>CM059997.1:25231878-25234378 GCA_030463065.1 Aphidoletes aphidimyza | reverse complement strand
TAATCAAATTCGATTCTATACTTTCTTCCTATTCGCTCATACATCACTGTATCCAGAGAAACACAAACTGATATCCACACAAAAGACCTACACAAGGCACACACCAACCACCAACGCAAAAGACTACGTATAGACGACAAACCCAATGAGAACTCTCAGCATCTTAAAAGAGCAACACCTTCCCTCACTCAAACACGCTAGACCTAAACTCACACCGAACACCTAACCGGCCCCCCACCGCCAGCCCCCGACCCCAACAAGTCTCCCGGACGCCCCCAAATGCGAGAAGCCACCACACTCTCCCAAATACAATAACAGCATATAGCAAACTCCTCATTAAACCCCCACTACACCAACCACAGAATATTTGCCCACCCCCAACCTATTCACCATAAACCCAACGCCACCCACTACAACACCACCAAAATACCAACCCTCGTCAAGCCCAACGGCACCCCGCCGCCAACAGCCCAAATCCTACACCAGACGCCAGGAACGGACAACCACCCTCACCCCTCTGCGCACAGTTCCGTGCACATCATCCCTCCAGGTCCAGGGCTAATAACGGATTGGAGACATAGCGAGTCCTACACTTACTTATCTGCGGTGGGATTCCACATCAACCCGAGCAGACCACAAGACGCGAAAAGAAATGCGTCAGCGATCCAGAGACAGGCATAATGTCTTAGCTAAACGTCTGTTCTGATGCAGTACGGTGCAGGTCAATCTCGACACAGATGCACCGATCCACTCATCAAGACCAACTCGCCCTATGACTCCACCATATACATGCTTTCAGCTACAGTAAAACAAAAACCGCCCAACCAAAAAGAGTAAATTCTTGGTTATCTCTGCCCGAATCTACAGCTAAAGAGGCCGAACAGCTCTCGCCGAAAAAAAAGATTCGGGCGGGAGTGCGGAAAAGGGGCAATCGGCAGGATCGCCGCGCGAAAAAACAACTATAGCGAAGGCGTAGCGCAAAAAATTACCATGAGCAACCGAATCGGGCGATCAAAAAACCGCGACACACCAACAGCCGGAGTGGACAAGAAACAAGCGAACGCGAAATACACAAAAATAAAATACATCACTCTCTAAACAATTTATATTTCAACTCAAGTCTCACCCCACCAGTAAAATTAACTTACAACCATTCCTTCATATTTAACCAGCCAAAGAATTCTACACATTACTCAGAAACGACATACATAACAACGAACAAACACAACCACCAACTGTCAACAGAAAGAACCTATAATCTATCTCAACAAACCACAAAACAAAAATAATCCGACTCTTGACAAAACCACAAAACAAGACCACAGAAACAAACAACCTTCAAAGAACAAAAAAAACATGGTCGCACCATCGTTACATCTCAAAAAAGAAAGATAAGCATCACGCCCATCCCACCCTCACACAAAAAGAACCACAAATACAATCACACCGAACAAAGCGTAAAACAAAACCAACAACACAGAGGTCCCTCACTCGTGCATAAGAACAAGATACAACAGCAGATACCAACGTAACAACACAGTCCACACCGTAAAAAAATTAAAAAACCTCAAAACCAATACTAAAATAAAAAAAACCCCAACAATCGCAAGAATTCCGTAACGTGCCGGGTGCGCAACCAAACAAAACAACACACACCAAGCACAAATACCTAAAAAACCACACAGCACAATCAAATAAAAACATATCAAAGTCGAGCCCCGAACGGTGCAAATGAACAAGCGCCTCAATCTGCAAAACAAAACTACCCGCCACAACAGACAACACACACAACACAACACACCAACAACAAAACCGACTACGGAAGCACTGCCTAGTGAAAAACACATACTGACACCAAACACACGCGATGAGAATACACAGCGAACGACTGATTCAAAAAAACAAAAGCACACACACCGCCAACGACAACAACAGCGTCTGACACAACACCCACGAAGAACGAAAAAATAACAAGAGAAGACAACGGTGAACCCTCAGAAAACCAAACAACATATTAAACCTATTTCTTCTCTCTATCCAAAACCCACACCCCTATGCATAGACAGAACCCCACCCACCACTGCCCCCACTCAAGGATAGTATCCACCCCCATCTAATACTATATTAACAACTTATGCTCCGTATAAAAATTACCGGGGACACCACTCCGCCACTCCCGCCCCCCCGCCAGCGGGCGCACCCCTATCCCGACCCCACCCCGCCAACGCCCGAGCAACCGCAGTCCCCCCAGCTCCCAACGAAGAACACACTACTCACAAGTCCCTCTCATCGCCACAAAACTACTCCAGGCCGCAAGTAGGAGGAAGCGTAGCCACCACACCATTTACGCACACCCCCATTACCCTCTCATCGCCGCCAACCCCGAAGAGAGCCCACGCCACCGCCACTCACACTGCCTTTACAACACACGATCCGGCCCCGCCACGACAAAAACGGAACCCCCCTTCCCCCGAACCAGCAGCCCCAACCCCCCCTCACC
>CM059997.1:25221696-25231778 GCA_030463065.1 Aphidoletes aphidimyza | reverse complement strand
GGGGTTGGGGGTGGGGGAGGAGGAGGTGGGAGGGAAGTCTCAAAAGTTTTTATGGATATTAATCTTTCAAATACCATGTTAAGTATAATTATATTTATTTGAAGAAGATAAACTCAACTGATGGAAAAGAGACCAATTCCCAGTGAGGGTTTTTTTTTTATTGACGGGCATGGGGTTATCTGGGATTCTTCACCCCGGGAGCTAGGCAGTGAGACATTCAAAAGGCAAATTCAGGATAGTTTATTTTCAATTTCAGAAGGATCGTTAACGTCCCAGATTTCCCAATGTGAAGGCACTATTTTTTTTAATTGCAATTTTATTATTGATTTATATTTGTGAATTACAAGTTTATAAATTCTGATTATCAGTCAAAGCGGTACTCTTCTAGTTGTAGTAATTTGAGAAACAGTACGTTTTATCGGCATGAACACTTGCGAAAAACAATATCTAAAATCCTGTAATAATTGGAAATTCATTACTTAACCATAGCTCGAAAATTCGTATTCGACTTTTCATAGTCGCAAGCGAAAAGTTTTAAATGAGACACATCTTAAAGTCGTGGGTATTACTTTCTGAATTGCCTGCGTGCCACACAAGCCCCCCCGCTCCAACTGGCATCAGGCTGCCCCGCGCTCCCATAGCGGGGGGGTGGTCGGGGGTAGTACGAGCCCAATTATCTCCTTTTAAGTTAAATCCCAAGTAGAGAATTTGATCAGTTTTTAGTTTTTAATCCACGTGACAGACTTTTTCGGACAAGCTTCTTGTTGGAGTTTTTTGCCACTTTCCCTTTATCGCTTTTTTCCTTCATTTTACTTATTTTGATTAACAATATCACATTCTCAGTTATAAGTCCTAATTTTAAATAACCAATTAAGAGTATAACATTTAGTATCGTTTAATACTATTCGGATTTTTTATTTTTATTTTATATTTTTTTTTTCCTTTTTTATTTTACACTTCGACCCCGGTATTCATAAATTTGTAAAACATATTTTTCGCCAAATTATTTTTGTTTTTTTCATATATCTGGGCATATCCCCTTCCCTTTCGAACTTTCTCTTTTTTTTCGTTTCTTCGCATTCTCGCACTTGAAAGTATTTTTTCTTATTTAGGGTGTTGAGCCGAACGGGCGGTGCAAGTCACTCAAGCTCCGTAGGAAAAAACAAATACAACTAAGGCATGCTGGAGATATCAACTTTTTATCTTCCAGGTTTTTTCATCCATCAAACCCCCCCCCGCCCCCATCTGCATTTTTTCAATCCCACCAGTAATGAAAAGACTCTTGTAGACTTTATTTGGGAGGTTCTGAGGGCGTCAGGGGCAGTTAACGAAGCTTGGACCCTCCCAATGGATTAATTAAGCTCATGTGCTTGGAACGCCACAGTATTATTTTATATATTACTATCTAGTTTTTATATTTAAATTTTAATAACCACATACCAATAACACACAAGTAACACACCTTCCAAAATCAGCGCGTGTTATGGTTAGGATAAATTCCTTACCCAACATTACAAACAACAATAAACTAAAAATAAAAAAAAAAAACTACAACAAATAACCCATTACGAAAAAACTTAATACCCTAACAACCCTATTACCCATCCTACCCAATACGTTACAAAAAAAAACAAACAAAAATAAAAATTCTCTTAATCCAACTACTTCAATTACTTAAAAAGAAAAAAAACAAACAAAAACAAAAACAAAAAACAAATAAAACCGAAAAAAAAAGCAATCAAAAAACAACGAACCCAAGAAAAAAAACACAAAAACACTAAAGAAAAAAACATAATCACAAAACCTGCATCACAAAAAAAAAAAATAAAAAATAAACCAACCACCCATATCAAAAACAAAAAAAAAAAGATGTGATGTATTCCTCACAAAACACTCTCATAAACATTGACCTCACGGACCGTTCGTCCACTATTAGACCTTCTTCCAAGTTAGATACTTTTGCTTCTAGTACAATTAATATTTATGTGATCGGTAAGTTCGTTTCGTCATATCATTACCTTTTATTTCTTTCCCTTATTTTTTTTTTATTTTTTTTAATTATCATCTATTTTTTTTATTGTTCTTTTTTTTTTTTTTTTTTTTTATTGTTTAATATATATATTTTTATTTTTTGTTTTTTTTTTTTATTTTTTTGTTTTTTTATTTTTTTTATTTTTTTTTTTTTTTTTCTTGTTTTGTTTTTTTGTTTTTTTTTTTTATTTGTTATTTATTTTTTTTTTTTTTTTTATTTTTTTTTTTTTTTGTTTTTTTTTTCTTTTTTTTATTTTTTTTTTTTTTGTTTTATTTTGTTTTTTTGTATGTTTTACTAATCACTGGTTTTTGTTTTTTGTTTTTTTGTTTTTTTTTTTTTATTTTTTTTTTTGTTTTTTTTATGTTTTTTTTATTTTATTATTTTCTTTTTATTTTTTTTTATTTTTATTTATTGTTTGTTTATTTTGATTGATTATTATTTTTTTTTTTAAATTGTTATATATTTAATTTTTTTTTTTTTGTTTATTTTTATTTTTTTCTTTATTTTTTTTATTATTTTTTTTTTTATTTTTTTTAATTTTTTTTTTTTATTTATTATTTTATTTTTATTATTTTTTTTTTTATTTATATTTTTTTTATCTTATTTTTATATTGTTTTTTAGTTTATTTTCTATATTTTTTTTAATTAAAAAGATAAAGGTTTGTATTTTTGTTTTTTTTACGATTCCATATACGGATAGGAGTTGGTGGTAACGTTAAATATGTTATGTAACCTTTTGTTTCTATTTTTTTCACCTATATTTTTATCTATATCTTGTCTCTTTTCCTAATCTTATCTTTTTTAGCATCATTTGGCTTATTTTTGATTAATTGTTGAGTTTTAGTATTCTTTTTTTTTTTTTTTTTTTATTTTTTTTTTTTTTACTAGGCAATTGTTCACCAATTGGTAACAAGCGGATTACTGCTGTAGAGAGCGCGTTTGGTTAGTGAGCGTTTAGTTTGTATTTGTGGCGTTTTTTTTGTCGATTTTGGTTTTGTTCGTTTTAAGATTATTTTATGTATTCTTTACTTTTCCCAATTTGTAAATCACATATCTAATTTATCTTCATATCAAAACTCCTTCCTATAAAAAATAAAAAAAATTCATATATAAAATTAAAACCCTCACAACCGCTCATACCACTCCTTCCCCCTTTGTTCCCTACTTCCCCCATTATCCTCTCTCTAACCGATCTGACTATTCCAATGGTAGAGACCATTCTTTTTGTGATTATGCATATATTCATTACTTTTAACACTAGTGCCCTCTCACCCCGCCCTAATTCTACACTACAACCAATAACCAAGCCTCCATCCCAACCCAATACCCAAAATTTAATTTCTATTCTTTTTTTTTCCATGGACCATTCACTTTTTTTTTCCTTATCATTATCATCTTTTTTTTATATCCTTACCTTTTTTTACATTTGTTTTCTCAACCCTCCTGTCTTTAACCTACCCTGAGATTTTTTTTACTTTTGCGTTTTTTTTTTCATTTCCCCCCCATTCACCTCCCCGCCTCAACAATCCTCTCCAAAAGTTCAATAAGAGAGCTGGAGTCCACTCCGCGCGAGAAGGGTGGGGTGGGGGTTGGAAGGTTGGAAAAGTTACATTATGGATTGTCAAATAAGTGGTCCTTGTTCAGCCACCCCCTCGCTCCCCCAAATTGTTTGGTGTTTGGTCTTGGAAGGTGTGTTTGGCGTGGGACGGGATGCGGTGGTGGACAGGGTATTGGAGGGGTGGGGGGTGAGTGGGGGGATGAAGGAGTGTGCGAATGCGGGGCACACATTTGTTTTTTGTTTGCCAGGATGTACCGGCTTGTGATGTGAAGAATGGTTTTATATTTAAATCAGAAATAAGAATTTAATGTTTTAAAAAAAAAAAATGATTTGTTGTTTCTTTAGAGCATAAGTTGGTACATAAAACAGAGATCACCACCAACACACAATCCATGGTTTTGTATGGGTTAACGGGCTAGAGCCTGCGTTTACTTTTTCGATTGTTGAAACACAAAAACACCACCCTCTCCCATTCCCCTCACCCCCACCCCTTTGTGTTCTTTTGATTTTTTTTGTTTTTTTTCATTCTTTTCTTTCTTTTCTTTATAGTCTCTCACCTCGTTGCCTCTGTCCCCTAGTCTTTACCCCTCCCCGCGCACCACACCCCCTCGTCGATTACTCCCCCGCTTAGCCTCGTCTCCCCCAGGCTCTTTGCCACTTTTTTTGTTTTGTACTATTAGATTCTTATCTGTTTTTTTTTTTTGTGATTGTTCTGCCGCATTGTTAAATAATCTTCGATTCGGAGGTTACGTGCACCTCACCCCTTTTGTTTTTGGCTTTTTTTCTTTTTTTTTTTTGTATTTATTTTTTTTGTATTTTTTTTATTTGATACTTTTTTTTTATTTTACTTTTTTGTTTTTTTTATTCTGTTTGGATTTCGTTTGGTGGTTTTTTATTGTTTTTTTCTTTTTTTTTTTTTTCTTTGGTTTTTTTAATTTTTTTTTTTTTTTTTCTTTTGTGCTTTTTTTTTTGTTTTTTTGTTTTTTATTTTTTTTTTTTTTTTTGTTTTTTTTTTTTTTTTGTTTTTTTTCTTTTTAGTTTTTGTTTTTTTTTGGTGTTTTTTTTTTCCCATTGTTTTTTTTGTTCCTTTCCCCCGGCTTCTTATTTTTTTTTTTTTTTTTTTTTTTTTTTTTTCTTTGTTTTTTTTTTTTTTTTTTCCCGTAAGTTGTGTCCCCCACGGATTCCCTCCTCCTCCCCCCCCCTTCACTTCATAATTACCCAATATCTCTTTTCCTTTACGCAATACACGCATTGGCGTGTCTGATGCTCTTATTCTCTGCGATCCAACAAATAGCGAATCGCCCTTAAAAGTCCAATTTCAACGCAATTTAGCGAAACGATCACTTTTTCAATCTATATATGCACCTACCTTCCCCATTTTTGTTTTCTTCCCCCCCTTCTCTCCTTTTTCGTACACACACACCACACCACCTTTCCCCCCACTCCCCCTCACCCCTATCCCACCCACCCCCCCACATTGCCAATTTCCACCCAACCAAATCCCCCTCCACAGCCACGCGCTTTTTTCTAGTATTTTTTCTTTTAATATGTCTATTGTTTCTGATCTTTTTAATTATTTTAACTCTGTTAATGTTTAATTTTGTTTTGTATTTTTATTTCTTTGTTTTTTTTTTTCTTCAATTTATATCAACTTTGGTCTTAATTTTTTAATTATATTCTTTTAGTAGTGTCACCTTTTTTATACTATGGTGTTATATGGTGATATACTTTTTTGATTTTTTTGTGTATTGGTTGGATTTTAGTTCGTTATTGGTATTTGCTCTTTTTTTTTTTTTTTTAATCATTTCAATTAATCATTTTTTTCATATACTTTTTAACTTATTTTTTTGCTTTTTTTTTTTCTTCCGTGTTAAATTACGATTAAGGCCGCAATTTACATCCAATATAAAACATCAACAGTATCACAGAATACGCGCCCCAGCACCCCCCGTTAGCTAAATACTAAAAACTAAGATATAAAATTTTCACCACAAGAAAACATATAACGACACCTAAAGACTTCAATATAAAACACATAACAAAAAACAAACAAACACCCAGTATGTATCCTCTTACCAAAAAAAAACTAAATAGCATTTAACAAATCTCCAAGTCTTCACATACCAGCTAAAGAATGACCATTATACTACTCTATCTATATAAAATCAACCCTTTCCAAACTCCTCGCTACCCATAACATATACATTGCATAACCAACAAAATACAACACAGAAAATCAACACACGAAAAACAAACGACGCGTCGTGGGGGCACATACATAAATCAAATAATAAAAAACTAAAACTATAACAACGTAACAACAACAAATGAAGCGAGCTAAATTCTGGAATGGGGATTGTTTGTCTGGACGACGAATATGTAGCGGACTATAGCCCATGGGTTAGGGGAGATAGGCAGGCGGACTAACAGGGGACCTGTGTAAAGTTGAACCTTAGCAAGACTTCGCGAACAGTATAATTAGAGCGTAATGAAGCGAGGCCAAGACGACGCAGACGACCATTGCAAAACAAAGTACCATTTGCAAAACTCGCGAATCGTGTAATCCACACGGACTAAACATGTTAGAAGATCCTTGACGAGATTCCATGGGACTCTAGTTATGAAGGTCGGTCCGAAAACCTAAGCATGATCCCCCACACGAACTGCCCATTCATTTGTCACGGATTTTTGTAAATGATATTCTCCACCCGGTTCAATCCCCACCTCCCACCTTACAACTCGCCAAACTCCCCGTACATCCCCCTCCTAACACCACACCAACTCACCACACCGTAAAGAACTCACTCACCTCCCCATTATAGGAGCACTTGAAACTCATACGCTTGTATCAGATCTACAAAACATTAATAAGTGATAGAAAAAAGACCCAACCAAAAAAACAAAAATATTCTAATTATTAAAATTAAATATTCCCTAGCGTAAATCGAAGCACCCCCCAACACACAAAACAAAAAAAAAAACCCACCCCCCCCATATTCAATCCAATATATTCACATACATCTATCCTATCTGCCTATCCACCTTTTACTATTTTTTTTTTTCGTCTGTCCCTATCAGGGACCGTGCCGTACAACAACTCGAGACAAAATTAAAATTCACATAAAGATTACCAATCAAAAAGCAAAAACCACTCCACACGAATTTTTAGACCCAGACAAATCATTCAAAAACCTCTTCCTTATACTCACATACCCCTTGTACCTTCCTAAAACTTTAATTGTCTTTATAGTTAAACACCGGGAACACGATACTATACAAAATCACTTGACCTCACACAACAGCAACTTACTACCTCACCACACTGTCTGGTATTCGGAATTCACTCACAAAAAACCACCCAACCCCCGCACCTCCCACCTAACCACTTTAAAAATCCATACAATTCCCCGGATAACAGCATCCAACAAACAACTGTGCACTTAGACAACCACCATAATTACCCACAACCCAGACGTAAGAAACTTTGGTAATACCATCACTACACCAAAATCTCCATCCACCTTATATAAACTCACCCATCTCATCCTGAAACAAACCAAATCTTTGACCCACAATTAAAATCATCAATTATTCACGCCAAACTCACCACCTTAAACCTACACTCCATCCCTATTTTGGAAGGGTGAACGCAAACTGCGGTATGGTCCTCCGGGTCCCTCCACCGCCGCTACTGGGCCCAGAACCGTGAGGGGAGGGGTTGGCGAAATAACACAACACGCTCTCTTTGCCCAAAACCAGGTGAAACATACTGTATGGGGGATGGTTATAACTATGGACACAGTGATTTGCCATCGGCGCTATAAAACCAAATCTAACTCAACAGAAATGCATACTCATTTCTCAGAAATACACTCCGGAATAAGAACATCATCGAGGGGTTAGGGGCGGTGCTTTCATTTTATATGTTTTAAATTTTTTTAGTGGGGGTACTTAATTGCTATTTTTCTTTACACCAAAGGCGCGTAGATTTCACGGCGGGGGGGGGGGGGAGGGGGGGTTGGGGGATGGGGTGGGGGTGTGGGGGGTGGGAAAGGGGGGTACTGTGCCTGATACTGGTTGGTAGTGTTTTTGTGTTTTATATAAAATTATTATTTTACTCTTCTTTTTCTTGTTGGGTGGGGGGGGGTGAGGGGGGGGGGGGGGGTATGTTTGTTCTTTTTATCCTCTTATTTGAGTTGGGGGGGCTGTTTTTTTTCTGTTTAGGGGTTTGTTTGTTTCTGTGCTTTTTTTTTTTGGGTGGTTGATGGGGTAGAGTTGGGTTTGTTGGGGTGAATGGGGGTTATTGGGGAGTTTTTTTATTTGTTTTACTGTTTTTCTGTTTATTATATCTTTTTTTTTCTTTTTTTTTTATTTTTTTTTTTGTTTTCTTTTGCAGGAGTCTGTTTGGGTGATTTTGGTTTTTTAGTCTATGATGAGTGTTAGTTCTTGGGTTGGATAGGTGGTAGTTTTTTTTATTCTTTTTTTTTCTTACTTGTGTGTATTAACTTTGGTGCAAATGGATTTTACTCAGGAGCCATTATAATCGCTAAAAAAATATCACAACTACATAAATAAAACAAAACAGTTAAATTATTAGTATCAACTAAAAAAATAAGACCAAAATATTTTATAACTAAATGGAAAACAGACCATAAAAAATAAACAAAAATGAAAAAAAATAATATCATGGACAGTGTCCATAACAACAACGAAATAGCAAATAGAGAACAATCTAAACGCACAAAAGACACTCCCACGAACAAACAACCACCCACCCGCGACTCACACCAAAGACAAAAATAAGCAAAAAAACACATAGGAAAAAGAGTAAAAAAATATTCAGTCAAAATCAAAAACAAAAAACCTGAAACTACAAATCCAAAAAGTGCAAACCACAATAAAACACACACCACCCCACTCCCATCACCCAATCACACCCCCCCACCCACCCCCCCCCACCCCCACCCCCACCAAACTCCGACCTCCCCCCAAACCACAACATATAACTATTAAATAGAAGCAACAACTAACCCAAACCATCCACAAACAAGCGCCCCCGGCGTTCCCACCTCCCCCTCTCTCCCACACGAACTGAACGCAACTTCTCTTCGCCCCCACCAATCATATCAGAACATCCCCTCCCCCCCCTAAACCTCTTCCACACCCTCCCACAAGCACAGCATCCCCGCGCCACTCATCCCCGACCCCACTCCATCGCCCAACCGCATAAATCCCTTCACCCCCTACCTACAAAAAAAAAACTCAAAAAAAAAAAATAGAACGACCTATCAACCAGCCAACCTTTTACAGACCTCATCACAATTGAGAACAAAGAGACAACAAAAAAAAAAAAGAAACATTAAATTTTTAATAGAAATCCCTCTACCGCGAATAACATTTAAAAGTTCTAACATTCATTGTATGACCGTCGAAGAGTGATTTGGAAAAACCATCACCACCTATCACCCCCAACCCACTACCCCTCCGCACTTCCCCCCCCACCCACCCACCCCCCACCCACCCCCCTTCCCCCCCTGCCCCCCCACAAACCCCCCCCCACCAACCACCCACCCCCCACACCACCCCCCCAACCCCAACCCACCACACGCAAGACCCCACCAAAGACAACCACCACACGCCCACACGCCACCAGCCCACCCCCACCCCCCCACCCCCCCCCCTCACCACTGCCCCCAACTACCAACACCACGTCTCGCCCACCCCCCTAAACCAACACCCCCACACCCAAAACCCCACCAACACTCCCCCCCCGCACACCACCCCCCCCCCCCCGCCCCCCTCCCAACACCCCCCACCCACCAAACCCCAACACCCCACCCTACCCCCCGCCCCCCCCCCTACCCCCCTACCCTTCCCTTCACACCCCCCCCCCCATCCCCAACCAAACACCACCCGACAAAAAAACCACCAGGACAACCCCCGAAACCTCCCAACGTAATCAACCACCCCCCCACCCACACACACACACACCCCACCCCCCACCCCCCACCAGTACCCTCTTAAACTACTATACCAAAACACCAACTACAAAACAAAATACACATATACCAACCACCACCAAAAAAGCAAACAAAAACAAAAACCACTATAAAACAAAAAACCCAACACAACAATAAAAAAAAGTACCCCCAAAAAAACAACCCGAAACGAAACACCACAAAAAAAACACAAAAAAAAAAAAAAATAAAACAAAAAAACAACAAAAAAAAAACAAACCAAAAGAACCCCCAAAAAAAAAAACAAAAAAAAAACAAAAAAAACAAGACAAATACAAGGAAAGAGCAAAAAAAACTTAAAATCAAGAGACATAAAAAGAAAAAAAAAAAATAAGAAAAAAAAAAACAAAAAAACAACGAAACACAGGGGGGGGGGGGAAAAAAAAAAAAAAACAAAAAACAAACACAAAACAACAAACCCAAAAAAAAAAAACAAAATGAAAGAAAAATTTACACAAACAATTGAAACAATAAA
>CM059997.1:24864196-25211696 GCA_030463065.1 Aphidoletes aphidimyza | reverse complement strand
ACATAACTCTTATACGATTGTAAATAATTTTTAACGAAATGAACATACCTATACGATTTAACTTGAAAAACATGGCCACCTTTTCACCCCCCACGATATACTCTTCCCCCCGAACTTCGTCTCCCGATTTTTGGAACTTCTGCTGGACATAGATATTCTCTTCAAACTCGTATAGATTCTTTTTACCAAAATAAATCAAACTTGCCGAGAAGAAAACGCGAAACCAAAACACAACAATCCCTAGCCGACAACTATTATGAATAGATATCGGTTACTCTGCAGACGCGCCCCACGAACACTACGACCGAAACAAACAAAACAACCGCAGATCTAATGCAAAAACAACGATCCAACAACAGACCGACTAAACGAGCTACCAAAAACTTACCGGAACATCGCAAGAAAATCTCGCACTGCGAATTGCGTTTCGATAACGTAAGTACGAAGATTACGGTGTTTCAACAACAGCTGAACAATAGCAAAATAGGCTTGTATCAATATTAGACGTTATTATAACATCTCATAGATGTTATCGGAAATCATTTAATAGGTATTTTCAGTTTCACGCAAAACTCGAATTAAGACTAGAAGACATCATCGATTGAAGTCTACACTACATATTCACACCCCTTGGAGTGTTAAATTTTCGGCATATAAAAAATGAGAATGATGAATTTCTCTTGGAGCACAATTCTTTTCTTTCACCACCTTTTTACTAAATCAGAAAATACCCTGTAAGAAAAAAAACATTATCAAAAATATAATCGCACAATTAAGGGCAGAGTGAACACCTACAAAAAATGTGGCGGAGGGAGGATTAAATGGTATACTTGACATTAAAACGAAAAATAAAAAAAGCTTTGGAGACTAATACTAACGACATAAATATATATATATCAAATTAATGCAGCGGACCACTTAAAACCCCCACAGAAATATGAAGCTACTAATCATCTCCCTACCTAAACCACCCAGAAGTCAACATCTCGAACCGCCATTCTCCCGGCCAAGAATGATCAACCGATACGGCCATGAAAAGATGAAATACTAAAAATTAACTAGTGGTTGTATTAAAGTTTTTTGTCTATCCACCCTATTTCCACCATTACTCTTTAATTGTTTCGTATGGATTAAAGCATAATAATATCCCCGTATTTCATATCTTTTTCTCGCTTTCCCTTCCTCGCTCAGCTTTTTTCTTTAAAAAAAGATTTTTTTCCTTTTTTCTCATTCCAATCACCTCACTTGGCCGGCCTTTTAGTTTCCAGCTAATCATACTGTAAATAATATACAAGCAACTCACTACTATCATATCTACCATCATTTCCCCCTTGAGTTGAAGGGTATGTAGATATAAATTTAAATAGCTGACACCCGTGATTTTTTACATTATATTTATTCACATATATATTAATATTATAATTTATCTAACTGTCCTCCTACCAAAATTTAAACTAAAAATATTAATATAAATATATCAAATTTTAATTACTTCAATATAAATTAAAATTATAATAAATCTCTATTAAATAATTAATAACATCCACTTGATCTTTAAATATACTTCTCCCATTCTGCACTAAACTCTCATTCCGACATGTCCATTTCTAGCTACTTTTATGGACCATTTAGACTTCCAAACCCGTCCTCATTTGTGAGGTGTTTGTGGAATAAAGACAAGGGGTATAAACATTGTATGTTTTTTTGCGGTATGTGTTTTACGCTCCCTAGGATTCTACCTTCTTTTCCTGACCCTCCAGAAAAATGGGACACATGCTCATGGGTTGATCAAGATGACAAGAATGAGTGGTAAAGTGCTGCGATGCCGAAAACATAAAATGTTTCTGCGCGGGGAAATGTCGCAACGGGGGGTGTTGCGTGCAGAATCGCGGTCGTCGAGAGTCCGAAGATCGCGATCGCGCTTTTGTTTAGTGTTTATCTTGTCAGCATCATGTCTCAACATGATAACTTTTTTCGTCCGACTATATTTCGCGAGAGGTTCGTCGTTGTCCGAGTGGTCATTCGTCGGTCGGGCGAGTTTCTGTCGCGTGGAGGGACTCCTTCCAATTGTTCTTGTTTAATCAGAAGAAAAGATCGCGCCCACAGTCCGGGTTCCTTGTGTGTTTTCGACATCTTCTCGCTTCGAGTCACATTATATTGATTGATCGAAAATCTCGCTCGACTGTGTGAGCAAGTCGTTTAGAACTCCGTCGTGAGGTCCTCGCCATGGTTTGCTTAAATCCCCACTTCTTATCACACACTTCCCCAGCTGAATTTTATTTCCACGATCCCCCTGGCGGATCACTTTAAAAACACGAAAAAGAATTCGAATCATTTCTGAACCTCCGAAGCCACTGAACTATAACTGTTTAGGAATTCGCGTCTTTCGTCCGGGAGTTTCCGAGTCAGAACAACTGTGCGTCGTTTCTCGTCGTCCCTCGTTCGATCTTCAGAAAGAAGAAATATATGTTATGAGGTCAACTTTTTATTTTTTCGCGTCCCACAAAGCACACCTTTTCAATTTAAAATATAATACAAATATAAATCATATAAAAATAAAAAATAAAAATAAATAAAATAAAACAAATGATTCAACCGAGTTTCACGTTTCCCTTTAATAATATAAACAAAAAAAAACAACAAAAAAGATCGTAAATCAAAATAACACACTCGACACCACAAAAATTCAAACAATAACATTTTTGTAGTTATCCTTTAAATAACTAATCCAAGCCAACCTAAAATAAAAACAAACATAAAAATACAATAAATGTATTATTCCCCCGGATCACCATAGAACAAGCCTACCTACACATCCTGATTCCTAACGTAACCCAAACAGCCAATAAGATCCAGCACAATCAGGCTGCTCTCCCCCCCAAAACAATCGTGTTTTATGCATTTTACAACTTGAAATTATCTATGTGCTACTCATTTATACCTTCCCTCTCGTTTCCATGCCCTTTCCTCCCATCTTTAGTTGTTACTTCCGAAGTACTTTTCTTCCCCAAGTATAAGTTTAGTGGTGGTTTTTGAGAAGGGATTTGTGGTACCAAAAGTCAAGTGTGTTGACAGTGCATATCTTCCTTTATTTGACACCCTTCTTCGCTTAGGGACCAATGGCCCACTCACTTCTCTAACCTCACCCTTCTCTCAGCGCATTACATCATATTAACCTCCGAGCTATTTGGAACTTGTCGCACTGCATCACGCACTTCTCTTTTCTTATCTGTATCCGCTTATCTCTTTAATCGCGCACCAAAGCACCCTAAAATTCTACCTCGCTTCAATCAACCCCCCCAAGCGAGCACTTCCTAATCTCCCCCTATCCACGACCTCATCTCTCACACTAGGCAATCTAAAGTCACAACAGCTATAAATTAAAAATGTCAATAACAAACACAATAACAAGTCCTCCCACCACCCCTATCTGTATCCTCCGGTCCCCCCCCCACTAAATCCCCCCCCTTTCCTCGTCCAAAAACAATCACAAAAAAAATAAAAAATTCGCAAACACGCAAAGAGCGGCGCCCCCAAAAACCAAGGTTGCGGCTATACCAGTTCAAGGCGTGGTTGCCAACGGATCGCGCGGTCCACCTGTGCGCCCTATTCCCCCTATTTCACGCTTTTCTCTTTTCTCTCTTATTTAAAGAAATATATAAAAAACTTATAAAAATTAATAAAACACCGACGCGAACAAAACGTGTATACTAAACACTAAACACCCACTGTGCCCCTAGCCCTCTATTTCTTTTCTTCTTTTTTCTTTTAATAAGCAGAAAAATTTGCTCGCTGTCCCGCCCTTCGCTCTTTTATTCCAGTTCACTATCCCTCTCCGCTGCTTCATCTCTCTAACTTCGACAGGCTTTACCTTTTGCTTTTATAAATAATAGAAAAAAAATTTTCTATTCTCTTCATGCATGAGCCTCTTCCTCTGGTCATCACTCGTCTACCCAAGTCTCGCCCGCTGCCTTTCTCTATTCTCCTATATATTTCTACTGTCCCGCCCGGTCCTCATTCCCCTCTCTTCTGTCCCCTAGTTACCCCCGTCTGTCCCCGTTCTCCTATCCGTCTTCCATTCCCTCCCAACCAACTGCTCTAGTCTTCCCCTCTTTCTTCTTTATGCCCCTACCCCTTCTTTTTTGTCTCTTCCACCCACCCGCCCATCCGCCTTTGTCCTGTCACCCTCTGACAATACAATCCGGCCAATCCTAAAAAACCAACTAAAACAATATAACAAATAGCGGATTCAAAAAAAAACAAAAATTTCTTCCCTCCCTCTCCTCTATCATACTCCACAGCCAACCTCCTTCCTACTCATTTTACTTGTACAAATAATCAAAAACAACAAAAATCCTTCTCTTAAATTTCAAGCCTCCCTTTTCCCACACCCCTTCGGTTCCCTTTCCTCTCCCCCTCCCATGATGCCTCCCCCCCTTCTCCCCTCCTCCCCCGTTCTTTCTTTCTTAATCTAGTACACACCACTGGCCCGCACCCCAGCTGCTGTTGATTTTGACCTTGGGGTTGTCGTTGAATGAATTCCTCGAGCGTACCTTCAGTTGATTCGATATTATTAACATTACCTGATCCTGGAAATCCTTGGTTTTGTTGATTTGGTTGGATTTGTGGATTTTGTTGATTTTGTGAGGGATTTTGACCTTGAAGGAATGGGTTGTTGGGATTTGGTCGAAATTGTTGATTATTTTGGAGTCCTTGATTTGGAAAGCCTTGATTCGGGAAGCCTAGATTTCCTAATCCTTGATTTGGGAAAAATTGACCAACTTGTGGTTGATTTTGGAAGCCTTGATTTTGGAAACCTTGATTTGGGAAACCTTGATTTGGAAAGGCTTGATTTTGGAATCCTTGATTAGGGAAATTCTGACTGCCTTGCTGTTGTGGATTGGAAAAGAATGGATTTCCAAACTGTGGCAAAGCCGATGTCAACGCAATGGACACTTGAATAACAAACAGAACTTGTTCAAAAACAAACCACTCACTTCCACACAAAATAAACAATACATCAACTCACCACAAAGTGTTATAGTTGTCAAAGAAGCCATAATCTATCTCAAAAAGTACGAACAATTGACAAAATCGAAACGATTTGAATTGAAAAATCTTTTAACCAACAACTTACTGTGCTCAAAAAATCCGATGATGTTTCCGCAAACAGGTTAACATTCAGACTAGAGAATTCATTACTTAAACGCTCTGAAATACCAAAAAGCGGTGTGTGCAAAGAGGCATAAACCAAACGGGGAATTAAAAAAAAGTATCAAACTGGATTTCCATACACTTGATAGTGATAACCTTGCCGACCGAATCATCTGGTTTTTGTTTGCTGATATTTGTATAAATTTAGTGTTGTTATGATGGTGTAAAAACCCCACACACTGCTAAGAATTCATGATTCAAAGAAGAAGAAGAAGAAAGAAACGCTCAGCGATTGAGTGCGAGCGCGTTCGCTCAAAACGTATTAGCTCCGATTTTTTGTTTAGTGGGTTTTTTCTACTGAAATAAATTCAGTGTGCCCAACGGCTGCGCTTCAAATCAACGTCATAAACTTGTTTGCTTTTATAATGAGACAGTCGGGTTCTTCTTCATTTTTTATTTTGTTTCATTTGTATAAAAGATCAAGTCACAATTGTTTCAATGTATTTACATCTCGCATGATAACCACTTCATCTGAAAGTAAATCAAATTGTAAATGACGCCATCCCATTATGAAAAAGAATTGAAAAAGCAACGAATGTACATGCAAACAATGTTTGGATGCATTGATAACGTTGCATAATGATTTCCTTGAACGAAAACGATACCAACAACAACAAAATATGGCACACAAAAGGCTCTCATGTTTATTTACATTGGGATATTGAATGCTTACGTTGACAAAATCACATGATAAATCACGTAATAGGTGCATTCAAAGGGTTTCAATTGCAGTCATATAATCAAACTAATTCTGAATGTGACAGAATGAATCGTGTGTTAATTGAATTAAATGAATGCAAATTTCTCACCGGAAATTGCAAATTCGTTATTTTCTTGCAGTTTGTCTAGTAATCAACATCAAATGAGTGCAACGAAGAGCAAATCGGAAATAAAAGGATATGTCTGTTAAAGTGAATTGGAGCATGTTTGCATTGTCCTTCATCAACATGGATATCAACAGGATGATTTGCGCAGCATTTATCATCTTGTGTTGTTTTTTTTTCGTGATGCAACGATATTCTCTTTACTATTTTCTATCGTCATCATTCAATTTTCCTTGGTTAAAAAAAAAGTTAGGCGATTCTATAGAATGTCTTGAAAAGCTTTGCCTTGATAAATAAACACTCTCCATAATTTCATTTGAAAAGAAAAAACTGCTGTTGCTTGTTTTTAAAATACAATTATTATCTGTAACGTTCAATTCAAATAACGACTTCAGCGACTAAAAGCGAGATAACAGGTCAAAACAACTGATGAATACACACAATGACAGAAATAGGAGCACATTCAAACACTTACACAGCAAGAGAGCGAGAGAGAGAGAGAGAGAGAGAGAGAGAGAGAGAGAGAGAGAGAGAGAGAGAGAGAGAGAGAGAGAGAGAGAGAGAGAGAGAGAGAGAGAGAGAGAGAGAGAGAGAGAGAGAGAGCGGTGACAGTGAACAGTGAATAGCATTAAAGGTGGGTTAATAATATACACGGCATATGGCTCTGTTATACACACAGTGACTTCACGACAAACACACACACGCGCACACACACCGACACACGCTCACGCTCGCGCTTACACTCACACATTCATACAGTTCACTTGCGCACTCCCGATTCACTTGTATGATTAGACATACGACAACCAAAATAGTCGTTTATTTATTCCATATACAAGTATATTTGTTTTGGTATTCGAATGTGAGCAATACACGAATGAATCGCTGGATATATTGGCCTTTGATCAAACATTAGAGTGCCACGTAAATGAGTGATTGTGATTTGGTGTATACAGAATACGAATGGAATAAAATCATGATCATGATTGAAATCAGAGACTGTGAAGATTCAAAATTTATATTCCATTCGACATGTACAGCTGAAACTCTTGGCATTTTTGCAGTTGGGTAGACACATTTGATATCGTAATGGTCCACCGTTGAACCACCCTAAAAAATATCCTCGATGTTGTGTATACACATACACAGATATAGGCACACACACACACACACACGCACACACACACACGCACACATACACTCACACACACGAAGAGCGACAACCAAAGTTGTGCCTGCAACTTGTTTCTAACCATTTTATATGTGCGTGAATATTTTATGTACCCTCAGCACAGCAATGTAGATATCATTTGCTTTGGTCTCGCTATATTTTGTTGTTGCTGTTTGTTGTTGTTTGACTAGAAAAAGCGTTTGCATATGGAGTGAGCCAAACACCGTCGATTTTTGTGTGAATATTCGGCCTGTGCGTTTTTGTTGTGTGTTGTTTTTTTTTCGTCGTATTCTGTTTCGTACATACACTGATCAATTTTGGCGTTGTGTTTGTAACCATTCTGTTTCATCTCTTCTCGGTTTCATCGTCAAAATTCTTTTTGTCATCGTTGTAAACGTTGTTGTTGCCATTTCTATTGTGTTATTCATGTTTTTAATTTCTATATTTTGTTTCCTTTTATTTTGGTTTTCATTTTTGATTCATCTGATATGAATTCATTTTGAATTAGTTTGTTGTCCAACCAACTTTAAAAATTCATTTGATTTTGGGTTGGTTCTGTGCGCGATAAATTTCGTTTTATTTCGAGAAATTTGCCAATTTTAACTGCAAATGAGGTGGTTCATGTGAAGTGCACAGAAGAAAAACATTCATATACCGCAGGGTTTACGTGAGCGTGAATCATTTTCAATTATCTGTTCGTTGCAATTTTCAACATTTGCCAATACACTTGGTTAGAACGATGTATTTTAAAAAAAAGTTGTAGTGACAACAGAAAAATTAACAGACAACAGGAGTAAAATAAAATAAACGTATCCACATACACATACAGCGGCTAATAAACAAACAATCGGTCCATTTATCTACGCAGGATGCTGCTACTGATGTGATACACTGCTGTCACTTGGCAGACACAATCATCAAGTTTGTGTGTTTTTTTTCGTTCTTTCGTTTCATTCTCTTGCATTGATTATTGCGCCACCACGAAAACGCGATTTGTTTTGACGTGTACGAACCAGGGTAAAGCCATTGAATTTCAATGCAACTGTCGAATGCTACTGAAATGCATCGATTACTTGCTAACTTTAAACTCTATCGGTATGGCTAATCATCAGTGCTATAGAATTAGCAATCCATCTTACTTTGTTTGCGTTTTTTTTCTCCACATAAACAAGTGACAAATCGTTCGTTTTAAGCTTCGCTTTAAGAATAGAAAGTTTATCGGTTTAAATTCATTATTTATTCATAAATTGTCAGTGACATAAAAATTAAAACACAAACTGAATGCATGCATACAATTTTGTTGGCAAATTCGAAAAATTCAATGTGTTGCAAATGAGATAAAAACCAAAGCATACCAAGAAATGTGTTAAAAAGACAATTAAATCATATGTCATACAATTGCGTGAAACATCCGCTTTATAAATCTGCTAGATTTGTTGGCAGATTATCAGAAATCGAGCAAACAGACGAACATCATTAGACGACGATCCAGAATAGATAGGAAATTTCGAAGAAACAAAGCCAACAGCCAACCCGGAATATTGCGGCAGGGAAGAGACCTTGATCACAATTAGCACACTTGGAATTGTTTTACAACCATCCACAAGCAGCAAAAATATCGTCGATTTTTGCGACAAAACCGTGCAAAGCAGCGGCCAACAAAAATGACTGATAACAGTGATACGGACGCTGATAAGGTGAATTTTGTATTTATCATGTCAAGCAGTTTTTTATCGCTAGATAGTATTAGATGAGAATTTTAAGAAAGAAACAACAAAAAAGAGAAACCAAAATCTAATTTCTATTTGAACGACGTGGATATTTCAAGAAAAATGATTGATTGCTAAAATAGCAACAGTTTCGCCAATTGAGAGGCGACAAAAAAAACCATAGAATGTCATTGAAAATGACATATTAATTAAAAAATATGGTCCAATTTTTTTTCGTTATTGATAATACAGCTTTGATTCAATTGATATTGGTTTTGGTTTTGGGTTTGACAGGTTTGAAAATCGAAAAAAAAACAGCAGACAAACGTTGAAATTCATTTGTAATTGTGTTTTGCTTGTGATGAGTTCGATTTTCATAGCAATTAAATTCAATTTGAGTTCATTACACTTTCTCGATTGGGGGAGGATTTCCTGTTTGGATGATGCACAAATTAACTATGCAACTTTCGTCCATATCCATATCTGCAAGCGCCAGAGTACGAGCGCCACCATCATTCAGTCTTTTGTTCGAAATTTACTGCATATTTGCATGAATTCCATGATAAATTATGAATTTATAAAGCTATGAAAATGATCCGGTTACGGCAATAATAAAGAGGCGCACACTTCGTAAACGAAGATATAATTTATGTATTTTAGTTGCTTGTATTTTTCTTACAAAACTAAATAAATGAGAGTTCGCCTTTCAAATGGAAGGCAACGCATAGACCGAAAGATATATAAAGAAAAATAGAGGAAAATAGAGGAAAAATAAATGAACAAGACACCATGGCATTCAATGCGATGCATTTCAATATGTTTGAAACAAGCATCATTAGATTGTATGTATGAATGATGTGCATTCCCCCGCAAATGCGAATGGGGAGAGCGTCAGGGATTGAGTGTATTCACTGTGTTCCGTTGTTCGCAAATGTCATTAAGGGTGCATGGAAATATTTCACTTGTTTTTTTAATGTGCTGCCTGTCGACCAGCAAGCATTTCAATACGGTTTACTTGCGTTTGTGTGTAGAATATGGCATACACAGCAGCAATAGCAGTGTAGCAACACACAAAAAAAACACAACAACAACAAAAAAAACGGACATCTTCGGTGCTAAACATTGACTTGAATATACTCGGCATTACACTTGCTCAACTCATTCGCTTTCTTTGCGAGTCTGTGTGAACTGTGCATGATACCCCCCAGCTTTCATCCAATTGTTTTCGGCTGAAGTAAGAGATTTCTGTTCCATTTTTCCGTGTAAGTTATACTTTAGATACATATGTATACCTACCTAACATATATCTATTTTGATATACATCCAATTCATATTTTCATGCGTTGCGATAAAGAAAGCCAAACTGTGTGAAAGGTACCAGAAGACTTATTCCCCTCCCCCAATTCATTTTTTTTTATTTAGTTAAGCTTTTTTTTCTCTTTTCTGCTTCCATGCTTTCGTTCATACACATCATTCTCTACGTCTCTTCTTGCTGATGCTGGCTCTTATTCGAGGACCTTTTTTCCATTACACTGCATTCCATACGAATTTATGTTTCATTAGACCGATCCATTTTTCTCGCCCCTATTATCAAAACAAGCAGCAAAACAAGTTAAATTCAACACTTTTCCGAAGCTGACATCTCTCATCACCAGAAACAACTTCAACTCACTCCAAAATGAATACAAATGAAGCAGATATACATTCTACTTGCACGTGTATCCTTAAATGTGCTCCATGTTTGTGTAAAAGAAATTTCTATTATACGACAACGAAAATAGCATTTTTTCCATATCCAAGAATTGATATAACCATTACATACATACAAAATGGGTCGGCCTATTACGTCGGCCCGTACATCGTACACATCCATTCCGATTGCTCGTTCATTTGTTCGTTGTATTGATGTGTCGTTGTTCCGGTGTATTTGTATGCTTGTGAGTATGTATTTGTGCGGATATGAAACACATACAGGAAAAAAGGGAACTCTTGGAAAAGCATTTGAACACTACATGCGCTTTTCCGATTCTGTCAAGTATGGCAGGACTCGATTGTGTGTACATGTGCAGTGTATACACTGCTGTTGTATACGGAAGCGAAAATATTGGCGAAATGTACGAATTTCAATGGTAATGTGTATGTTTGTTGTTGTTGTTGTTGTTGTTCTTGTTGTTGTTGTTGTTGTATGCTCACTTCTCGTCTGTCTTTTTTGATTTCTCGTCTCATCGTTGACGGTATGCAGTGGCCTGTGTTGAGAGTGTGTGTTTGTTGATTTCATTCTGAAAGCAGCGATCTCAAAGAAAAGTGTACGATTCTGTTATAAATTAGATTGTAAGTGTTTTTATAAACACATATTCTCTCTAATAATTTTCAGTGTCTCTATCTTGATTGGCCTGCTGTTACCTACACTTGTTCAATTATTCTGCAGAGTTTTCAAATTTTAGATTGTCATGTAGCAAAAAAAACAGAATATTAACAAAGGAAGAGCGATAAAATTGCAGGAGAAGAATAGAATGTGCACCGCCTCGACGGCATTTCAATCGGCATTAACAACTAAAAAATTGATTTTCTTTCGAGTGTTTGAAGGATGTGTGTGTGTGTGTGTGTGTTTTTGTGATATTTTTGGATGCAATCAATTCCAAAAACAAATTCAAATATTGGCTGTTGCCAATCGGAAATTTTGGCTACGAAAATTATAAGTTTATTACCCCATTAGACACGAACGAAATGTTGTACGATTAAAGTGTTTTTGTGGATACGTTTAATGTGCATACTAAAAGCATTGTCGCCAGTCGACTGAACTTTTGTCATTCGATGACGTCATGCACCAGCACAACAGGAAAATCGTTTGATTTGCATGTATATTCAATGAGCAATGAGGAGTGTATTGTTGTTGTTGGTGTTGCGGGTTGTTGTTTTCATATTATTCTTTTATTCCATTTCTCGATTACATTTCTCTATTTACCTAACCATTGTCATCACCGCCATCGTTAGCATCCAAAACAAATACCATACTCATGGAGAGTTGGAATTAAGGATGCGTTTCGGATTTGATTCATATTCAGATTAATGACACAAATCTTCTATCATTCTTTCGCTCAGTTCACTGCCCCCAAGCATATACAAATTGAGTTCGGTGTATTTGTGTGTGCGTGCTATTCTCTGTGTGTATGTTTTTTTTATATTCACTGCATACGTATGTATACAATCTAACCGCAACAGAATGGTTTTTCAAAGAACACAATCTCAATGAATGCCTCACGTCAAATGAAATGCTTTGCTCGTTTTCTCGAACTGAATTTTTCCATTTTCGAGCGGCCTTTTCATATTCCGAACGAGCCTGGTTTGCATACAGAATTCTAAGGATTTTCCAGAAATGCATACAAATTAAAGAAAGAGAGAGAGAGAGAGAGAGAGAGAGAGAGAGAGAGAGAGAGAGATAGAGAGAGAAAAAGAAAGAAAGAGACGATAAAACGAAAACACAAACGATATGGAATGTTGCAGTTTCAACACGGAGGCGGAAACCCGTTCAAAGAGGTTTTTTAGGTGCTTTTGACATAAAGTACGTTATATCAAAAACTAGCACCTGAATTCGAGAAGTAGAACCAAATAAACCGCTAATGACAGGCGTTTTTCAAGGCTTATGGCCATGCTTTATATGCATCGTTGAGCACCATGAGTGTGTTATCTAAATTGGCTATTCAGTGAATTTGAGCTAGAGCTGCGGCTAAACCTGTATACTTACCCTCATTTATTTAGTTTCAATGTTTACACACAGCTTGACCATTAGCACCCATTTCAATTTTGACGAAAACAAATCATTTTATTTATTTTTGTTCTATGTTTTTTTTTTAATTACTTTGCATTCAAAACGAACATTTTCAGGCGCAACGAAGAGATGTGAGCCAATACACAGCTGAAATAAATCAGCTCAAAAAGGCGCTGGTGGAGAATAATTCGCAGTTGATTGCAATGGAAGCGGCTTGCTTACGTGAAACCGATCGTCATGTTGAACTGGAAGACAGTTTAATTGCCTGGCAAGATAAATATGAGAGACTGCATGAATCGCACAAACGTGTTCAAAAAGTGAACCAAAGTTTAGAGGATAAACTGTTAAAATTGGTTGATCGAAATACAAATGAACGGGCTCAACTAACCAGCGATGTGGCTACGCTGAGTGTACGGCTGGCACAGGCCAACTATAATATCGGCACGCTACAGCGTGAAATTGTAAGTATTTTCTTTTTTTAAATGTCTATCCAGAAAATGTTCTGATCACCCTCATATCTTTATGCCGAAAAATCATGGAATGTGAACACTTGTGAAAATGTACTGAAATTCTTAGAGAATCGAATTGTGGAATATGAATATATCTCAAGAAAGGAGTTTCAAATCGCTAAGTGAAGATGACCAATTTGTTTTGTGTTGAAAATTGGCAATATTGCACTAGTAATTCAATTAAATTACACATACCCCCAAAAATAAAATTTTCTTCGTTTTCGTGGCAAAACCATTGATATGAAATTTGATTTTTCTCTTGGCTAGTCGATATAATTTTGATTGTTAAAGAGAAAAATCAGATTTCATATCAGTGCGGAAAAGTCAGGAATAAGAATGTAATTCAATTTATTTGTATACAAGATAAAATATTATAATATCAATTTGTATTATAATGATGTGTTTATATAATTTACAGGAACGTTATAAGACTGATATGAGTCTTGCCATCCAACTATTGCAATGTAAACCGGAAAATTTTGTATCACAGAAAGTTACATCGGTAGGTGAATTGAATTAGTGCTAATGCATTGACCAAATGAAAATTGGTGCGTGGTTTTGATTGTTATCCATTTTTGAAATATTGTAGCTGCCGCATGAAATGCAAGCCAAATTGTCACAATATATTCGTGTCGACACAAATTCACATTCGGATTCGGAAGGTAGCACAAGTGGCATCGGTACAGCGACTGATAATGCATATCACATTCTACCAGCTTCAGATAGTCCGGTATCGTCTTGCCCATTTTCGTCATCGACCACAACATCACTGGTCTATGGAAATGGTGAGCAATTTAGCTAATCCAATTAAAATGGTTACAGTTTAAACGAATGACATGCGGCCACTTCTTAACACTCGAAAAGATTGCAAAACCTTTTTTTATGCTTGGATTAATAGAAGCGGTACGGTCGCTTTGATTTCAATCATAGAACTGGAAAATCGTGTCGAGTGAAACGCATTGTGGAAAAATCGCATCATGCGTGAAAAATTTGATTTTTTTTATTTTGTACAACTTTTTTTTTCATTTCAAAACGCTAAAAAAAGAAAATGAAATTTACTTGATCGTTTCATGTTGTTCTTGTTGTTCTTGTTCTTGTGCATTTATATGCAGGCGTAGCGTCGGCAAAGAACTCAAATACCACCAACAATGGAGACGAGCAAATGATTTCACCGCTTGGTATCGCCAAATATTTGGAGGACAAATTGAAAGCGGCAAATGTCAAGCACTGTGAAACTTGTCTATGTGCGAACCGTGATTTACGTGTGCTAGCCGATATTGATCAAACATACAATGTGGGCACACAAACAATATTGCAGGGTGATGTAAATTTTGCACTGTGCTTAAGATGCAACAGTAATTTAAATTCACCATCCAGCACAAATAGCCCGTTTATATTGAAACTTGTAAAATCCTGTGATTCTATCGTATCGGATGCGAAAAGTAGCATATCGTGTGCCGGTTCCAATGAGAAATTGCTGGGTAAAAAAGATGAATTGATGGTGAATCCAATATTGGGCCACACCCCAATCAGCGAACGAACGGTAAAAAAGCACACCACACCGAATCGATCCATGCAAGAGAATCTATCAACATTATCATCGGCACAATCGTGTGCCAAATCGTACACAAACAATGGGTCACTTGATAGCGCACCGAAGCATAATTCAACTGTTTCGGATGAATTGCCACGCAGCAAAGATTCGATGCGATCAAACCGACAAAATGAACGAAACACCGCCAGTAGTTCGAGTAGTCTATCGAATCGTAGTTCAGCTGCACTCGATGGATCAAAACTATTCGAAAGTTTTAATAGGAATCTTATCAAATCCATAAAGGTAAGAGCCATAAATTTCAGGAAAAAACCACCAAAACTAGAATGTTGAAGCTAATTTCATTTATTTTGCAGGCTGAAAAACCAAATTTGTCTGGGCCACGATTATGTTCGCTTCGTATTCCAAACGGCGGTGGTAATGTGCTCATCGATAACATTGAAGCCGATTCAACGCCGGTCATTTATACACGTCGCAGTCGATTTTTAGATGAAGAATTGGACGAAAGCAAAGACATTATTACTACCAGTACATTTCCAACGGTGAATGGAACGGCTGAACAAAGAACTTATCATAAAATTTCAATGCTAATGAGTGATGGTGTGGTAACACCATTGCCAAATGATACCAATCCTGAGATGCATGGCATCAATCATAAGATGCGTGACATAACATGCGACATGAATGACGGCGATATTGCTCAAACCTATGATGATCACAATGAATGTGATCAGGCAAATCAAAAATACTGCACGAACATAACGCACATACCAAATGATTCAATTGGTTTAGATAGAGGTTATAACGGTTTAACATTAAATGAACATGATCTCGGCCAAAACGGTGCATTTGGCCAGACAATCAATGATACAACTGGAATGACTGATGCAACAGCCATAAAACACGATCAACTGGATGCATCCGATAAGCAACAGAGTCAATTTTTACATATGCATCAATTCCGGCAAACACATCCAATGTCAATGGTCGATGAGACATCGTTGTTGCGACGTCAACAGCTCAGCCGAGTGGCTGAATGGGTGCAAAATAACAATCATGAAGCGTGTCTTGGTAATCCGGATACCGACTACAAACCCGTTACAAAGTTAAACAACAATAGTGATGAAATTAGCAATCGTTCAGTAGATAGGAATTTAAAGTCGTTATCAATGATCAACAGCAATGATTTATCCAACCATGATTTGGAAGTCGGTAAGCATTAAGTTTTGTGGCCCAACAAGAACAACAACAACCACAACCCCAAAAATTATATGCTCATTGCTCAAGCAATTTTATTTGCATGAATATTCCCGGTTAGTCATTTCAAGTGTCTGTGTGGCAATTGTATGCTTATGTTGATGATTGATAAATTTGTCCCATGAGATAACCCAACCCATTGTACGTACTGAGCTCGATTCATACTCTATTATATCAAGACATATTCAAATTATTCAAATCAATGTCAACCCATTAACCTGTTGACCTCAGTGCCCCCCAAAGTACCAAAGTACCAAAGTACCAATGTGTCTAATTGAATTTTCCATCAGATATTACCGAAAAAACTCCTGAAAAGTTTCTTCCACTGTACAATCGCCAACTTATCACTAACGAGACTAACATTATTTTATGCCCAAATTTTATCGATTATACTCATGCAGAATTATGCATTGTTCATTTGATATTGTTGTTTCGCACAGTTCAAAATGCCGTTGACTACAGCCAGATGAATAATAATGTGAATAATAAATCGCAACCGGGCAGCACAAATCAACCAGTCGATTTAGCTCAAATGGAATATAATGTTAAGCAGTTTTTACTCAAACAAAATGAATGGTCACCCAAGCAACCGTGTCCACCACCACCATCACCCCCATCATTGTCATCGGTTTCTCATTCGTATTGTTGAAATGTTTTAGATGTGTGTTATCAACAATCAGTCAATTTAAAAATCAGCATCTCACCAGACATATATGCAAACAATTTAAATGCAAGCAAGGAGCATTACACATTCACATTCACATTCACACACAAACACAAACACAAACACACGCGCAACATCATCATATGGATGGTGAATGGTGATGAATTGAAACGGAAGTATTCGGTAGATGCAAATAAATGGTTCTCATTTTTTCTAGATTTAAAACAGCAACAAGCATTTAATCCCAGTGGAAAATAGATCATGTAACCTAAGAGACATTTTTAAGGAACGAATGTAACAAATAAAAAACCCAAACACATACAAACAATTCACGCATAATGTAAATAAGTTAGCATATAAAATACAAATGGATCGGGCTGTATCAAATCAGTTTTAAAACTGTAGGTCTTTGGAAATCATTTTCAATCGCTCAGATATAGAGAATTGTATAGACAGCTCTGCAAGCCGATTCATTTGTAACGATAAAATAACAGTGTATTCGGCCATTTATGTTTTGCATCATAAACGTAATGCAACAAGTGGCAACAATTGCTCTTTACAATAATCCGTAATTATTTTCAGTGAATTTTGTTTTGTTTTGTTTTGTTGTGTAATACAATTTCAATACATAAATATAATCTAGCTGATACAATCAGAGTGTACAATAATACCCATTTGCCATTTTGTCTAAAATGATGCAGCAAAATAATTTGATAGAGAATGTTCGGCATGACGAACGATAAATCGAAATAATAATTGAGAAATTCTTATGGATTTCGATCACCGAATCATAACAACATCAAATACACAGACGGTAGGAGCTTAGAAACAAAAACATCGATTGTTTAACTCATAAAAGTTTATATAAGAAAACAAAAGCATCCAGAACGAAAGAAATTGAGAAAATCACGAAAAAAACATTACCCATATAACTACGTATCTTCCTTTCCCAAGGCCCCCCTCTCTGCACTCCCCTCGCCCACCCCCCGTCCCCCCGTATATTATTCTCTAATGACTGTGTTGAGAGCGTTCATTTAATTTGAAAAATGAAAAGCCAAACGCTCAAATTGTTTAAAACAACTTATTATATTTACTAAATTGAGAGAAATTGAAAGACACTTTGATCGTAATCTAATTGCTTTTGCGTATTAACTTGATCAGGCTGATTAAAATTTGCCAATATTTTACAAAAACTGCGTATACACAATACTTTTTTTTGGCGAAATTAACGTTAAATATGAAAACAATCTATTATTAAAAGCAACCAAGCAACAGCAACAACAACAAGAACAAAAATCGAACAGTTTAGTTGCGTAGACATTAACAGATTTTAGTGAGATAACAAAAGATATTTTGGAACAACAGAAAATAAAGCAGTTAATTTTAGTTAAAACTCAATTAGAATCTATTTATTTATATAAAACAAAACCAAAATAAAAAAAAGACCTTACCAAGAAACCATGTTGAAAATTGAGACAAACCAAAATTAAGAAAATTGACGAACATTTTTTCAAGACAAAATCCGTTAACCGTGGGTTCTTCATAATCGCAGCTATTTTTATGCATACTTATATATTATTATTCTGTATCAAAATCAAAAGCCCATAAAAACCAAAAATCAAGACATTTAGTGGGTTTTCTTTTGTTATTCGATACCTCGATTGTTTTGCAATCATGGAAAAAATGTGCTTTTATATATCTAGTGCATCCTTAGCAAAAACCAAACATACATACCAAAAAAGACAAAAAAAAATCAAGCAAGACAAAACCAAACAAAAAAAGACACTTATTTATTTTGTGATAAGGGAATTTCAAGTGATTTTCGATTTAAATTTTGTTTATTCTCGTCTGTTTTCACTCGCGATACTTTGAAATCCAACACAAGTGAACAGAGAGCTGAACTGATTGAAAATAGAAACAAAAAAACAAAAAAACTATAGATGAAATATGTAGCTTACGATTCGAATCGTGTAGTATCGAATCGAATAGACGAACAAAAAAAAAATGAAAAAAAAGAATATATATTAACAAAAAAATGGAAAAGCGCTATCTTTGAGTATAAATCCTTTTGCGTCAGAACCAATAATATAGGAGCATCTAAAATGAAAACATGAAACTTTATTGTTTTTTCTTTATTGAATCAAATAAAATGTATAATCCCAAGAAAAAAAATGCATGATTTTTGCGTTTTGTTTGCGTTTAGACTAGTTGGTTTATTGTTTTTACTGATATGACAGTTATTATGGGTATCTTACCTGAAGGTCGACAAAATTTAAAGAAATGAATTACAATACACGAAACTTACAAGAGCAAAATCAACACATCCAGAGATATTATAAAGCAAAAAATAAAGCACAACAAAATTAATCGTCGACCCAAATTGATAGCACAAACAGAAATGAATTCGGTATTGATGCCTAACATTCATGTTTTGATATCGTGACATCTACCACGGCCATCGTCAATACACACATTTATTTTTTGGTTAAATGCCAACAAAAAAAATGGAGAAAAGAAAGTTGCTCAGAAATTAACATTTCAAAACTGTTTTCTATATAGAAATTTCAAAATGTTCGATTCCGAATATAGCTTGAATTTGGTTTTGGTTGATGCGTCTTCACGTAAATTAGAAAAACATACATATTCAGAATATCGTCATTTTTTGTGGTCAGATTTATTTTTTGAAAGGAATGTATTAGTAAAAGTTCCGATTTTAAATCATGAACCGCTTGAAATGTTAATCAATTTTCGATGTTGAGTGTAAATTTGTACAACTCTCAACACAAACCACTAATCCAATTTATGTTTTCCTCACAATATTATTCTATTGAATATTGAAATTGACTCAGTGGCATGCAAAATATTGAAATTTAGAACCATATCGAATGTACGCCAAATTTTTCACACTCAACGATAATACACGCGAAAAATGAAATGGCAATGAATTTGAATAGCTTTCTATCTTTTCAAGTGGATTTGTTTGTTTTATACAAATATTATTATTGCACAAATATTTGTCTTGGCCTAGGTCTTGACTAACCACTTTGAATGTTATATTTGTTTGAAATTTTAAACGGAACTATTTAAAAATTCATCAAAAAATCCCAAAACACAATCATTTGATATTCGATTTGTACAATAAACAAAATCTTTAGGTTCATCAATTCAAAGGCGATGTACGCGTTAACAGTGAGTTTTATCATTTTTCAGAATGAAAAAAAAAATGATGCAAAAGTCGACATTTCGAAGTATACATTTTGCGGTTCGGTTCCTATTACCATTTGGTATATTCTCTTAGCAAGTGATTAATATTTCAGTTTATTCGTCTGTTATCGGACAAAAATCGTCTGCAACATAAAATTTCTCGATTTCCATATATTCTCTTTCTTACGGATGGTCAAAAGTTGTAATCTTGTGTCTCTTATGTTATGCACCCAAATATGGCAATTTGATGCAGTGTTGGTTGTTTTATTTTCTGTTTTCTTGTCGTTCTTTCCTTTCACATGAAAGCTAAACAGAATACAAACCACAAACTTGTTTATGTTTCCATTTGAAACAGAAATGAGTGAAAGAAAAACTTGTTTGGTTCCAGCCCAAACGAATGAAAGAACATTAAGAAGAACACCGAAGAAAGAATGAATCACATCAGTGATTGCAGTGTGGATTCAAGTGAATGTGAAGCATTTTTCTTGGTCCAGAGATTGTGTTTATTGGTTTATATTTGCATTAGATAATGCTTAAGTGACTAATGATTATCATCATCCAGACCGTACCATCCCGTGTATGAGCTGAGCATTTTGTTAATTGTATCTATTTGGTGATTTCGTTAATAATCTGGAATATTGAAATGCATGCGCTTGATGGTTTGACCGCTGAACAAGGGCAACAAGGGCAACATGGGCAATATAACCTACGAAAATACACCTGGAGAATGGTAAAATTGTTGTTTTGTCTCTGTGTGCTTAAATTTTTGTGTATTTCATTTGAATGTGTATTTCAGTATATCGCCAGGTCTATTGAACCACCTACTCTTGATCGACTCGATGCACGATATTCTGGGCGATTCTAAGAGCTTAGCATCAGTGGTCGTGATTCAAATGTAATAAATACAGATTGACGAGGGGGATAGATGCAGAAATGAACAGACACATAAGAATGCAACAACGAAATAAACCAGTATTTCTGGAAAGTTCTGTTCATGTTTTCCATTTTGTGTTATTAAAGATGTTACGTGTTTTCTTCTTGCCTTGTTTTATGCACTTTTTTCGTGCACAAATTCAAAGTCTTGAGATGGTTCTTTTGGTTGTTGTTACGTGATGGGCTTGATGCACGCTGAATCGTTTAAACTGTGGTTCGTTCTTTCTTCCGTATATGCATAGCATGACCATACCTTGGCAACAAGTGGTTGTTGACCGAATCTCATGCTATAAAAATAGCCCATCAAAATATCATACTCTCTATTGAATATAACAACAAACGAAACGCGTGCATACAAAGAAATTGCGATGCGTTCGTGCATAGAGAAAGGTCTAAATGATGAAATAAATATGGTTTTGTGAAAATCGCTAGTCTCGCTATCCCAACGGAATATGAATAAATAAACAAATAGTATATTATTTGCTTATAAACGCACTGCTATTATCATGAAAATTGGAAACAATCCCAGTTTACTCACTCATAGCCGAAGCTGTTGATTTTATTGGCTGATTTTATTGATTTTTTCGATTTACCTTGTAGTCGACACTTCGAATGTGAATTCTTCGTTTTGTTTGAGTGTTAAATCAATATATTTAACTTTAACGGTATTCATTCCATTCACAGCTAAGCATCTGCGTCGCTTCTATTTTCAACTTTGAATATTGTAATATGTTTTATGCTATACGCTTTTATTGCATTTCCTTTTCCATTCGTTTGAGAATGCACTCTGTTGACCAGAACACCACTCTGTGTGAGGTTGATTTGCATTTTGTTAGAATGCGTTGGTAAGAAGAAAAAATAATTTTAGTCTATAAGAATCGATTCACAGACTCGAAAAATATGCGGTTCTCTTATTGGCCCATCACCAAAAGTTTGAATCAATAGTGTCCACATATAGTGAGAAACTGATTAAAGAAAATAAAAAGTGAAATATTTCCCTTGAGTAAGTACACTATATATCGTAAAATGTACCGATTTCGATCTGGGTATGAAAGTTGACAAAGTGTGAAATTATGTTTAATGGGCAAACAAAACTCCATTTTCAGGGATAAAAAACTGTACAAGCCTCAATAGTAGGATAAAGACCTACGTACTCGAATTTCTAGCAGCGATACTTTCCGCCATAGAGTATATGCATTAATGTTTTTACACTTTTGCCTCCAAAATCTTAAACCCGTTTCATGGCGGCTAATGTCCCAATTCGACCTTTAATTTTTACTAATAACAACTCTAATGCCACTTACGCAAAACGTTTCCATATTCCAAAAATAAATATATTTTCTATTCTGATCAACATTGTTAAACGCACGATGAATGTAAACATATTGAAAATTCATGAGAACGTGATGCTTTTGTGATTTAACGTAAAAACCCAGCCTTTGATTCGGATCTATATTCTATTGAATTGTTATGTTCAGTTTTTGTCCTGGTAATGGCAAACTTGTACATAGGCAATGGAAAGGCAGCATGAATATTCTCACTTTTATTTATTCGTGTAGATAGCGATCGATTTGAATACATAACAAAAAATAAATGTCCGAGAGTATTAGCATGTTCGTGATCTCTGCGAATCTCACAAATTCGCTGAATATCGTGCCGATGTTGCCATAGATTTATTTGTGCTGTCGCATTTTTCTTTCTGTCTTTCTTACTTTCATGTGTGCGTGTGTGTGTGTGTATGTGTGAGAGCGCTTTTTTCTCTCTTCTTTTCGGTCGATCGCTATTTATTTTCATCTTTCTTTTGGTCTCATCGCTCTTCTTAAGAGCCGATCTTCTGATTGCCTTTGCCACTTGAAACGCATCAAATTCATTTTATTTGGCTTTAACACGATTCTTCGGGGCACACCACTCACATGCTGCATGCACAGCACTTTGCAGTTGGTATGCGGTTTTGTTGAATTTTATGTACAAAATGTGGTCTTGGCACTTTGTGCGCGCACGACACACACTCACACACACACGCGCGCGACTGGGGCCCTTGCTGTATAAATATTATTTACCAAACGAAATAAAAAAGAACTAACGGGTCATTGGCACATCTGAGAGGCGACAATATAAAGAGGACGTATTCTGGTCGAAATCAAATCAGTTTGAATATCGTGTTTAGAGCATCAAGTTCGACGTTGTACTAGGCGAAAACACAATTGTTTCATTTGGACGCCTGATAAGCGAAAGCGATTTCAGTATCTGTGAAGCTTGTTCTTTTTTCAACAATTTTTGTTTTGTTTTCTCAAATAATTCCAAAGTTTCTTTCAAACAAAAACAGACAAACAAAATGACACGAAATTTGTTGTGTGCCGTTTACTTGTTGATTGCAATTGGCACAGCTCATTCGGCTTCATACTATTTCCGTGCTGGACGCGAAATTATTGTGCCAAACGTTGATGAAATCAAAGCAGAAGTAATTTCTGAGTTGAAAAAGGAGGGTCCAATCCTTGTTGAAGAAATTGTCACCGTTCAAAATGTTACCGATAAGGTTGAACCAGCAGCAGAAGCAGTTAAAAGTGTTCCGGAGAATGTTGCTCCAGTAGTTGAAAGCATTCAATCAGTCGATCGTAATGTGGTTGCTGCTGATGCTGCCGTACCACCAATCGTTCCCAGTGATGTGGTGAATGATGAAGCTCGTGCAAAATCAGTCTCAAGCCCAGCAATTCGCTTAGATACATTGGAAGTCATTCAACCAGGTGGTAAATCGGACAAAGTGCAAACAGTTGCTGAAACAGTTAAAAATGCTGCTGTCCAAGCCATTGAAAAACAAAATGAAGAATTTGAAAAAGCTAAGCCCGTTGAAACAGTTGTCGATGTAAATGAAATTAAATTTGTTGATGCATCCGCTGTGAAAACAGTCGTAGAGCCAAATTTGCCAGTCGAAAGTGTTGCCGTGGTTAAGTCACCCGAATCAGTTGAGCCAGCTGTTGAAGAAGTAAAACCCGTGCCAGCCGTTGATGTAGAAAAAGTGGTCGAATCGGTGCGATCAGTTGATGCTGAACCAGCCAAAAATCCAGAGCAGGCCAAAGAAGAAAAAGTCGAAAAAATTGAAAAAATCGAACAAGTTGAAAAATTAGAACCAGCCGCAGAAGCAAAAGCTGAAGTAGTAGTGGAACCAATCAAAGTATCAGAAATTGTAGAAAAGGTTGAAAAGATTGAAAAGTCACAACCTGAAGTTGTTGTTCAACCAGCACGTCAAGAAAGCGGAGCTACTCCTCCAGCAAATCCAATCACTGCAATCCAAGGTGCATTAGCAACTCTCCAACAAAACTTTCTGGGTTTAGTTCAAAATGTCATTCGTAAGTAAAATTGTAAATTTTTGACGGCATTTCATTAAAAATATATATAAGTTTAAAAAATGCCATTCTTTATTCATTGAATTAATTTAGCACGTCCACAATCGGATGTTCCTCTTCCAGCAAGTGGAGGCCTTAATACCAATGAAATCGCAACAAATGCAGCAGTTCCATCTCCAGCAGCCGCTGCCACTGCCGCTGCCGCAGCTCCAACCACAGCTGCACCAAATGTGATCGTACAAAATTTACAAAATGTTCAAAATGCAATTAACAATTTAGCTACAAACCTTTTCCAACGGCCAACTCCGACTCCGGCAGTGTCGGTTGATGCAGTGTCACCAGCTCAAACAGGCACCAGAGGTGATCAAACCGGCCAGAGTGCACAAGCCGCACAAGCCACAACATCATCACCAAATTTAATCAGCAATTTGGCCAGCAACGTTCAAAATGCGATTAACAATTTTGCTACAAGCATTTTCCCACGAACAACCCAAGCTCCAACAGTATCATCAGCTGCTGCTGCTAACCCAGGACCAAATATTGTAAAAGGTACACGTGGTGAAGAAGATGAGGTTGAAGTGGTCCACAACATTGACATCGTCAACGATAAAGTTGATTTGGCTAAAAAGGGTCAATAAATCTCTAGTGCACCGTATAATTTAGTATAAAAAACACCATTTTCAATAACAAATAGCAAACAATTCAGAAAAGCAAAAAAAAAAACAACAAATACGCTAGAATTATATAAATATAAAAACTAAACCGAATTCAGGTATAAAACAATATGGATCAACTACTGACCTACTATTGTACCGTTTATTGACCGTCTTAGATACTCATTAAATTCATATTTTAAAGCGCGTGAATCCATCAACAACAAAACAACAAATACATAATACGAAGAAGATCCAGACATAAAACTCATTAAATATACAAACCGTGGCGCATACTAACAACACAGTAGATGTTAAGCTTGAATCAATATCGATTTAAAATTTAAATTTAATTTTAGTAACTTATTATCGCCGATGAAATTTTGTGTTCAACATTAAAGAAATAACACACACACACACACACACACACACAAACACACAAACACACAAACACACAAACACACAAACACACAAAATGAAATAAAGTGAACACAATTTACATATTATGTAAATGAGTTTGTTGCACGGCCTCTCTGATCGGTAATTTTTATCAAATCGATCGGGACGTTTATCGTCAGCAAAGTTCTCGAATAAAATAAAGCGTGAAAATTGACTGAATTCTGGTTGTTTTCTTTTCTTTTATAATTCATGTTTAGAATATCACAATTTTAGCATATTCCAGCCTAGAAGCTATAAATATAAAATATATTAAATAGTTGTTCTTCATGCTTTAGACTTTCTATCACACAACGAGGTAGGCTGGCTTTTCATTCGAACTGACGAGAAGTAGCTAGCTATCGATCGCACATAGCTTCTCGCCAGTTTAGATAAAAAGCTAGCCCACCTCGTCCTCTGCTTTCTATGTTCTACACATGTTTCTGTTTTTTTTTTATTATTGCCAACCATAGCAAAAATTATCTCATCAAAGATTGCATAATAAATTAGTACAAAAGATGTGATCTGCTAGAAGAACCGTCTATAATTTGAATATGACGCAAGCCTAAGTTCGGTTTTTGAGCCAATTTAGGTCAGTTGGACTGTTAGACATTTATTAAGTAGATTTTATTCACACTACTTTCGACTACCATTTGAAGGTAAAGTTCCTTATGTTTGAATCCTTAGAATCACTGTACCAGTTATTTGATCACAAGATGAATCGGAAGACTCCAAACCTACTCGGTATATCTACGAGTTTTGCAAGCAATTTGCATTCCCAAAGTGTTGAAATAGAATAAACAAAGAAACAAAAAGAAATACTTTCAAAATAAACAAATGGATAAAAACCCATTCAACATTTCTAATTGTAACGTATAGCGAAGCTTTTAAATGTACGTCAACTTTATAAGGTTTTTTTAAAAAAGTTCAAAAGAAGCATTTTCTTTACAAACGGTTTAATCTTACTATAAGTTGATTTCAACTTCGGAATAGTGACGTTGAATGCATTCAACGGTTTGTAAATTAAATGTCATTGACCATGTTTTATTTGTGGAACACTGTATCAGTCAATTAAATTGAAAATAAAAACGAAAAATCTTCTTATTCTAATACAAAGGCGATTTTATTTCGCGAACGTTTTCGTAATAATTTATTCCATCGTCAGGTGAGTTTGAAAACTGATTGATAACTGATTGATTATGAATTTCAATCCGGAAAATTAAAAAAAAATACGTTTTTCTGGAGCATCTTAGGTATTTTAGTCCCAATAGAAAAATGTAGTCTGGGAATAATTAATGCGATTTGATATAAAAAACACCAAAATTGGTTGGAAAACAAGAGATATTGGGTTTTGAAGTTGAACAAATTCGGATATATTTTGATAAAAAATAACCCAAAATTTGTTAACCTCAACTAAATTTCTCTCTTATTTAACAAAAATAAGATACTATTAAAATGCTCAAACCAAATCGGAGGCCCATCATACAAAAAAATTGTTCGATTTCGTACAGAATTGTCGATTAATAATGCAAAAAAATCAAGTATGGCACAATATTATCATTTTAAACAATATTATCAAGTCATGCATCATTGCCCACGTAATAACCACCTCGCCGGCATATTGATGAAAACGATGGATACATAATCAAATGTACGAACATAAAGAGCAACGGCTAATCTATTCACATATTATTCTGATATGTAAAACGAAAAAATGTCATTTTTTCAAAATTCCAAAGAAAAGTCGACAAAACATCGGCCTATGGTTAAAAATGTGAATTGTAACTGGGGATATCAATTTGCTTTCTGATCACTGATGTTCATGAGTGGTGTCTTTTTTTGTAAATCAAATAAGTATATTGAATATCAACAAACCTTACAAGATCTTATAAGATAATCAAGACTCTGTTGTCTTTTACATTAAATTTCAGAGTAAAAATGCTAAGATCTTGCGATTATCTGTGTCAAGATGGTGACTGAGATGCTTTCGTTGTTCTTCAAGAATAGCAATAAGTGTCGATAGCCTTGCCGATGTTTTTCGAGTAAATAATAAAAAATAGTTTTAAAATTCTTTTTACACTTATTGTTTTTTTTATTAAAAGTTACAATATTTACAAACATTATGGATGTATGGATGTGTATCGTCTTTCTGAGAATGGGATATTTAATCTTCTAATCATGTTTAGCCATGGTGATGGTGGCCATGGTGTCCTGATAAAGTAAAAAGAAAATTAATTCATAATTTCACAAGATAAACACATAGGTGCTTTAAATATCATTCATCAAACCATTTCATAAATATATTGTAGCCAAATAAATAATTTTGAAAATGTTCGGTTCCGATCCGAAAATCGATATTTTTTTTTTGAACCTCCTTTACTTGTTTTACTATTCTTGAATGCCAAATGTTAAAATTTATTGATTGATTGAACGATAAACTAAACTTTTTTTTACCGTAACCACCTCCATAGCCATAGTTTCCATAGCCGCCTCCATAGCCGCCTCCATAGCCGCCTCCATAGCCACCATAGCCACCATAGCCATAGTTTACTGTTGAAAGAACAATTCAATAACAATAAACAATTCAATAACAATCGTAAATAACTTTGAATTGAACGTGAATGATATGAGCATGATCTATGAGACTATGCATGCTATAAATTATCCTGATCAAATTAATTCACGATATATTATTATCATTTTACCTGGGTAACCGCCGCCGTAACCACCGTAACTACCGTAATTATTATATCCTGGGTATCCAAATCCAAATTGTGGAGCTGCGAATGCAACAGCCAGCACAGCGAATAAGGTGACCAGCAACAACATCTATATTTGGTAATTTAGCCACAAAATTACACACAAAAATATAAAGATACAAATTATTAACCAAATCTTTTCTTTCAAATGTTTTCAAATTATTCTTTAACTTTCACAAAAATTCGTTTTTTTAGGTAAAAAAAAACAACAAATTTAACTCACTGATTTTGCCATTTTACTAAATGTATTAACGATTTTCGATAGGTAAAAAAAGAATTCAAGAGACTTGGACTGTTCAAGAACTGACACGAGAATGATACTTACCATCGGGATTCGATAGTCTTTTATACTATGCTGATGTCTGATAGTTTATTGAATTTTTTTGGGTGAGACAAGTGTTCGGCTCTGTTGTCATTGATGGCGCTTTACGGATGTTACGATCACTCACAACAATAACGCAAAAAAATGTCGTCAAAAGTGTATACATATATACATTTGCGTACAAAAATATGGGAATTCCTGCATAAATACTGTATCTATTGAATCCGTCCGCATCAAAACGACGAACAACTATCATAAACAAACCGAACGAAAAACCAAATCAAAACAAAAACAAAATAAGAACGCATCATCAGCACACGGTCAACCATGACCGGTAACAGCGCATTTGACTTCGACATAGAGTTGATTTTTGTGTCTGCTGATTCATATCCATTCGTTACATTAAGCAGTTGTCATCAAGTCAAGCCGGAAAATACCATGCTAATTGCATTGATGCCTATTGTTCAATATGTAAAAATGTACGCAAAACGCCCTCATGTTATAAGGTGTATTTTCATAATCAAGATAGACATCTGAAATGAAGCCATTTTGACTAAACTCTATTACATCTATCTATATGATATATTTTTACAAAATTACTCTTTTGTTTTCAAGCAGCGAATTGATTTGAATCTACTCAAGACATTATGTACTTGATTTTCGTTTTACCTTTTCATGTTTTGTGGAGCAATTTTATACCCATACACAGAAGCCATACTCAATACCAGACACTTCCAGCTATTCGCACCTTGGCTGTATAATTAATGTCAACAAAACCAGAAGTTGAAAATTGCTTAAAGAAAGCTGAGATACGTTCGTAATCAACCAAGCGTAATATTTTACTTAATGGTGAGGTATTTCCCCAGAATCAGAAATGACGTAATAATTGCTACCGATTCACCCCATAACATCGATTAAAAGAATATTTCGTGTTGAGTGCCCCGGTTGGCATTAAAAAAGTGCTAATTTTATTTAGAATATTGTATGATAAAACGATTACTTTGAAAATATTTACTTACATCGGCCACTTAGAAGTTTCAACCAAAGTTCATCAACCAGTAGATTACGTTTCATTTTTTTTTTTTATTTTTCCATCGCAAATACCGAGTCACCAAATCGCTGCACTGATTACCGGTTTGGTGCCTGCAATCGTTTGATCTTGACCCGATAAAATGCAATGCAGTGGCCCGAAAAGAATTTAATCATTGAGTTTGTTGTCTGTTTTGATCAAAAATTCAGTAATTGCAATGAATACTCATTTTTGGCCGTTGACACTGACATTCACATTCACCGAATATTTTGCGAAGGTTTAAATTACCAAAAAAAACTGTTTCTTGTGTAAAGTGAAAGTGAGTGTTTTGACGACAAACCTAAAACTTTATGCCAAAACAATGGTATCCACATCTAGGAATCAAAAATTGCCATAATTCATGCATATTTGCATTTTTATATTGAACAGCCTTTGATGTCGATAATTTACCAATCATTTAAGTATACTATTAATGTCATTATAGAAGATATTAAAAGCAGTAATTCAATTGTATGAACAATTTTTGGGTGTAAACATCCGGGACAAATTAAATTTTACGGATAACAAAAAAGAATTGAGTGAATTGTCATTGCATTTTTCTGTTTCATAATTCATCCACAGGTAATTTTGGGTACATTTTTCCTCGCCACCAATGTTGAAATGTGCTTCACATCATGCGAATTGTGTTAAACATATTGTTGATTTATTTAAATGTGAATGAGTCGCAGAAACAGAACCATAACCAGTTCTGATCTATCACCCTTGAGATTCATGCGATCAAATTCAGACTGAATAACACAAATTCGTCATAAACTGTTTTGATTCCGAATAATTTCGCGGCTATAAAAGTACGGCGTATAAAGAGCTTGGCACGCGATAAATATTTGTGCGTTAGTTTCAAATTATACACGAAATCACAAAAAAGAACATCGTAATTACTTCCAAATAACAAAATTGAGGCAGCAATAAAGTGGCTCGTTGGAAAGATCGCATTTAAAAATGAAGTGAAAGCAAAACCTTCATATTAAAATAAGGATGTTCGGAATAAATAATTGTAAGCACTGCATTTTGGTAACATCCTTAACACATCAAACAATTAATTCCACAGCCTGGCCTGCACTATACGCAACGATAGTTATCAACGTGTATGTGAATTCCAATGACTGACCATAAAAAGCAAGGCTAAATAAAAAGGCTTTGATAACTGCTATACTGTTCGGCATGATTTGATCCATCATCCAACATTTAAACTCAAAATCGAATCAATTAGTTGATCATTTAACCTTCGTTTAAATTATATTAAAATCAAATAATTCTTTGTAGAATTGTCTTTCTTAGTATTTGCTTCTATTGTCTCGTCATAATATATCGCCGTGCTTAAATCCCGCTTTGACCAGAAAAATAAATGGAAATAAGTCAAAATCGAACTAGCTGTCTGGATTCGGGATTTCGCATTTGCATAACGTGTTTTAGTACCAATAATGTCATGGAAAGCATATCTCCTGCAAAATTGTGACAAGCATTTCAACTATGCACAGGGTATTTTTACAATGTTTGTTAATGCTGAGTCAAAAGTGTGGTTTTTCTATGTTTTATTTTAAATTAATATATTTTTATATAGGCGTTAACTTGAATCGAAAGCTATGATGCCTCCATAAAATTTCGGTTTTAATTAATTCAATTTTATGATTTCAATAATAGCGATCCCAATTTTTGAATATCCCGCGTAACCACATTCTTACGATTTGAGATTGGTTTAACCTCAAAAACCACTCAGTAAAAAAAACAGCCATTTCATCTTCCAGTGGACGCCATGTTCCTGATATATACTTGGAAAATCCTTTCGATATCTCATGTGAGCCACACATGAAGTCACATGATGTGACAAAAGAATCTCTTCGGTTAAGGATCAAACATTCATATCATTTGACAGATGTACTTGATGTGTGACAAATGCACTTAAAATGTAGCACAGTCCAATATCGCCAACATCAACCAATAGATGGCTATTTAAGTATCGCTGTAGGTATATAGAATTTTTTTTGGCACGGCTTTTTTTTAGTTTGAGGTTAATTATGATGCATTCATTTGAAAAAAGCCGTGCCAAAAAAATTTCTATATACCTACAGCGATACTTACATTGGTATGTGATAGCGATTCAGTACTTTACTACATATTTAGTGCATTTGTCACACATCAAGTACATCTGTCAAATGATACGAAAATCTAAGAGACTCTTTGTTGTTCGATGAATATTGTAAATGGTAAAAACACACATCTGGATTTTGATCTAATTTCTTCTGTTCGTACAAATCTTTGAATATATTTCTAGGGGTTAGACACCTGGATTCGGATTCATAATATTCTTAAGATTCTTCCTTTTATTTCAATAGCATTGTTGTTGCTTCTCTCGTCCGCTTTGTTCGAATATTCGCTTCATATATGCTTTGTTTTGTTAGTGGGATCCGTATTTCTATACGGATTCGTAAGATTCACGATTTTAGTTTTGGACTCGTGGGTGTCCACTGTCCAGCCCCTAGATATATTTCTACATCATTGAATCTCGATTTCAAGTGATGATTAATAACTATTATTGTGTGCACGCATCAGTAAATTATAGATTTGTTTATAGAAGAATGATTTAGTTGGTTTTTCCAATATTATTTCAGACAGCAAAAGGTAACTGTTAATTAAATTAGAAAGTCATGATTCGAAATCTTGAATTTTGGGAATTTCCCAGTAACTGTATTGTTTTTTTTTCATATTATATATGAGATATCAATTTCAAGGTGGTCCAGTTGAATATTCGCCTATAACATTTGGTTAAATGAACTAATAACAAAAAAAAAATCATCCAAAATTTAATCAGACTCGAAAGCTTATATTCGATCTCATTACAAGCTTCCACAGTTAATGAGAATGTAGTTTTATGACAGCCTTGAACTTTCAACTAAACCGTTTATATTGAATGGCTCAAAGCAGACAAAATATCAGCCAAAAATGACCTGAAAATAAACTCATTTAACCCATTTGCTGAGAACATTTTTTTTTCTTTACTCTTGATTCCTGCGAATTACTACGACATAGTAAGCTATCTTAGATTTAAAAAAAACGTGATCAAACCAGACACTTTCAGCTTACTACGACTTTAATGGCAGACAGCTCGTGCTGCATATAGCCAATATATGATAAATGAATGGCTTCATGCTTTGACATATGTTTATGCATATTGAACAATGAACATTGTCTTCACACAGTCTATACCAAAAAGACAAGAAAAGGAAAAAACACAACGAGACCAGCTCCTACAAATAGGCAAATTTTACATTAGACATAATGCGCGCCTGCATTATACTCCCTTCTAAAAAATGAGTAATTTTGAAAAAAGCAACGCCTTCTAACGAAAATGTAGAACAATAAGCCGCGACTAAACCAATATGCTTTAAAGCTTTTCCAATGAATTCAATAAATGAAAATAAATTGGGTTCTTTTGAAAGGTTTTAATCAATGTCTAAACAAATAAATTGCTTATCTCATGTTCGTGGCAATCGCGGTTATTGCCAATAATATTTTGTTTTGTATTTTTGTTTTTGAATTTGGAAAATCTCAAATCCATTTGTTTTTTGCTTCATTATCCTTGTTCTTCAAATGCAATCAAAAGTATTATGAAATGGAAATTTAAAAAGAAAAATAAGAAAGAATGACAATAGCAATGAAATATAGTGCTCTAATCCAATCACAATGACAAAATAATGCTTTTCAAAATATTGTCTAACGCGCTAAAGTGTTTCTCACATGCGTGAATGTATGCTCGGAATTTGAATAGCAAAAACGCTGTTGATTTTTGCCATATGCGTCGCATTCCCGATCATACACAATGTTAATGAATGGTTGCGCATGTGACCTGTCAGCATGTAAACAAATTCGCTCAATCAAAGCCGGATTCAATTTTGTATTGCTATCAGGTGCTTGCGGCTGTCGATTTAAATGCGCACCAAATTCAATGACATTTTCAATAAAAATCAATTGGATGAATAAAAACTTGAGAACAGATTGTTGTGTTGTTGCGTTCACGCGTGCGACTACAAATTAAAATCTATTGAGTCAATGGCTTTTTAACGTTTGAACAAATTTCAATTGATTTATCCATTTTATTCTTGTTTGTTTGAAATGCATTTGTTTTGTTTTGTTTTGTTTTTCGTGTTTCTTTTTCAAATTACCTCTTAAATCAATTCAATTGTTTCCGAAATGATAATTATGACAAACGAATGATGCAAGTTGAAAACTATTTGGTTGCAATTTGTTAAGCTTCGACCTTTGCAATTTGAACTTCATTTTTTATGAATTCTGAAAAAAATAAATTCAGTATTGAGTGTCATCGAAATTGAAGAGGCAGACGTGAATACGATAAATAGCTTTTCACATCATATGTCAGCTTAAGTCTAGCTTAAGCTACTTCATAATGAACGGTTTTACTTGATACTACTCATTCGACACGAGTTTTATTGTCGCCATTGTCATTGATGTTGTGGTAGCGTGTCGCCAGTCAATTTGATCAACTGGCATTGCTAGGCATTGGCAACCTTCAACCGAGTTGCTGCGGTTAAAGATGATTGGACTGGAATGCACTTTTCATACCATTATTTTTCATGTCCAAATAAGGTGGCGAATGATTTAACATCGATCGCAAACTATAATCGAATAACGAAAAAAAACACAGCCTCGATATTTGCGACTTATGCGGTTGCCATAGAAACAATTGCAAGCGATACTAAAATAATTCTTTGGCAATATCAAGAGCCGTAACATAATCAGACATGAGATAACCGACATAATGCTTTCTTTATTTACTGAATTCAAAACAAGTTGACAAACCCGAGCATTGACTGGCAAAAATTGAATTTATTTGCTAAACTTGGTTCATTGCCAATTGTAATTAATTCACACTTCAGTCAGGTGATTTAGTTGCTATGTGAAGCTTCTAATACTTATATTTTTAGGTTATCAATTGCTTAGAAGGGGTTTAATATCATGCGTCGACACTACAAAGTATGTAAATGGATCAAAATCATGAAACAAATAACCAAAGTCAAAAACAAATTGTTCTAAAAATATACAAAAGTCATGTCTTAAATGGTACAGCAACGTGTCTCTATGAACACTTGATAATTTATAAGCAATTAAAACCATTTGTATTTGTAATAATTATAAAATCTTATCTGTTCAACAGGAGTCAGATGATGGCTGATAAGGTTTTTCAGAAAGCAATATTGTGCTTGGGTTAGACACCCCAATGCCAATTAGTAGACACACACACACACTCATTCACATTGTGAACTGGATTTTGCAACAATTTTGCGCGAAGCGGCAGGTGCTGGATTGATAATAAGCAGCAGTGTATCAAGAATGCTGTGTTAGCCATAAGAGATGATAATTTATTGCGCCCAGCGAGAGCAGAAACAAATACATCACCCGATTCATTAGAATGACTTTGCAATAATTTCAATTGAAACAGGCGCATTTAATTTCCAACTAAAACCGGTGGCAATTTTCCTATTCCAATTAAAATCAACTAAAAATAACTAGATTCCGTTCGTTGTTCAATTGAATCATTTGACTTTCATGAAAAATATAGAATGAAAAATTCCAAAAGGATTGTGGAATTCATATAATTAAGATACTGTCCAAACAAACAATCAAACTTCATTCAAAATTCCCTAGAATCAGTACTTTAAATTAATGAGAGGATTTTTGAGTGTGAGAGCATTCTCGAATGCTCCATGAGTATTTTCAACGAAAAAAATGTAGCACATGAACATCTCTATTTAGAAAAATGACCTTTAACATCCATTTTTCTCATTTTATTCCAATTCTCTTTTACTATCTCTATTCAAAAATTCAATTCAGCAATAAATTTTATGAAATCTTTGATAGCATCTTTTTTTTCTTCTCAAAACTGTTAATTTGAGTGCATGCAAAGTACACCCATTCGCAGGCATTTGTGCATTCGAAAATGCGTCGTGAACTTGAGTATTGTTTTCATACGTCAACGTGATGCGTATCAATTTGTTGTGAAAGCGTATAAAAAATGTGTTCAAACATAAGAGATAAATCGTCCCAGATTTATGTTAAACCCGACAATCTAGCTAAAAACGAATTGTGTTCATCAAAAAAAAAAAATTGATCCATCATTTTTCCTAATCCAAAAAAATCCACCCAAAATATTTGAAAAAACTCAAATGCTATTCCTTGCTCTATGTGCAGTACAAATCAAAAACTGAAATGTGTATTTTTTCTCACTACCAAAATCCCAACCGCATTCAAGTGCCAATTTCCCAAAATATTGCGCTAATCACCGATGAAACGAAAACTTTCCAATGAAATCGTTTCAGTGAAACTACTGAATCAATAACAAAAAAAAGGCACGAGATTCCCCTGATTGGGTTTTTGTTCTGTTGAATTTTGTGCAAAACGATGGTAAACAGTTAATTTTTTCTTTTGGCAGAAAAAAATACGCCAAATTGAAACTCATTTGGCAAGCTCATGTGGTAAACAGATAATTGAGGCTTCTCAGTAAGGCATTGTTGATGCTGTGAAAACAATCCTATCACGCGTTCAACCAATGATGACTTTTTTTTCTCTCTCCCAAGCAAATTACTTTTAATACAAAATTCCAAATTGATCTGATTGAACACATCCCTCTATTGTGCAATTGAATATGAGCATTTGGAAATGTTTTGACTATTTGAGACAAGCTGATGCAATTTTGTTGTTGTGCATTTCGCCGAAAACGGGAAATGAGACGAAAAAAACTGTTTTGTTTGTACACAAAATGTAAACAAATAAAAAAACCACATGCAATGGGGCGGTTAATGGAATAACCGTGTAAGGAAAGAATCGAAATTATTTGGAAAAATGCCATGCGGGAATATACTATGACGAAACGCCAATATTCCGATATGAAACGAGGCAAAGAGCACAGCAGCAGAAGCAGCAGCGAAAATCACAATAATACAAAATAAAAACACAAAACAAACATGCACACACCGGTTCAACGAGTGAAAAATTCCCAAACAAAAGTCGATTCGATTTTTTTAAATGTACGTCGAATGATAATGGATTCCATCTAAAATAATTATCATGTGTTCACGCGAATCGCCTCATTTTGTGTGCGTGTATCGGTCGCTTAGCGTTTCTCATGCTGTTGATATTCAACAGGCTGGTGAACTCGTTTCGTATGAACCTTTATCGGTTGGTATAAGCACCGCACAGTTCTTAGCTCGTCGTTCCTTCGTTCATTCAATCGTTTAAACACGATTCAATTCTCCTCCGCACCGAAGCGGTGCGTCAAATGGAGTGGGGCACATAGCTAATATAAGTAATGCATACCCGAATACAAAACGATTTATTCAACAACTTCAAACCGAAGCAAGAACATCATATGAAGCGTTTTCACATTTTTTTTTAAACATTGACTTTGTGATTCCCCACTCAAAAGCACTAAGCCTCAGTACATTATTTAAAAAGAAAAAAAAAGCCGTGTTCAAACAAACGTTTGAATTTCACAACATTGCGTTACATTTACGTTTGAAAGTTAAAACGGTTTTGTGAACTGTGAAAAGGACAATTTTGTGACACTTTTTAAAATAATTGACACAGTGAAAAGTGTAAATAAAGTTAAACAACGGAAATTATTGCAAATAAACAGAAAAAACATAGACTTAAAACTGTGTAAAATTCACAGAGAAAGTGGACAAGTGACAAAAAAGTGGCTTCAAACAGCTACAGTCCATCAGATACATATGCAAATATTGTGAAATTAACAACACCAGATTCAAATCCATCAACACCAAGTTCGTCAACAAGTGAAGATAATATTCAGCCAGACTTTAACACAATGACAAACGGAATTGGAAGCATCTGTAGCACAGCCTTGCGAAATGCCAAACAACAAGATCGGTTGATTGTTGGGTTATCGCAGGCCATAAAAACCCTATCAAATGATCCAGAAGACACAATGTTTTGTATATTGGCACAACCAAAACCAGGTGACAGTGCGGCTCATATGCAGGTGATCCTGTTGGAAGCTTTTTGCTATGAAAATGGCATCTACACCATTAAAGTGGATGACATGGAAAAATTGTCCAACATTGTTGCTGCACCAAAGCTTGAAAATTGTGTTCTCATGCAACGTTTCAAACATGACACAGACACCAACAAAAATCAACCGTTAAAATTGAAATTTTTCGATTTGGAAGAAAAACTCATCGATCATTGTGAAGATTATTGGGATGCACAACATAAACCAATTATTCGATTACCAGACGAGTGAACGATCAACCATCAATTCAAGTGATCAATACACCGTGGATATTCAATTAAGTGGAATGAATAAAAAAAAAATATGCTCACAAAATTAATGAGAGGATTTTGTGCAATTTGTCAAACAAATATGCATTGAATTGCCAACGATTGTGAGAGATAATCGTATTTGTCGATCGGCGACGCTATAAAATGCTATCGAAACAAAAGACTAGCAAAAACCAGAACCAACAAAACAAAAGAACATTTAATTAGAGATAGTTAATGATTTCGGGAAGTCGGCCCGGCCCAATCGTTGTCAACAGAATGGTATATCGATATGGGCCACAAGTGTGAAGAGATAATCTTACGATTAAGTATCCAGAATATGTATGAGTGAGAAAAAACATTCAATAAGTGTGCCAAAAACAAGGCTTGGTTGGAAAGTAATCGGTACGAATCGGCTATCTACTATTCACAAATAAATGCGTCGTAGAGCCTAACTTGCATATGGTCAAAATGTACCACAGACTCCATTCGCAAATTTACATCAATTACATTGAATTTTGTCCGGATTTTTCAATTACTTCGAAGTGATTTAGCCTTGGCCAAAAATCAAAACACAACATCACAACATCACATTGTGCACATGCTGACATCCATTTGTTGTACCATTTATCGAATGGATTGCATCAGCCTAAACAACAACAGACAAACATCCACGTCGATACGCAACGCTCATGAAATGGAACGTTGCTCATATAAATCACATCCATGTGTCGGCATATAGATGTACTATATTATTGTATTATTGTTTTATATTTTGAAGAATGTTTCCTAAGAAGCTTCTTCTTTAGCTAACGAATATAATCTAAAGTAAATTTGACAGTTTTTGTTGTTAAATGAATATTGTAATTGTTATACAGAACCCAAGTACATAGTAAATAGTTGAAAATATTAAAGAAATCATACAAAAAAAATTAAAAACGGTAATGATGACTATGTAAGAAATGAAAGAAGACACTAAGTGACATCGCAAACATGTTCGTACGTGTTGCATTTTTCTCATAACATTCGACGGCCTAAGTTGACACGTGAGTGAAAGAGAAAAAAGCACTTATACACGAAAACATATGAAGATTTATATGAAATTAGGCCGAGCCACATATTCATACACTCTATGGGTACAAATAGACATTGCACAGGTTGTGTGAAACAACACCAAATGTTGAAATGATTCAAGTAATTTCAATCCGATACACGTACGAACATGTACCTGCGAGCAAATTGGCTGTTATGAGTGATTTTGCAATAAAATGTAGGGAAAGTCACTTAGAGAGAAAGTTAAGAACACATCAATTACTGAAATGTTATTCCGAATATATCTTTTCTATGAACATTTTTGATAATTTTGTTTATACTTTATTTGTATTAATTGAACCGGCAGCAATTCAAACGATATTATTTAGAATATTTACAATATTACAATGTTGTTACGTAAAAAAAAAATAAAAAAAAAAATTGAAATTTTAATAAAGAAAAGCAAACAAATTATCTGGAACTAAAAAGTAAAATGTCTTTTGATCATTTATTGAAATAGGAAATACTTTCCAAAAATATGAGATCTGCATACTTTTTGTTTCTTTATTAGTTGATAACCTTGAAGAATGAATAGCGAAACAAATCACATCGATCGTTAAACTATGTAAAGGTAAGCCTCGAAAAAGCATTGACATCGAAATTTGAATCCACTATGCGTTGGATACATTGACGTGGACATGTAGACACGGCTACAGTAGCGTGGTATTGGTACGTGGTAAGAGGTCATCTGACGTTGTTACGTGCCATGCAGACTGTTTCTTGTTTGTATGCCTTAATTGGACTGTGCTGTGGCCGCATGACTGAGTGCACGTTTGACGTAATCAAAACTATGGCGGCAGCTGGTTGAGAGAGATTCAACGAAAGAAGAATTTACATAGCCAATGAGAGTGAGAGAGAGATAGAATGCAACCAAAATAAAAACAGAGCCAGAAATACCAGAAACTAAGTGCATCGATACACGAATGTTTTCTTCAATCCAACTTATCAACGTAAGCAATGCGGGGTCATTTGACCCATCCTCAATTCTCATTAGCTATTGGTTTTGTATAAACAAGTAATTTCTCGGTAAATGTACTTCTCTCTTTGCTGGTTTGCCAATTTTGCTGGCATGTGTTGAATTCGGCCGAATTTCACAACAATGCACAATTCAACATTACATTCCCGAATTTTTCCTGAATTGTCCAAAAGTCAAAAAAAAAAATATCGAAAAAGGAAAAAAAATGTTAAAATCACATAATTTCTTATCTCTACGAAAACACTTGGCGATGCCGAAAGTGTTTATTTGTTATTCTCGAAAATGATAAGACATTGACCTTATCTTTTAGCAACCATTTCTAAGAAACGAAAGGGCTTGAAATTTAGTTTAAGTGTTTGAAAATGGTTCTAAAACGAAATTTGTGTAGATTTATTTAAATTTGAAAAATAATAGCTTATCAGTCGGGAACAAAAGTTCTAGTATAATCAACTGGACTGATGGGGCTGAGGCGTTCTTTCAAAGGTAGAGCGGAGTGCACAATTGACGTGCGGCTAAGGTGTCAATAAGCAATAACAAACATGTTATCGCAAATGACGATACTTGAAATAAATTAATTACCCAGGCAAATCGTGTGAAAAACAAACGCATCGTTGTTTTGACAGTAAGTTAAATTTATTATTTATTGGAGTATTTATTTGGTATTGAACATGGAATTTTAACAATGGCAAAATAGTCACTATGTGTTGTTTTGATATTTTGATAATTTGATGTTTCTATGCGTTTGGGAGTAAACTGAAAAAAAAAATACCAAAAATAGATATCTTGCGTTCAAGATAATGAGCGCAATACAAAATACAAACAAAATTAGTAACGATAAGTACGAGAGTTTAAAGGAATTCGAACGCCTATGGACCTATTTTTAGATTTGCGTTGGCCTCCTATCTGTACAAAAATAGCATCATAATATTTTTGGAACTGTTTAATTTGCATATTTCTAAAAATAGGTTCACATTTTGTATTTAGCCAAATTCAATTTCTAGACATTGATACCAATGAATCAAAATAACAAAATATTTTTGTTTTACATATATTTCAAGCATCTAATTGCATGTTTACAGCACTTGCAAGACACAAAATAATTGTTTATGTCAAAAAAAAATGCAATTGCTTGTTTTGCTAATAATTTGTTTTTATTTTAAATGTAGCTGTTTGTTGTCGCTTCTTTCATGCCTCAAACATCGGTCAAACGATGTGTTTTTTCCTACTTGTTTTTTTTTTTTGCTATTCAGATTAGTTTGATATTTTCTATTGATGTCGTGTGGATGACTCCTTCATGGTGTTTTTTGAAATGGAATTTTGTTTATCGATGTCGAGACTTGCGTACGAAAGGTTAATATTGAAAAAAAAAACGTCAGTATTTACTAACAGTGTCTCGAAAATATCAGCATGTGTGTGTGTGTATTCTTTTAACAAAATTGCACACGGAAAATCCCATGGGTCGAGGCGCACACGATAAACAGCAATGAACAATGCACGGCATAGGTCACGAACTATCCGACAATTTTTTTTTGTGTTCTCTTCCGAAATAAGTAACACATGGAATGTGTTAGACTTGTTTTTTTTTTTAAATTCTGTAGTAAGAAATCAATTGTTTTGTTTTGTTTATGTATTTTCAAATTTTTCCATCAATCAGTATACTTGTGTATTGGAATTTTTCTTAAAAAAAAAAACAAGAATCACAAATTAACAGTTGCGTATCTGCTGTATATTCTATTTTGCATTATAATGATAGTTCACAGAAATGTATTTTTCCACGAGACGATCTGAAATCGATTTAAGTCTAAAACTCATGCCACAGTAACGGAAACATTTGAAACTAGATACAAACGAATGCAAAAAAGTAAAAAGAAAAAACGAAAATAATAAATAAAAATGTTCAATGTCACTGTTAATGTGCGATTAAATGTAAATTACACGGTTTTCTTCCCAGTTTTTTTTTCTTTAGTATCCATATTAAATCAGCGGCAGCTATAACAGTTTTCGAAATCAAGGCGAACAAATCAATTAAAAGTATAAATAAATCAGTAACACAGCAATGGCCCATGCAAACCAATTCAAGTGTTCAACGACATGCATTAGATTTAAAACAGTCGCGTGATTTTTACATGCAATTTATCATGTACATTAAAAACAAAAAATGCACAAATGATCACAATATATTTAATAAATAAAATAAAATAAATTCAATAAAATTAATGCATTCAATATGATATGACAAGTGGTTGAGCAGGCGCTTTCATTTTTGTAATGGAAACTTGAAGCTCAAGTATTACGGACATAGTAAAGCACTCAATAGATATTATGCAAGCTGTGAATGCTACGGTAACACATTGCCATGCGACGGAACTCAAGCTAAATCAAAGGCTTTGAAGACTTATCTAATCAGAATCATGCCATGCTTTGAAACGGCGTTAATAGTGTCACGTTATACAACTTGACATAACAATCGATTGAATCTTCCTGAACTCAAATTTGCAACGAGAACTTGAGTTCTATTAAATGTAATGCTATTGAATTACACAAAATGGTGCTCAATTTATCCAATTCCCAAATCAATCGTACAAACCACCTTTTTTGCACCTTTTTATTTAGTTGGAAAATAAACGTTGATCACCAGCTAATGAGATTAAAATATTTAGCCACGATTTAGTATGGTGATTGTGTTCGCTGCTTATGAAATTTCACAAAAGCGCCGAAAAATGGGTGGATCCGAATGTGATCGTATATTGAGCTAAATAAGCTAGAGTGTGTGCGCGATAAATGGCACGTATTGGAACGAGCCTAGTACCAAACGAAATACCAGGAATAAATTAAATGAAACCAAGCGGACAAAATGGTACCGAATAAACAACAAAAATCATGAAAATAATTGAAAAACGGTCCACAATTATTCGAACGTAGCCATTCAGTGGTTTCGTTTCTCATATTTCGTTTGAATTCAGTTTTTCAACTACATAATAATGACTTGACAATTTCGATTCGATCTTTATGTATTCCATTCCAAAGACGAACCAAGTCATCGTGATAAAATAAACATAATCATAAAATAACAAATGAAACCACAAACTGGGTCAATGAATTCAATTTGGAGACCGGTTAAAGAGTTTTGATTGCGCATTATACTATTTTATACCACATGAGAGTGGTAAAATGAGAATTCTTAAATTAGTAAATCAACGATAACGATTGAATGAATGCGATAAGCGTAGCAAAATTGTGGTTGCTCCGAATACTGTTTACGCCAAAAATAGTATTTCGTAGAAATTCCAGTTTTACATTTCTATTTATTCCCAATAAATATTTCCGTTTTACATCATTGGCCGTCAACCATCAATCAAAAATGGAATCGAAATCCCTCAAAATAGAGTGATCTATTAATAGGCCATCGCATGACGGATTAAAAACCAGTTTCATCTCTGATTTTGGAAATGATGACGTTTTATGGTGGGCAATTTGGTGTCGGTGCATCATTACACTACGAAAATACCACAATCAATGACGCAAAAGTAAAGCTTTTTCAGAGTTACAATTTTTGAACAAAATAAAAGATTGCGTTTCTCACAACATTGAGCCGTGGAATATTATGAGCAGTGTGGTGTGGCAAGACCATGTGCAGTGCATGCGGTGCGATTATGCTGCATGCTTAACATGTTTACGCATCCGCATGGGATTTTTGTTTTCTCCATCTCTTCAGAAACGAACAACGATGACGCATAAGAATCGGCCGCTATGATTCATTCTCTCAATAAATTGTATCACAAAAGATGTACGCATAACGTATTAGCAGGTAGCACGCTTTGGAATTTCAGTAATTCTATTTCTCTTTGGTAAGCGTTCGCACGTTTGGTTCAACGACATACTTTGAATTCGTCAAAACCGATTCGTAGAATTGAAAAACGAGAGCGTGAATTGTTTGCGCTTGGGGAATTCCCGTATGCAGATCGTTTAATGTTAATAAAGTGTATAATATTCTACTTTTAAATTGAAACTTAAACGCTATTACAGTGGTTAAGTACAGTGAACAACAAAAAAAAACCATAGCAATGTCGACAAGTTTTTCGTTGTTGTTGTTATTGTTATTATTATTCATTCTTTCATTGTATCGAGCGAATTGGGAAGTACACAAACATCGCGTTGCTTGGAATTTTTGTCCCTTGATTATTATATGAACTGCAAAAGTAAGCCATACAAAACAAGTGCATAACGGATTGGTCGAACAAAATATGGCTTTTGACATGGTAATTGTTTCACGCAATTGAATTCACATGGAAAATGATACGTCTGATAATTCCAAACAGCTCACAATCCCAAACAAATGAATGAATGCTGAATTGGAGCAATTATCAACCAAAACAGAGAGCTGGAATTGGCTGGAATATTCAGAAATAAATTGAAATTTTATCGAATGACGCGCGACAACTGAACCGATTCGATTCTAAATTTATTTGATGAAACAACAACTGTATGGAAAACGTGATGTCGCCACGCTAGTGAATTTTTTATTCGCTTTTTATTTTATTGTGCACATGAAGTGTGACGAAAAGTATTGGGATCATCCAGAAATATATGCATGTAACTGAAAATCATTTTTGTTATTGCGACTGATATGTTTCTTAAAATTTTTCAAATTCAAATGGCTGACTAGTCAGCTGAAAACTTTCACATGGGTTAAATATTGTAGGACCTTTTTTTTCAGTTGCAATATTTTATTAAATGTATTCCCCATGCATCGTAATTTATAAATCATATATGATTCGTAAATGACACGAAAATGCATGTGTCTCAATTGTTTTTATTTTCATAGTCTGCTTCCAATTTTATCTAGAACCGCTTCCGTCCAGTTGATTTGATTTTTTGCTAATTCATCATGGAGAGACAATAAAAACACAGTCACATCGCAAATCAAGTCGCAGATTCTGTCAAAAATTAATTGAAAATGTACTTTAAAATTGTACTTGAATTTCATCACATTAGATTGGCCATCGAATGAACGATTGTGTGTGGCTTTTGTAGCGTTAATTGATAAAAATACCTCATTTCATGGGTTTCGTCAAAGAGCATGTCAACCTTCTACGAGGATATACTTTTTTAACATAAAGTTGCATAATCAAAAATAATTAGTTAACATAACAGTTGTGATTGTCCCAACCCGCTCGCAAAAGCCTCTCTCCATCTCTCGTTTGAATTTGTTTATTTGTTTGCAAACAAATGATGATCATGAATTGTATAGAGAAGCTAGAAGCACATTGTTGAATGGTTTCATAAAAGTCAATGTAAAGTAAATCAATAAATTGCGCAGTGCACGTGGATTACATTTCCCTTTTGTTTCTGAATCGTTGAAAATAGTTTGTGTTTATGTGCTGTTTTTTCCGGTATTTTCTTATCCGACGATCAACAAATCTAAACCACGTTATGATTTGGTTATGACATCAAAATCTAAGATCCAACCGTTTTTGCATTTAGCCTTTTGACATCTATCAAAATAGTCTCACGTGGATACCTAAACACATGTAATATGAATAGCCTCATTTCTTTTTTTTTTTCTCGTCAAAATATCCAAAATTTGTGCTCAAAATAGCAACATTGAAATTTGACGAGACGCAATTTCTGACGGAAAGGAATTTATTTCAAATAAAATACCAAAACATACATGTGATATAACAATAATAAAAGGAAATTTTATTTGCCATATAGATTAAAATGGCAAAACGATTTTTTTTCACGAAGCGGTGAAATCTAATCATGAATATGAACTCGATAAAAAAGACAGTAAATAGAGATTGAGAACTTCAGGGCAAAATAAAACACTGGTTTTGTTGTGGTTTGGTGTGAAACCATCATTATGACATTGTGAGAATTGTTTTTTTTAACAGACTATCATTAACAGTAACCATTGAGAACAGGTAAATCAGATAATTCTACCACTTAATAATGCCCTGTTTGAGGTAATCATACACTCTGCGGAATATTTTTGGTTACCTGTATACCAAACTTAGGATTCGAGAGTTTTAATAATCTTCTCAGCTCATTAACCTTAGAGGACAATTTGGGGCACTCAGTGCCCGAGACAAATATCAAATGAAAATCAAACCCATTTGCTCCACCAGAATGTCACCAAAATCATTCTGGTTGATCTGTATAAATACCGTCCCCAGCTATCCGAAACCGATACAAGTGGAAAAAGAATCAGCAATGAAAAACCAACTACGCCAACAAGAGTTTGTGGCATTTCTTGCCCACAGAATTATAATACCAATTTTCATACAAAACACTATGTGGGCACTCATATCTCGAGCAAATTTATCAGGAAAAAAGTCCGTTAATTTGTCAGCACATGATGTGGAATAAAACTGCAAGTCTGACGCGTACATACATATGATTGCTTTCAAAATCGGTGAGGTAGTTTTCGAAATATTGCAGAAATTCGATTTTTTTTCAAAAATTTTTAATATTTCATACAAAATACTAGTAAATCAAATTGAAATGACCATACTGTCCTCTATGGTTAATTACAATGTAATGTTACAACAAATATAGAGGATGTGCATTTAAAGTAGCTGCTATGGCTCATTCATTTGTTTTTGCAAAGACTGAACCTTAGATTGTTGTTTGTTTCGAAACACCAAACTGCGAATATTATATAAGGCGTCACATATAAGAACTAAATACGAATGTGAACTAAATTCATGGAATATTTTGGTAGCAGTGGACTTTTAATACTATGACTCAACGCTGGCCCTTTTGTGTTGCATATTAGATAAATATGTTTTATGTATTCTGTCGGTCAATATTTGATAACATTGTGCGAAATTGGGAATTTGTTCGCATTTTAGCGAAGTTTTTTTTTGTGTGTGTGTAATTAGTTTGTCTTTGATCATAACTCGCCATGGCTGGGAAAATGCTTATCAAATGTTTGGAATTTCATTTTTGGAAACTCAACGTTGGCTTGAGCTTAAGTTACAATACAAAGATTTGAAATTATTTTTGTTACCTATTGACATAGTTATCAAATCTTATCAATTATGTGACTTACAAAACTGAATCTTATTTAATTTTTATTACATTTTTGACAATTATTGAATTGGTCCAATTCAGTTTTTCTCGAAGAGCCATTTGCAAGTAGTGAAAAGTTTTTTTTCATTAATCGTTGTTAAAGTTAAAAGCAGAGCTTGAAATAACTTGGATTTATCATCAATAATGAATTTATGTGATGAATTTATGTCATAAATTTGGGGAAACGTAGGTATAAGCACGAGAAGCAACGAGGAAGAGGAGAATCGACTGTTGTGTTCACACACACAACTGACATCGCTATAACACAGCGCAAAGCAACCGTCTACAGCATGTTCGAAGACAGTGGTGTGTAAATGTACGTGAATCGTTCCTGTTTCGAATATGCTGTCTTCGAACGTGTGTGTGAACACAACAGTCGATTCTCCTCTTCCTCGTTGCTTCTCGTGCTTGTGCCTACGTTTCCCCAAATTTATGACATAAATTTATCACATAAATCCATTATTGATGATAAATCCAAGTTATTTCAAGCTCTGGTTAAAAGTCATGCAATATTTTCATCAACCGCTCCTCAAAAACTTATTCCGATACAGTTAATCGCCTCGTCAAGCTGAAATTAGAGCAATTGACATTCAATGTATTTTATCAAAAAAATAACATTATTGATAAGATTTGATAGCATTTAATGACTATCAATAACTTATTAATGGACATATTCCAATCATTGTATTTTATTTATTTGAACATGTTTTTTTTTTACATTTCTCAAGGTTAAGTTCACATTCTTTGGTAAGTACTTCCTATCGGGCAACATGCAAAGCAGATTCTTAGTCAGTTTTCATATTTACAATCGCATTACTTAACAAAAGAACAGTCCGTAAAATCAACCGAATGTATAATATGCATTACATAAATGAGTGCTGTAGTAGTCATTCGATTAAATAGTTTTTGCCTAAAGGGATTTATCTCTCAATCGAATGCTTGCAAATATTTGGTGAATATACGTGCGAATAGCACTTCTGTAGATCTGGGTGTACATGAATTTATAAAAAAAAAAAAAAAAAAAAAAAACAAATAAAAAATAACAATTTATATACAGCAAATATCAAAAGTTGTTTTTTGAGTTGCAATTTAGAGGAATGACATTCATTTTTTATCGTTACTTTTGATTGATTTTGGTATAAACAGCTCATAAGAGACATGTCCCCTTAGACCTTTGCATAACAATGTCAATGAGACGGCAATAATGATATGAACGATACCGTCTACAGGACAAAATGCACACCTGACCATCGATAAATCGACGCTAACAAGCAACACTTCCATTTCTATGGTTTCGGTGTATTTGCCCAATTTTATGCTCATTTCAAAGACAAAATCAATGCTATTATTTAGTTTGGTAATTATTTTACCAGGAAGCTTTTTGCACACAGCTGAACAAGGCAAACAAAATAAACAAACAAACAAAAATCAAAACATATTCAACACGTGCTTCTTGGTTTGAATTGTTTCATCGAAACTGGTTTTCCGTGCAGGCGTTGTCCTAATTTAATTAATTTATGAGTGGTGTTGAGATGTTGAGATGTTGTGAGACTGTTTTGTCATTGTTCATTGTTATTACCGTGCAATCGCTTAAAACAAAAGAATTTACAATAAAATTGGCAATTATAATTTTGTAATTGAATTGGTGCGTTTTGAGCAGTGTGGTATAATAAAATTACGGTAACGAATCTCAAAATTTGCATTTGAAGCAATTGCTTCCGAAGTTGATCTGTGAAACGGCATCACGTTGTGGCAATCTTAGAGGTAAAACTTCCACCATTTGAATAATTTATTCAATGTTCATCTATTGAAACAACAAAGAAGTTTCGATTGTGAGTCGTATATTTCGACAATGCGAATATTCAACGAAACACATTGAAACAATAATTTGATTGATTCAATTCAATTCCAAGTAATTCAGGGTCAATAGAAATTAAAAAATTCAACTTTTTATTAAAAGAAAACAATTTCATTCGCATTTTTTTTCATTTATAATTTATTTCAAGTAAATTTAATGTTTCTCTTTATTCTTATTCTGACTTGTTTTTTCTTCCTTCGAAGCTCATTTAATCAAAAAAAAAATACAATAGTTTTTCTTAATGGATAATTTGAGCCTACAGACTGAATAAACTAATGACGCTACGAAATAAAAAATTACAAAGTTTTCTTTTTGCTTTGTTTTAGAAATTGGCTGACAAAACACCTTATTATTGAATTTTGGATATTTCATTGCGACAACAACAAAAAAAACTTCAAACTAAAACAATAATTCAGGCATCAAAACATCGATACACACAAAAAAACTGGTTTATAAAAATAGATCGATTTAAATTTGATGATGAATTTTGTTTACAGTGCAAGTATTAATACGCATTGCGATGCATTTTATTGTGTCAACCATTTCCATGAACATTCGCGTCGTTATTTGATACGTGCAAGTTATGACAGTTACTTGTTTGCGTAAAACACAAAAAAGAGCGTTTCAATAACAGTAATATAATAAATTTACATCAACATTTGTAAGACCCGAATTTTCTATTCAAAAATGTCCAAATCGAAAACAACGTGGGAAGTCACATTTACCCATGCGTTTGTCATTTGTTTTTGTTTTTTTTTTGTCTGAAGTACATATTAATTATAATTATTCTAATTTTTTACCAAATTTTTGATTGAAAATTGAAAACATGGGAATGTTGACATAAATTGACATTTTTTTCAATACCTTTGTATGCTTTTTTGGTAATTCTTTTAATGTGTTCAATTCGCACATTTCTTAAGTCGAAATAATAACGAAAAAAAACACTTTTGCGTTGTAATTTTTCAATTCGTGCTATTTTCAACTCATTTTTTGTATTCCAGAGAAATTACGTCTTTTGGTATATAATACATGAAGAAAACACGCATAAAGTACGTGAAATAAATGTCCCGGTATCAGTTCCGATGTCAGCTTTAGTTGTATAAATAGTAGTACTCTGCATTTCACACAGTGAAAAAGTGATAATTGACTCCATATGAATGCCATTTGAAATGCATAAAAAGCAGTTCAATTGAGACGTAAAAAAAGGCTGATTCATATGAAATTCGTCTATATTGAATGTACACACACGAATTAAAAACTGAGTCGATAAGAGTTGGACAATGTGTGTGTGTGTGTGTTTGCTCAAGATTCCGGCAATTTGACGATGCAATAGTCGCTGTTGTGCCAAGAGTTTTCGCAAAAATTTACTAAAATATCTTCTTCACTGCAGTGCGTTGCTGATGATGTCGAAACATTGGTTGTAGTAGCCGTTGTTGCATTGTCATTATCTATTTTATCGTTGACACAATTCGGTCGTCGGATCAATACACATGTTTCGTCTGCACTACCCAAAACGTGCGCTAATTTACGTCCGCTATCGACTTTGATAATGTAAATGCCATGCTCATAGCAGAATGCCTGCAGTAGAACTTCATGCATGTGCGTCGCACTATCACCACGCTTTGGTTCGGCTAAAAAGCAAAATTGCGCCTCATCGGGTGTATTTGATAGTAATTTGATTGCATCAGAAAAACCGAGTGTTATACGTTGCGCACTTTTTGCCACCGATAACACCGTCTGAACAATTTCACCGATCGGTTTGGTTGCTATCGCATCGCGACTCTTATCACATTGCACCATTTTTTTTTCTCTTCGTTAGCTCTTTTGTTCTTGCTTGTATACACTGATTTTTAATTTCACAATTTTTGTGTCGTTTTTCTTATTTTTTCAATTGATTTGAATGCGACGTGTACACTTGCACTTCGGGTGATTTTTCGAAAAAAAAGAAAAAATTCCAATCCTTCTTTTTCCTTTTAAATTGGGAATGGAAGAAAACGTTTACTTTGACAGTCACCTTTAGCAATTGATTTTGAATATACGAATGAAGTAAAGCAACCGATTGTTTCTTGTATGAAATCAACCTGTTCGATATGCAAACGATTTTCAACTGATTTTGTGGCATTCAAATCGCGGCACTCGAACCATTTAACGTTTTTCGATGCGAATCGTACAATTGTTAGCGAACACGATACACACAAACGATCGAAAACGCTGCATATCGTATATACTTATACATACATACATACATACGTCAATAAACTAAATATTCTTTAACAAATATTTCTCCTACTCTTAGTGTTTTCCGCGAATCGCCGATCAATTGTATAGTTTGTTCATTTTTTTGATGTGCTAAGCGGTGGCATTCCGTTATCGATACAAACGAACGATATGTTGGGTCTGTTATTGTAAACCTGTACACTTGTGGCTTTTTAGATGCGATTCCATTATTGTCTATCGAATTTGAATGGAATTCGGCGGATGATATTTGCTCATAGAATTACATTAGGGTATTTCCAAACCTAGGAAGAAAAAAAATGTCTAGTGTTAATTTAAAGTCCATAAAATTCTGGCATTAAAAATGGCACTCACTACGTTTAGCGATTGATTTTCAGACTTCCCGAAGCTAAAAACGGTTTCAATGTCCGAAAAATCCATCACTCTGAAGTGTTATTGCCAATAAAACATTAAAATACATACGGAAAAGAACCCAGTTAGGTACTCCACTCTTAAAGAGTTACTAAACCACAACTTCAGGAATAGCGGAAGCAACAAATTGTTGCAAATTAATTTTTGAATTAAATGTGAATGATTTGATGCCTAGGGCTGATTGGGCTGATTGGGCTGACGGCCGGTTGGTCTCTGCAATGTTATCGGAATCGGTAGATCAAACAGCGTACATAAGCCCAAGAAACACAAATCAATCGAATAAATCAATCATTATTTCATATGTGATTCAATCCTTTTATGAGTATGCACTTGGCGGCGACAACGTCGCGATGCCACACGGTCTTATGTGGATGTTGAATATCAGCATCAGCATCGAAATCGAACAGATGTTCGGCAGCAGCATTCACGATTTCACCAGTTGCACGGTTAATTTGCCTGTCTCCTTCAAAATCGTTCACTTGTGAATGTAAACAATATTTGGATGTGTAGCATTTCTCTGTGACATCTGATGTCACATGATATTGAACTTATCGATCGAATGCAATGAAGTTGTTCACAAATTATAAAAGTGGGAAATTCAATTTTGAGAATTAGTGTTAGTAGTGTAACCGATTCGGTGATAATCTACGAGGAATTCAATTGTAGGCATTCCTGTGATTTTGTCCTTTAAAAAAAATCTCCAGTGGCCATCATATTTGAATATTGAGATCATGAGATTTTTTTTCATGTTTTGCTTCGGGAAGTGTGGCTCGCACTCACATTGTTTTATGAATGCTGTCAATTTACACAGAATTTAGTACTCTTTAAATTAAGACTGGACATTTTTTATTTTAGAACTATGAGAAACGCTCTAATATACATGCAGTTGACGACAAAAAGCATTAAATTTTATATGGCTTTCATTGGTTTAATCATGTTTAAAATTTGTTCGAAAAACGTTTCGTTTTGATTGAAATTTGGAGTTTAACAGACAAATCCACTTTAAAACAGACGACCTTCACAATGGAGGCTGTAATTTTGAATTATATTTGTGAAATAATGCTATTTATTCGAGTCAAATCAAAAAGTGGTACGTATTCACCTGAACCCATCAACAACAACAACAACAACAATTTGTTGAATCAATGCATATTCGACCCATTTTATGGGAATTCATTTTTGGGAAATCACATTTGAATAATTATTGCGACGCGACTTCATTCACGTTTTCCCCCAGCGAGTCAATTTTTCAAAGCGGTCACTTTCACAGAAAAATCTGTTACGAACAATTGCACTTTTATTTTGCGTTACAATGAAATCAAGAGCGTTGAACCTAGTTGGCTTCAAGTATCGAGCACGTGTTATTTACAAACGTTTGGTTAAATAAATAGGAATCGCATTTCGTCAATGCGAGAATCAATTTTCCATCGTCACTCGAGCCTTTTGCAACTTTCGTTGACATCGTCCATATCAAATGTTAGTTTAAAAAAACACGAGAGCAAACAACTGTTGAATGGTTTTTTGAAGATAGCTATGCTTTATGGAGCTTTAGGGCGTTGATTTTCATCGAAAATGCTTTTCAAACTTTAGTTCTCAGAAGCTCAGACTATTTTATAGAAATATTGGAAGAATCACAGCAACTGGAAGTTTGGAGCTTTACTTACCCAATTCTGGCCGCTTTAAACTTAAAATGTATTTTCCCGCGAATCGATCACATTTCGCTGTAAATAAATATTGGGAAAAGTGCCAAAACACCGGTCAAAATCGTTCTTTTTTTTACTATTTTTTATTGTTTTTTAATTTTGTTTTGAAAATTCAAAATTTCTCAATTTAATATCTCTGCCCATTTCTTCTTCTATCTTTCATCTCTCGTCTCACTTTGAGTCATTCAATAATTCATGCTCATTTCTTGTTTTCATCATCAAGTGTTTTTTTTACCATTTCATTTTTGTTTGTTGTTTGTTCTTTAAATTAGCTGTGTTTTGTGTGTGTATTTCATTAAATTTACTTGTTATAGTTAGTTTTTTAGTTTGTTTTCTTTTTTTTTGTCTTTGAATTTGTGACTCTATAATCATCCTTTTCCACGGTCATTGTCTATATTCGAATTTAAACTAAATATGCCTTAAAATTAAACGGTAGACATTGGAATCAAGTGCTCGCTGCTGCTGCTGTGTGTGTGCGGATTTTTTATTTTCCATTTATTTTCCAAGTATTATAATCATCTTTCGTACAAAAATGAGGAGAAGAAGAAAATACGAAGCAAAAAGTTCCGAGTCAAACCATAGATGCGCAGACTTCGATGTTGCAGAGGGGGGTAAATGGTATATGTTCGGGGGGGTATGTGTAGAAAAATGAGAACGGAAAAAAATTCCGGGCCCGGAATTGGAATATTTCGGGGAGGGGGGGTATGGGTAGGAAAAGGAGAACAACCAAAAAAAAATTCTAGCCAGGAATTGGTATGTGAAATGGGAAATCCCGGATTCCATAGGTGTCCGGCCCGAAGTAGACCGTTGTAGACCGGGGTGGACCGGGGCAGAACCCGGATTTCATTGGTTTCTGGACCGGGGTAGATCCAGATTTCATGAATTTCCAGACCCGGGGAAATCGGGGAGACTTGCTCTCCAGAGGGGGGGAAACCCGGAATACCCCCCCTCTGCGCACCTATGGAGTCAAACGGAGAGCAAACAATTGAAATGAATGGAAACAAAAAAAAAACAGTGTTGTGACCATGACAAAAATATACTTTTTGGTTAAACCTGCTTAATACTGAACATTATTTAATTTAACTATTATCTACCTTGGGTTCTTTTTTCTTACTTAGTTTCCGTTCGTTTTGCCCATTTTTTTATTTTCATTTATACTGCATTGAATGATGGGGAACTAAAATCAGTTCGTATGATAAAATTGTGTATTTTGTTTCTGTCTATAATTTATATCTGTGTGTTAACTGGGAGCTCTTTGACTTCTTTAACAGAAAATGTATCAAATTAAAAAGAAAAACCAAATTTGCACGTTGACATTTAATTCCAATGACGACAAAAAGGAAAACAAATTCTCAACTGATTCTACGTGAATGCGCGCATCGTGAAAATCAATGGGCAATTTTAAAATCTTGTCCTAATAAGCAAATAACGACTAAATTAACATTTTTTTATTCTTTTTCATTTTAATTCATTTCAAGCGTTTGATTTGTACAGGAGCCATATGCAAACGTCCTGTGTATATGTGTCTTTTAGTACCGAGAAATGGAATGTAAATTTTTTGTTTTGATTTCTTTGGCTTTTTTTGTTCGGTGTACGTTTGAACGGAAATCGTCTTTCGTTCTTAATGTCTTAGAGAATCAATTGAGATTGTTTTGTGTGGCATGAAAATATCTCTCACAATTTATGATCGACTGAGCTTTCAATTCACCAAAATTAAATATAAAATTAATAGGTGTGCACATTTGAAATATGCAGTTTAGCGCAATGAATTTGAACACATTTTGTGTGCGTGAGTGAGATGGAGTGAATCAGAGAGACAATTACACTTACTGGAAAATGGTAAGCAAAAATTCACAACTGTACGCTCTTCTTTTCCCTCTCTCTCTTTCTCTCTCTTTCTCTCTCTCTCTCTCTCGTATTCGAAATGATCGAAAACAATTTGTGCGTTTTTTTTTCTTCTACAAAATTGTTCAATGAGCGGTGTTTTTCTATCTAAAACACATTTTAAATTTAGATCGATTGCACTTATATGTTATAAGCCGTCCAACTAGACACACCTGGTGTCTTTCTCTCGTTTGAAGTATTCCATCAATTTAATTGCCTTATAAAATACATTCTTAAGACTGCTTGGCAGTGGGCAGCTGAATGATACATAATTTCCCCAATTTTTTTTTCTTTCTTGCTCTTCACTTTTTGTTTCTAAGTTTATTTAAGTTAATATGAATTACCAAATTACCGAATTTTATCGAACCAACAGAATCCACATCTCGATTGGCTTCTGATGAGAGCCTTCTGTCAAAATCTTTACCTTTCAATTTCATCGTCCACATCATCGATTTTTTTTTTTTTCATTTGTTGGTTTTATTTGTTTTGTTTGCTGATGCTTCCCGTACGTATAAACTACATTTAAAAACTGTTTTTACAAAAAATCGTTCTGGCAAATTGTGAAATCGTTGTGATTCAATAGTTGAAAAATCGGATTCTAAGAAAAACAAAACAAAAAAATTAATCAACAAATGCTCAAAAACTGATGAAACCTGTAAACACACATAAGGAAGATGTTGCCATCAATCGATTGCATTCGATTAGAGATGATCAAGGTGATGGTGGAAATCTCCTGGGGAGGTGAATCACTAGTGTTGATCACATCGATCAAACTCAAATCCAGATTACAATTTACCTTTTTTCGGTGCTTAATCTTACATGCAGAACTTTTCAGAAAACAATGACAACAAAAACGTGAGGAATCGAATAAAACTTGTGAAAAAATTTAACCAATAAAAAAATGTTACTTGAGAAATTTTACACACCAGCCATAACTAGCTTTCATTACTGTTGTTAGTTTTTTTTGTTTGTTTTTTTTTTTTAATATGTATTTTTATTTATTCCCACTTTTTTCTTTGCATAATAGTTGGCTTTTTTTTCTTCATTTTTTTCAAGGTTTTTTTTGTGTTTTGTTTTTGTTTTTGTTAAATTTTAGTGGATGGGTACACATTTACTAAAAGATTAACCGATATATTTTCTTTATCATTACGCGTAGTTTGTTGTTGTATTCAATTTATTGAAATTTTTTTCTATAATCATTTTAATGTCATTTTCTGTTTATTTTTGCTTTTCTTTCAAAAAAGTTAAAACGTTTTGTCATCGTTTGACAGTTGCTAGTAATCAAACCGTAATTTGAAAATGTTTATATAATTTGTTTGTTTGTGTGTGTGTGTGTGTGTGTGTGTGTGTGTGTGTGTGTGTGTGTGAGTGATTTCTAACGTTACACTGTATTCTCGGATTAAAACTATCGTTTGGTAATTAATCCAATCGAATTTGAATAAACTGAACAAATTGAATATGGACTGAATTATGGTGTGGGCAAATGGGAGGGGAATTTCCGACATTCATACATGTCTCTTTTTGTTTTGGATTAGTTTTTTTAACGAATTGAATTTTTTATATCGCTGGTCTGCGTATGGATGAAGAAGAATTTGTCTAGATTTGGAATGAAATCAAAAAGGACATGGAAAATTTGGGTGGAAAAATGAACAATTTAAATATGTTAATCTGTATCTGTGTGCAAAATAATTAATCATATTTTGTTGTTGTTGGTAGTACGTTGAATGAATACAGCCGTAAATGCTCCATTGAATCCGAAAGTGCGAAATTGCTATTGCACATAAATTGAATCGAACATTTACAGCTGCCTTAATGTCTATGTTTCACTTGCGCGTTTACTTTGAGTCTTGTCTATCCTTTTACGTATTCGAATGGAATTCTTAACCGATTTGGGTATCGGATACTGGAGTGCCACCGGAAGTGATGGAACTGATACAAAATGGCTTTAGACTAGCTAAGACTGAGTATACTTTTTCATCACCATTCGATGGTTCGCACTCATCGATTGCACCTGAATATTGGGGGCCATTCCAACACGTACTAATTCAACAAAATGTGAAACATTTGAGCGTGTTTTTATTTTGAGCGTTCAACTCATCCAAGAATTGTTCGTCTGTATGCATGTGTATATGTATTTATAAATTATCTAAAATTTTTAGCTAGTTGATCGTTTTCTTGTATGTTGTTTTTTTTGCGCGTTTCGCTGTGGTTGTAAACGATTTGCTATAGTCTTAACTTCACTTTGGCTTCATCCTGTGTGTATGATTTAGTTGTTGGTATTTGTTTTTGACTTTGTTCGTCAGTGAAAATGTGTATCAACTTGTATTGTTTATTTATTTAACTGTATGATTAGAGTTTGAATGCTTCAGGTATGTTTGAGTGTGAGTGTATGAGTTTCATTTTGGTATGAGATGCGGAATTGACGGAGATGAGATACGGAACCACAACAAGAGCTATAGTATCTTTTGTTCCAATTATAATATCTAGGTAATTTTGTGGTGTTTATATGGTGATTGTTGAATTTTTTTTTAGTATATTTTCCATTCTGTTTAACGACATATTTCATTTATTCCTTTTTCATCTAGTTACTTGTGTTTATTGATAAGAAATTATAACACGAATGATACTCTTTTACTTTGGTTGTTTTACGCAGTTTTGTTTTTTTTGGAGGGGGAGAGGGGGGGGGGGAAATTGTGCATACGAACTTTAACATTAATAATTACTTCATTCCATTCATCTCTTTCTCTCGCTATCTCGCTCACACTTCACAATCTAGTGTTTTTTTTGTTTTTCTTTAATTAGTTTTTCCATTTGTTTCCATTGCAATTTATTAAATGCTATTTTTTTGTTCACTGTTTTTGCTTTGTTCAACATCTCTTAATCGGTATGTTAAGTGATTTACTTAATTTTTTTTCTTCAGTTTTACATACATTCATTTTCATTTTCTCTTTCTCTATAACAAAATATAATAAATATTTTTTTTATTGTATTCATTTTATTTTTATTTTTCTGTGTGTGTGTGTTTCACTTTCAAATGCATTTTTTTTGGGGATCTCCTTAACTCATTCTCGTATATTACCCGGGTATTTTTGGCTTGTGGTGGTTTTGTAGCGAACTTATATTGTGTTAAACCCTATGGCAGTATATCAATGTGTATTTTTGTTGTCTGTATAGTTTGTTCATGAATTTGTTTCGGACAGTTGTCCGACGGGTCGGCGACAATTATCCATATGCACACGCAGAATTTTGTGAACTCGTGTATGACATTAATATATATAATTGTCCATATTTTTTTAAGTTTTTTGTTTTTGTTTTGTCTTTGTTTTGTTATTCATAATGAAAAATCAATTCCAAAATACAACCAAACAATTGATTTATCTAGAGTGTGTAAACTCATAACTACCATCATTATTTTTGTTTTTTTGGTTTTTGTAAAAATAATGCAAAATGCATTTCTCAAGTATCTTTGTGATGACCATTGGCGTCTAATTTCAAATCAAAATTTTAATCATGAGCAAGAGAACATTTACATTGAAGTCAGCTGGCTTCGAATTTGACACGCTTTGCTAAGCAATATGTATGAATGGACATTTTTGGAGCACATTGATTGGTTTTTTTTTCGAACGGATTTTAGTTCATGTGAATTCAGATCATTTCAGAAAATTGAATTATTTAAATTGAATGGATTTTAAATAATAATCACATATTGCTAATACATAAAATTGGTTTATGATTTGTGTGTGATGCTAAAATGCCCAAACCTTGCCATCATATCTTTATCGTACTGATCGAAACATTAGTTGTTCATCGAAATTTTCTAAATTGAATTACGTATTTTGTGTTTTATTTTTTGAATTAGCAATACTTAGGTTTGTTGTTGCATTTAGCGCCCGTGCGTTAGTGGTCATGCAAAAGTACTTTTGTGTGTGTTTGTGGATGTGTGTGGCTATAGCCACACTGTATACTATATATACACTGTGGAAAAATAGTCTGATGGTGGTTATAACTTTACATGCATAGAGAGATAAATTGGAACAAATTGAGCGAATACTGAGGAACGTTACCATTGAAGACTATCTCACGCGAGCAGCTCAGCAGAATCCGATATTGTAGATTTGTGTTTTTATTTGTATGTGTGTGTTTTGAGCGATATTCGCAAATTCATGCTAAACTTGTTGAGCTTATCTTTTGTTTTTCTATGTTTGTGTTTTTTTTTGTAATTATTCGATCGTTCGTCATGACTAATGTTTCTTTAACAACGAAAAAAACGAGAGTTCATTTTGGCACCAGGTTATTTCATATTCAGTTTCAGTTTTTGTGTTTTTCACTATCAATGTTACCATTTCTCAACAAAGTCGATGCAAAATAATATTGACTTGTTTTCATTTTAATGTAATCCTTAAAAATAAACTCATTGTTTCTTAAACGTTAACACATTTTTTTAGTATCACTGGAAGATGATTATTGGAGATAAACAAGATTATCAGTAGCTTACACAGCGGGTGTTGTTCATTTGTTTGTTGTTTGTATTTGCTTTTTTTCGTTTTTCGCTAGTGGTGTGGTGTTTGTGTTCAATTTTGTTTTGTTTGTTTGTTTTTTTTTTTGTAAATATTGTTTCCATTATTAATTTGTAATTGTTTTTCATGTCAAACGAATTCGAATCGAATAGACGCCCATTTGATTTTCCATTTTATTTCGGCAGAGATAAATTCATTTTTCATTTTATTTATTTATTTATTTAGTTTTTTTTTGTTTTTCGTTAAATTTGTCTACTAAAATTGATTGACAAACACACACAGTGGAGTAAAATGAATGGAATAGAAATGGGCAAGCGTTTAGAGTTTTGGAAATAGCGGATAAGACGGAAAATTGCTGAAGATAAACCAAAGAAATGACTCAATCTAAACTCACATCCACAGTAACATTTAACTAAAAGCCACACGAATGTTTCAATGATTTTTGCATTTGACGTTTGTCCCCAAAAACACAACCGAACAAAATCAAAATCCAAATAAATTTGACAAACAAATACATTTTCCATAATTCAGGTAATGGTGAGCAGTTCTGTGTTATCCAGTTCATTCTTTAATAAATTGTTAGTTGCGTTTTTACCTATAAACTAAGCTTTCGTGCGTTTAACATGTGTATTTGGGCTGCGGTTATGGACGTGGATGTGACAGTGACTGTGTAAGTGTGTGTTTGCCTTTCATTGTTCTACTAATTATGTTTTTTTTTATCCAATTTGTGTACGGAAAATACTTTTTTTGGCAGTATTTAATTTTTTAATCATTAAATATATACTTTGTCTTTACTTGAATTCAACCTAAAAATCATTGTATAGTTTTTTTCAATTAATTTTTTTTTGTTCTTGCTATATAGCTTTGTAACGAGTTAATTTTTTGTTTTTTGTTCTGCTCTTCACTAATATTTTTTGTGTGATTTTTATGTTGGTTTTACATTTTTTTTGCTCTTTTAAATATAGTTTACGATTTTGTGAAATGACTAGAGACGGTGAGATGGATGCTTAAGCTTGTATCTAGCAGCAACTGCTACACTCATCGTCCCCAGACATTTTCTATAATATACGTTCTTGTGTGGTGTATTAATAGTGGATTTTTGCATCATTTTTCATGTTTCTTTCTAATTCTTGTTCTCATTTGTTGTTGTTTTTGTTGTTGTTGTTGTGTTAGATGTCATGCTTAAATTAAATCTCAGAGTTCACTTGCTGTTGGCCTGGTTGCGTTGATTCTTTTTCAATTCTTCAACAAATGTTCTTGTCGTGCACGCTGTTTTTGTTGTTGCGATTTTTTTTCGGGGGAGAGACCATTATTCAACATTTGACATTTTTTACTATTGGATTGTGGCCAATTGCATATGTGTGTACTTTTGTTTATATGTGAGTTGTATAAGTGAACGAATTTGTTTGTCCTTATAATGAATCTTCGTAAGATTTTTTTTATTTACCTTTTTTTACTCTTTTTCGCTTATTCGAAATAACAAAAATAATAACGACTTAACGTATTTTTTTTTTATTTCATTTTTTTTCGCTAATAAATTTTCGTGTTTTCGTTTTATTCATTTTGTTTTTTTTTCCTAGTTCACAAATACACACAATTTTTGTTTTGTTTGTTTCAAATGGCAGTAAGCGTAAACCAAATGTGAAAATTGATTTGTGATCGTCCCATTTTATTCTGGCTCTCATAGATATTGTTCAGATTTTGGTTGACTATGAAATGAAATTGCCTAATGGGCAGGCGCATTGTTTTGACAATTTTTTGAATTCATAATTTACCTCAAAGTGAGAAACATTGCTAAGGTGATCGTTGATTTGGTTGCAAATGTATTGGATGCATTCCATGAACGAGATTTTTTTTTTCTGTTTTGGTTAATTGTTAATTTGTATGCTCTTTATGTTATCAAATGTTTGATGTAAGCCAGTGGGACGTTTTTTCTGTATGGAAAAATGATGAATTTCAGCTAATGGCATGTGAACAACGGTTGGTGGGGGGTGGATTGAATGACAAGTTATGTACGGAATCGAATTTGAAGTTTGCCGATTCTTTGTTTATTTGTTTCTTTAGCTTTGGTTCGTTTCATTTTAATGGTAAATTTAAATTTAAATTTTATTCTGCAATTTGTGCGTAAGTAATTTTCATTTTCGAAAATAATTTACCTTTTTATATTTTTTTTTTCAAAATAGTTTTTATTTGTGTGACTGTGTGTGTTTGTGTGAACAAACCGAACCGAAGAACACTTCCCGTTCCTATGTTTAAGCTTGATTTGATTCAATTTTTAACTTCTAATATCTATAATCTTGTTGTTTTTTTGGTTGTTCAATGTTCAGTGAATATTTGGTTGTTATTTGGATTTTTGTCGCTTATTGGCTTTTTGTAGTCGTCACTTCGATATTGATTTCTAGTTATGTTGTTTTTCTTCTTCTCTTTTTTGTTGTTTTTTCTTCATATATAATTATATAATAATAAATATAGTAATAATTTTTAAATACATTTATGATACTTAAGGAATGTGATGGAAGATTTGCATGAAACTGACATTTTTTTTCGTTTACCTAATAGTTGCTGTTATTTTCTTTCATTCTTTTTGTTTGTTATACGTGTTGCGTTTCATTTCTTTATATATATATATATATATAAATATATATATATATATATATATATATATATATATATATATATATATGTGTGTGTGTGTGTGTGTGTGTGTGTGTTTTCCTTGTCGTTATTACATTTGATTTTAGTTCATTTTTGTTTTGTTTTGTTTGAATATTTAAAGTATTTTTCAGGAATAATTTCGTTTGTGAGTGAGAGTGTTTTGTTAGAGCGGGGCAATAGGGTGTGCATTCGAATTGATTGGCGGCCCTATTTGTGTATGTTTTGCATACACGAAGCATGCCACCACAAATGTTGAGACTGTGACCAAACATATATTTGGCATCCATGGAAGCTTTTGTGGTATTCTGCCTTTGATCCAGTCAAACAGATTAAACTGAATAACTAGTATAAAGTAGCAGGTGAACTGTTTAGGCGCTCATCGAGAGACAATAAAAAAAAAATCTACATCAATCCAATGAAATACGAACCGACCAATGATGATTGCTGGTTTTCGTTTATGTCTTCGTTTGTATTTGGCCTAAACATAAAAGGACCGTAAACAATTTCGGTTTATTTTTTGTTTCGTCATTTCGTATTTGGGTGATTCTTTTTTTTGCTCATCTTTTCTGCGTTTTTGGTAGAATAATTTCACTGTGGAACGTTTTGTGTTGTGTGACGAGTGCGTTTTTTTATTTGTTTGTTTATAAAATGGCACGCAAAGAACATTTGCTTGTGTGTGTTTATGGGTGTGAAAGTGTGTCTGTGCTTTTATAGTCTATCCTCATCCTCTTCTTCGATTTCTTCTTCGCCAAGCTCTTCATTTTCCTCTTTGTAGCCTGGATGCTCAGATATTGCATAATAATTACCATTATAAATAACACCTAATTCACGTAACGCTTCACCGCGTATTGTTGCTTTCATAGTCCAATTGTAACAATCGTCTGATTCACTTTCGCGATCTAAGCGCTCAACATCAACAATTTTTGCACTTAAACGCTCTAATATAATACCAATATCCTTAATATTTAAATGTCGCTTTTGATCAACCGACAGCTGATCGATTAGCAGTAAAAATTTCTCCGATGTGATTGTTTCGTCTTCCATGACCTGATTGGTACGAGATCACAATCAAAACAACACAAATATTATCGAATTGAATCGACTGAGAATCGGGATTAATATTCAAAAATACAGGAACACAAGAACACATGTGTGTTCATTTGTTCATGTACTTGGCAACACTTACGGTATTTTCTGTTTCGCTTTCAGAACTTTCACGCTCTTGTTGTATATCCAAAAATCGTACATGCCCCTTTGGATTTGGTGTTCGTCTTTGGCTGGGTGAGGTTGATGTTGTTCCACCAGTGGCACTACTACCCGTTGCTACAATTCCATCTTGAATCGGAGATGTAGCCACACTGGCTATTTCACGACCTAAACCAAAAACTCATCGATCGAATTAACCTTGAATGGTCTTTTTGTTTGTGTTTCATGCAAATGCTTACCTTCTTCATGCAATGCACAACAATGAAAATCACATTCGGCTGCACTCGGACTGCCAGCTCTGCTGGGCGTGTGCACGTGGTGTGAGCATTCGGGTGTGTGAATGTGTACCGAATCAAATGAGCCACCTTGTTTGGGTAACCTGTCAAAAAACGAACATTTGCGAATTTTCAATTATTGTTATTGACTCTCAAACACAGTGCCAGCAACTTAACTCACCGTCGGCCAGAACCGTACGTTGATTGTATATCGTCATGATTGATTACTGTGATTTGTGGACTTGGATACCGTTGCTGCATTGTTTTATCGATTGAACTTTGCGCTGAAATGCCGCCACTCTTTTTCGATGGTGAAAATTTATCGAGTAACGGACCATTACACGTGCTCGACACGCCGCTACTACTATGAATTATTGTACTACCCGTGGCTGAGGAACTACCAGCAATGCCACCGCTATTGCCTTGTCTCTGATCCCAATGCAATACAACGGTCACACGACCTTTATTATCCATAATCTTCCAGGATGGCGTCTCATCGTGCAACTCTAACGCATGAATCGTTTCACATACAATTCGTGGGATTGCTGATATTGCTGCACAACCCCCCATACAAAACAAAACAAAACAAAACAAATAAAATGAGAAAAAAACACACACAAACACATAAAAACCCAAATAACATTTCAACAAATCGATTGAATGATCGAAAAATTGTATTTATAAATTGACAAATTATACACTAACACGCACCAGCTTTTATAACATCGACGCCAGTTGGATACCATCGTTCACCTTGCCTGAGAAGTAATAGCACTGTGTTATTTGCCAATGTACGGAAATATTCACCATCCTCAATCTGTGTGCCATCACACTCCAAAACAACGCGAACTGGTTCCGAGGCAGGAACACCTAGTTTGTCTTTACCTGCGGGTTGAGAAAATCCGAAGAGACGAAAGAACAAAAAACAACAAAATTCAAAAATGAACGTGAAAATCATGCGATAAACAAACAGATAGAGTTTCGAATTTAAAAAAATATGTCCTTTGCTCATTCAGCTTTCGGCTTTCATGCATTTGAATGAACTTTCTGACTAATGCAGAGGCGTGACTTGTGTGTGTGTGTGTGTGTGTGTCTGTGTGTGGGAGAATTAAAATCAAAATAATTTATCTTGTGTTCACCTTATGATTTCACCAACGTTCACATTTCTGTTCTCTTTTTTTGAACATGTTCTAGATTTCAAATACGACCTTTTTTCTAATTGAAATTGTTGCGAATATTGTGAGTGAATGTTTTGAAAACGTTTGATGCACATTTCGAATTTGTGGGCATCCCACGTGTGTAAAAAAACAGTAATCACATCACGAAATTTAAGTGTATGTTGCTGTTTCAACATGTGGTCATCTTACTTTTGTTGGTGTTTTCAGTCAGACAAATATAAATTATGTTTGCGTAGGCAACCAAAAAAGCACCGTTATGAAGGCGTTTTTTGGCATTCAATGCATAAATGCGAAATTTGCATTCTCTCTGTTACATTTTTCAATATTTGAATATATTTTGTTTGCGTGGTGGATTAAAAAAAAAACACTAACAAACAAATGTGGATAAAAAAACGATTCAAAATATTAGTTACCTCTGACAATTAATTCTTCAAAACTGCCCACAACTAAACCTTTGCGAATATTTCTCCAGCTGTCCCAGATTTTTAAGGGTCTCTTGCCACGAGACTCCTGCGAAATATGAAAAGAAAATAGACGAGAAAAAAAATTGATTTGAATTGTTTGTTAAAGTGACATTTAACTGCATGTGATATGAAAAGTAATTCACATTATCTAAAGAAGTGAAATTAAAACCATGACACATCGAATGGTGGGATACATTGAATATGAAACAAATGTTTGGTTGATAGAGGCAATAGGCAATAGTCCAAAAACAACAACAACAGCAACAACAGAAAAAAAAAAACAAATTGGTAGAGATGAAAGCGAATGAGAGAGCGGTTTGTGTGTATCAAAATGGGATTTGCGTCGTACCAAAGCTAATCCTTGTCGAAAGTTTAAACATGTGCATCCCCATGCTGGCTTAGTCACGCCTAACGTACACAACGCAGCTGACCACATACTATTCGATACCAATCGAACACGAAGCACCTGTTTCAATCGTCATCAATTTTTGCTCCACATCCCAAAATCACTGAATATACCGAACAGATACACACAGCTAAACAACCAACACCAACTTTTTTTTATTCTCTATCTCGTTTTCGCTTCGTCTTTTCCCGTAATTCACTCTCTTCAATGTCAAAATAATGAAACGATTAATAAATGAAGTCTCTGTGTGGTTCCGTGAATATTACGGCCAATAACGAACCAGTGGACGGTTGCAATCAAATTATCAGCAAATAAGTGATTCGTCGATCAAATCACACGCACGGGCCGCAACTCATAACCGATGCTGCACATAAATACACACACATAAAATGCGAGAAAACAGTGGCAGAGATGAGATTCAAGAGGGGCAAAGCAACGTACGCGAACATTTTCAACGTATAAATAAGTATTTGGATCAACAGCAATGTAGTGTACCGTACGATAGGCCCACGCGTAAATTAAATAGCTATTACAAAATTATCAAATCAACATCAAATGATTCAAATGAAACACACATTCAGTCCACACACAAACACAATCACAAAAGTGCATTTAATGAATACCCGATTTTAGTTTTGTGTATTAATTCATCAAAAACTGTTTTTCGGTGATTTTCAAATGATTTTCGAAACATTCAAAACTATCGCAACTATAAATCGTATATTTGTTTTGATTTTTATTGGAAAGTGACAAAAATATAATTTTGCACAATTAAAGCTTATGCACCATGATTTTAGGTTTTGCGACCTCAAACATTGCTTCAATGTTTCTTATCAAATGCTTTGGCTAAATTGCCTTCAAAAATATACACTCATTGAGCGTGTAAACGATGAAAAATATTCTACAATACACATTTTAATTTAGTTCATTTTGAATTCAAACTCTCTAGAACTAGATGTTTGTTTTTTTTTTTGATTTACACATGAACAGATCGAAACCACTCTCTATCAAATATGTTCGTAGCAAATTTTAAAAAAAGAAACAATCAGCGCACACACTCGCACACAATGAAATAACAAACTCTGAAATCCCGTTGTTTTCAGCAAAGTTTTCTAGGCTAGCAGTGATTAATCTGTTCAAACAAAATGTTTACAGCTGAATAATAGAATAGTAGAACACTGTTGTATATCGTATACTAATACGGTGGCAAATATTATTAAAATGAATACATTTTTTTGTTGGTTTTAGCTCATTTATTGTTGCCGTCAAAAAAGAGAATTTCTTTGGTTTGTTTTTTTAAAAATGTTTTTTGTTCTTTTATTTTGTGTATTTATTGTTTATCTATTGTGCACTAGAGAAATCACAACCGCATTGAAAATAAACACTAAATGCACGTGATTGTGAATGATACATTGATGGAAATTTCCCTGTCACCAGCAACAATGCAAAAAAATGGATAAAATCACAACAGGTTTCGTCTTTGAAAAATGAATCGAAATCCAAAAGTCCTATGACTATTTCTATGAAAAAAAAAATCAATCAAAGTTCGTCAAAAAATGAAATGGTTTCGATGGAAAAACAAATGTCACAAACAAAACGCCAGAAATTGTGATGATCGTTGTCGTTTTGTTATTGTTTCGGAATATTTGCAATTTAAAAATGAAAATAGCGTTCACTTTGGCAAAAGTCGCACACATTTGTGCCACCAAAAATTCATGCCATCGAGTTGGGAGTTTGGGCCGAGTTTGGGTTGACTAGCTGGCTGGATGGATGAGATGGTGTATGGAATCGGTTGACACGAAATAAACGGAAAAGTTATGGCCACGAAAAAAAAAGATTGTCAGGATGTAAACACAACGTCATAGCACCCGAGCAACGCCAAACATATTCTGAGTGTGTAGTCGATTTAGTTGATGGAGTCGAACGGATGATGATGATTGCAACTAGGGACCGTTTTGATGTAGCGTTGCGCGCGTATGAAAAATTTTCTATTCGCCAAAATGTTGAAAAATTGTATAGCACACACAACGAACCGAATATACAAACCAATGCACACACACACGACTGTGCTTGTGTGATGGCATAGCACACAGTGATAGAGACAACACGGCAATGGCATCCCTAGCAAAGGCAAAATCGGGTGGATATTGGATAGATTGTGGAGTGTGCCAATGAAAATGAAAATGAAAATGAGTGAAAGCGAAGCAAAACTGCAAAACTGGATTGGAAACTGTAAAATAGGACAATGGAAATAAACATCATTTCAACCACAAGAACATTGAATCGAGAAAGAAACACACGACACACATAGCACAGCATTGTGGAACAGCAGCAGCAACAGCGGCGGCGACAGCGACGGCAACGTTTCGAGACATATGGTTTGGTTTGAGGCGGATGACAAAATCAGACCCTTCATAACTCTACAAGGGCATTACAAGCCTCATATTGTTGATTTTCTTCTTCTATTTCAGTTGTTTCTTTTTTGCTGTGATTTTGGTCAAATCTGCCACATTCACTTGATATTTATTCCCCAGAAAAATCCGCAGACGAGCAATACAATGGCAGAGAGTACTGAATTTTTGTAGCTATGGCACGCTTATTCACACAAGTCACCACATCATTTTTATCCAAAAATCCATAAAACAAATGGAAAATGGTATTTGATACAGAAATTGCTAGTCGCATACAAACACACGAGAAACATGTTGACATCAGCTTACCATTCCATTCAATCAAAATGAATGATATCGAACGAGAACGAAATCCCATGATATTAAATAACTTTCGCAAAAGATTAACCATTTTTAAGGCTTTTTAGATGCGCTCAAAATTGTTATCGTCATCATCTCTCTCTCTCTCTCTCTCTCTCTCTCTCTCTCTCTCTCTCTCTCTCTCTCTCTCTCGCTGGCGAAATCTCATTATCGCACGGAACTAGGTGAAAACCTCAAGAAGCGTGTGCCAAAATATCAACACATCAATACATAAACTACATGCACTTTACTCTAAATTGTGCAAGGAGAAAACGAAGCGCATGCAAGAGCTGAATATAAAATTCAGAAAAAAAATAAGGAAAAAAAGTTGCGAAAAAAGGAGCGCTCGAAAAACGAGAAAGAAGAGCGAATACACACAAAAAAGAAATGTGTGTCAGAGGAGAAGAGAAGTGGGTTTGGGAGTGAGGAATGGCTGGAGAGTAAGAGAGCGAATCAAGACACAATGAGCAATCACAGATGAAGAAAGAAAAAAATAGGGCAAATGCACAACAGCACCACATTCCGAGAGCATCGCCGAACAGCAACGAACAAACGGCCATATTTTCCATGTGAATCTCGCTACCCATCTATTGCATGCATTTGCGCGAGTGGAACACGTACACACATGTCATTCGGGTGGTGTGTATTGAGGCCATGATCTGTGTTGAATGTATATACGATAGAAGAACAGACACACACCGACAGCGGGCGATAGAGTGAACAAGCGCGAGAAATCGTAGTAAAATTTTTGCGTAGCGAACAAAAAAAATGACGGTGTTGCTTTAGACAGGGACAGGATATTTCTAGTCCTAGTTTTTAACAGCAACAACAACAATAAAAACGATGCACACAGCATTGCTCGCAGCTTGCCTTGTTGCATCTTTGTCATTTTGTTTGCATTCGGCGTTATTGTTATTGTTAGTATAACAACAACAATAGCAACAACAAAAAATTGGTTCGCACCAAGTTTGTGCCAGGTTCTCGGAAAAATTTCGAAATTGCACATGCACATGGTTAAATTGTGGAGAACAATAAGAATGGCTCACATCAAATGGAAATGGGGTATTGGGCTGGTGTCACTGCCACACCAATATTGCAAACAAAACGAGTTTCATGTCGAATCGAATATTTAAAGAGAGAGAGAGAGAGAGAGCGAAAAAGCCATGTACTTTTAGTATGACATTGCCACAAGCATAAACACAACACCGAAATGACAGTTTACAAACAGTGTAAACTGTGTAAACTTCTGGTAAAGTTGAACAGAATTTTTAATGAAATTTCATTGAATATATAGTTTTATTCACACAAACTCAACAAAACTTTCCAAAAGAACTCCCATAATAGTATCATTTGATTGATATGATTGATTATTTCTTTTGCTAATAGTATTAGCCTAATACTATATACGTTGATCGTCAATCCATTGAATCGTGAAAACATTTTTAGCAACGCTGATGTAATATTTTATCGAAATTGATCATCCATATTGTAATGTTGTTTGACACCTCGATTTTTCGATTCGTTGATATTTGATTAGAAAATATAAAAAGCTCATTTGTGAATGTGATCAGTAAATTTGATTATGCTGTAGCTTGACAGGCGCATCGCAAAATCCAGTATGGTATGCACAATGGACCTACCGCATTGAAAATTAAATGAGGTCTAAACATCGGATTTCCGAAAATTAGGTAAACCATAAAAAAAAGATTAATGATTTCATGACTGGTAGCATAATATTTTCTAATTAATTGAGTACGAATAATGTGCATGCTGTATACAGTGCTCTGTAATATTGATAATTTGTTTTTTCCCGATGAGATAGTATCACAATAATATATTTACTACTGTATTCGACTTGGATTTGCATGAAAATGGAAATAAATAAATTGTTGGAGGAAAGAACGATGACTCTTGTTTTGTTTTAGGTCGCATTAACCGATTTAAAAGTTGTAAAATAGCCACTTATAAACAAGACCTAGATTTAGCATTTCGACTGATTTTTGTTTGCTCAATACCAAATTGTTCTCGTTTTCGCTTAAATTCGTTTATCAAGCGTGCAATGTTAACAATACATAACACACGAAATGAAAAATACGAGCTCACATGAAAATGAATTGCGCTTCATTCTGAGCAAAAGTCATAAACACGTGAAATCGCTCATCAAATGAAGGACATTAATCATGGGAATTTTTAAGACATGCTCATGCTCACGAGAGCATACTCTCGTGTACCCGTTTTCAATGAAATCTGTTACAATGGTCTTTTCTCTCAACAATTTTCTGGTTCTAGTTAATGTTAGCTAATAAGAAGTGAGATGTTGAGTAAAGTTTTTTGTTCAGCTTCTATTGGAAACGAGTGCACACGGTACAACATACACTCCCATGAAGGCAACATAATTTTCGATGTTTTAAATCTTTGTACATGCTCCCGTTTAACATTTTTCATGTAAAATGTATCGCTCATGGAAATCATTTGAAGTGAAATGAATCTAAAATCTGTTTGACAACCATAGAGCCTAAATTCATGAAAGCTATTTTCCAGTTCGATTTTGATAAGTGTATGACAGCATACAAATGGATTAAATCAAGCTTTTAAGTTATTGGGATATGATTCGTGGCAAACATAAAGCCATTCCTTCCAAATTATTGCATTCATCAAAGAATCGATCAGATCTCAAGAAATTGGTGCGCATTTGAGTTCTTGCCTTTAGAGAATTTCAAATGGTCAAACGGAATAATGATTGCAAAAGAAAAAAAAAAGGAAAAGACCTATATCTTTCGATAAAATACTATTGAACTAGTAGCCGCATGGGAACTGTTTTGTTCCGATTTTGTTTTTTAATCTGAATCTTGTCTTTGAACTAAAATTCCATTAAACATAACAAAAATATTGAATGTCGCAAATAGAGCTAACTTGAATATCATCAATTTAAATAATAAAAGATATAGATTTTTTATGGTGTTTGTTGTTGCTTTTATAACTTTAATGCAATTTAAAATGATAAAATTAAAATACTCGATCGAGTAAAATTAGCTAAATGTTCAAAGCATGGTCGAAAAAAAACCCCAGTCGGTACTTAGTTATTTGAGAATTGTTAGCATTGAAGCATTCAAGACACACATAAACATGGACCAAAATGACGATTGTATACATGACATAATTTACATCGTTACCTGATGTTTGAATTGTATTTCGGTTTGTCATTTTCTCTTCGCTTCATTTTCTTGATTTTACTAGGGATTTGTCTGTTTTTCTTGTCTCAGCAATTTGAAGCAATCAGCAAAAATGTGTATCAACTGAGCTGAGTTTTAAATGTAAACATAAGCGGATTGCAGAGCACATACAAATACACACACACACACATACACATAGACACCCCCCAAGCTGTTTTTATGTGTGTATTGCTTTGTGCGCGTGTTGTATTCTTCGGGCTCTCTTTGGCATTTTATATGCTTTTTTCCTCTCGTCAACATTGTTTCAATGTGCCAATTCAATTTTCACTGCGGACAGGCGCAGTTCTCGATTGTATTTTCGGGCGAAAACGTGTGCATGGTTGAAAATTTTTGGTGTGTCGTGGGCTACATACACAATCATATTCTCTGACTAGCACATTATATATATATATACAATACATATATCTTTTTCTCTCTTCATAAGATAAATGGGATTGTGTGACAAGAGCTTAGATGTTAGTGTTCTTCTCTACTCGTTCGCATAAGCTAAACACACGCACATGCACATGCACATGCACACACACACGCATACGCACAAGAACACACCTACATACACATGCACACCTCAACAAACATTTCCCATTCAAAGATTGAGAATGATAAGCATTCCGTTGGCACTTTGCAATCGCATCCTATCGATGAAACAAATTGAAAGTTTAATAGAATATTTTCTGCATCCAATTAATCTATTTATATCGTTTGTGTTGCGTTTGTTGAAACCGACTGAGTATCGTATAGATATACATATAGATCTGTTTTTTTCTTCCCTTCTGATCTATGTTTTTTGATTTTAAAACATTATGGAAATGAATTTGACCTTGTAACTGTTTCTTGATTGGTTGTTGTTGTTTCTCTTGAATTTCACTTATTTTTTCATTGTTTCTCGCATTCTGTTAAGTCACACGTTCCATTTGTATAACAAAAGCTAAAATACATCTGTTTGTTTATTGAATGCCAACGCTTTCGTCTATTATTGGGGCAAGGCAACGGAATTATCTTAGCTATTTACTTAAGAACTAGTCAAAAAAGGCTGAGGCAGAGGGAGGAAATATGAAACGTAAATAAAAATTGATGAAAAATCTAGAACAACATTTCAAGCATTGCATCGCAAAAATGCATTTACTGTTTTGTGAATTGCAAGAAGAAAAAAATGATGCACACGAATTCAAAGTTCCGATATCTCGAAGGAAGTGTCAATAGAATAAAGATAAAAGAGGAAATTCAATTGAATGCTAAAGTCAAACAGCATCGAAAATGACAATTTGCAAAAAAAAATGCAGAAATGATAGAAATTCCTGGTCTACAGCTGAGTTCAGTGATTTGAGCATGCCTGTAAAGCTTTTCATTTCATTTATGCACTGAAATTAATGCTGCAATTTATTATGCAATGCGCATCAGTTAAGCAATTTTTGGTTCAATCAAAAAGCTCATGGTCAAATAGCATAAATGAGTGTCTATGAAGAGTCGATTGAGGCCATCAACAATGGGAAAAAAAAGGCAAAAAAACAATGTGGAAATACAAATAAATATCGAGAAATGAAAATTCGACGTGCTCAATGCTGCAGCAGGCGATCTGTTTTTCCCATAATTTTTGCCGCTTTTTATTGGTGTAATGCAATGAACGCGCAAAGTGCCAAGTGGAACCATGTCCAAACATTGTTCCCGTTGCTCTGTGTGTACCAACCAAATTTGTTTAGGTTATTTAAACGGCAAAAAATCACTGTTGCATAAAGACAACGCCCTTTCAATGGCCTGCTTTTTTTCTTCTTCCGCCCGGTCCTGTGTAAATGGCATTCGATTTTGATTTTGTTTGCTTTGTTATTTATTTTGACGTAACGATATTTCAATTTCACATTTTTGCACTTGAAAGCGGAACAATTTTGAGCCACAAACAAGCTTTATGGTCTTGGCTCAGTACATCGTTTTATACACACCATTCAACCGATTGCCAACATTGATGACACAGAGCAAAAGCTGAAAAAAACGGGAACACCGAAAAATCAGAAAATATAGAGCATCCAGAGCTGTAACAGAGCGACAATTTACCCAAAAACTCACTCACTCATTCACTCACACGCTCGCTCTTACTCCTTTCATATGCGGCACACGTTAACGCAAGCACATACTTTTGAAAATTTTGCTCATAAGTTTATCTACACTCGTTCGGCTTTATGAACGATCCAAATGTTTACTATTTTTGTTTACTCAAAGTGTTGTGCTTAATTTTTTGGCTTTTGAATAGTGACGAAATGAAGCAGCACATAGTTTACCAGTTGAAAGACGAAACAAAAAAGCGGAATATTTTTACAGGGTGACACTTTATAGTGAAATCACTATCAAACAATTGAAATTTGAATTGAACATTTCATTTAAGTGATCAATTTTGGCATTTTCCTTTGTATACGATATCATTTGTTGGTGTTAACTTGACACTGTCAAGACATGCACGTCACTATGTTATATCTTTGAACACTGCACAGAAGCGACATCTCACTGCCAATTGTTCAGTATCATTGAAATACACAGTGAATGAAATTCAAGACGCCATCTTGGATTTTTTTCACTGTGCATTTCAATAGCAGGAAGAAATTTGCATTGAGATGGCGTCGTTGTCGAACGTATTTAAAGAGCCGCATATAAATGTACATAAACAACATGGGGATGGACATGCATACATAACTATGAAGGCCAATCACACAAGACCACGTATAAACCATTAAGATCGAATAACAAGTAAGCATATTCATTGACCAAATTCTTGTGCAATGTGATAGCAGTAAAAAAAAATCTGTTTGTGTCTGTGAGAGAACGAAAATACGGAAGAAAATTAAACTTGTACAGAGTGAAAGGCTTCCATTTTTTTGTGGTTCGAGGAGTAACTCATGAGTCTCACTCGATCTTGCTGTCCTCAACAGCAAAATATTGGAAGTCATTTTTTGCTTCCCATTTCGAAAATGTTCGAAGACGGTTTGTTGCCAGTCGAGCCGGAAGAAACTGTCAGTCAATCTTCAAAATATTGGGAGGTGACGTTGCTTTGCAATAGAATATTCACTCAAGAGAACTTCTATTTTTATAAGAATGATTAACATGTATGATGTCTTTTTTCGGCTGCTGTTAACTTTCGAATTCGCAATTACAAATGATAATAATTAGAGATGGCCATCAAATGTGCTGTGACTTGATTCACTTCCAGGACGCACTCGAAACTGTTTAGTCGTGTCACAAACCATCGATTGTGACTTGACGTCCGATAACGACTATCACCCTGTATATTCTGTATAATCAACTCAACTCGATAAAATGATGAATGTTTTTGCTCATTTCAATAATGCAGTCATAACAAATGGCCTCGATATGGCACTGCACTCTGACACTCCGATTCCAATCGTTTTACCTTTTACATAAAACTAAGTGAATTAAGCTCGTTTTTTTTTCTCATCACATCAGTTTTGTTGATTTGTTGATCTTTTTGACGTCACATTAAATGAAAATGCATCATTTTGCATGGTTTAGGTTAACGAAAGATGCAAGTTTGAAGTCCATATGAAAATTGAAAATAATCTTGGAATTGAATCTATGTTTATAAATTATTATTTTACTATGTACTGCTAACTAGCTATGGAAATAGCACATAAATGTCATAAAAGATCGATGATTTAGCCTCTAGCCACGAAGTCCAACATTCTTAATGGTCAAAATAAAATCTCGATGCAAACAGAATGCCACATAGTTTGCGAATGGATTTCCAATCAAAGCTGGTAAACGATGTTGCCCAAAAATTTATTTTCAGAAACTGTTTAGATAAATTGAAACGAAGCAAGGGGAGGGCAAAATTCATATGCATATTAAAAGTGTAAGCGAATTATGAAATTGTTTTGGCATGTTGTACCACAAAAACGGCAGTGAATGCTTTGATTTGTGGTTGTTGTAAGTGGTCATAAATAGTGAGTAGCTGAATCAATTGTATTCGTGTGTGTGTGTGTGTGCTCTGTACACTGAGAATGAGAGAGAAAAAACTCGCAACGGACTTTTTGCCCTTGTACTCATTTATGAATTTAGTTCATTCGTAAATGAAATTGCATTTCATTCGAAACGCCCAACTCGTTCGACAGCATCCATATTATGTAGCCAACAGTGGAAATGCATCAACTGCATCATAACTGTAGTCATGGATACCAGAGTTCGCATCGGGCCTCATTTTCCGAGACCGAGCACGCCCGAAGCCCGGAGATAGGATACACACATGCATCCGGTGGGTGTTGAAAGGTTTCATGAGCTGCTACTGAATTTTTGCTAGTAAATGAAACATTTTATAGTGGAACGCATGCACAATCAAAAGTTTCACTTGGCCCGTTTCGTTCATTAATTAAATTTAATTTTTTTGTTCTATCTTTCTCTCCCTCGTTAAAGTTGTTGGTCGTTTGCACGTCAGCTCATAGTCACTAACTTTTTCAATGCAATGTGATTTCAGTGGTGAGCATTGAGGAAGCATTGGAGATGTAGCCAAAGGCGTTAAACGATTAAATGTAAAGATCAAAAAGCTTGCCGATTGACATTTTGAGGCATGATCAATTAAAACTTTGGAACCCAAATGAAATGCCATTTTTAAGCGCCACTTTAGCTACAAATTATAGTTACATATTTGATGCAGCCGATCTTCAAACATAGACAATTCCTGCATTGTCTTCATAACTGACATCATGTCATCATGATGATGCAAATATTAGGTTAAAATAAAATGTTCGTTGATGAACAGAAAGAACTTCGAGAAAGAAAGAGAAAAAGAAATTGAAAAAATCCCACCGTTTGAATGAGCAGAGAAGAGCTCAAGCACATACACATTGTGGCTTCATCATTCTAAACGATATGCTGTATGAAATTTACATCAAATTTCATGCAATGGCTCTCTAAAAAATGTTTTGCTCGACCTGATATATAAGCAACAGACGTTGATGAAATAGCGTTGCAAAAAGCTTTCTGTCTTTCACTTTTTCGCACATTTTGCCCAATTCTCAGATAAACCGCTTCATTATGCAAGCCAAATAGAGGAATAAGAATGAGAAAAGAGAACCAATGAACAGCACCCGAAGGAAGCACCTTTGTAAACTCTCGATCTGTTGACAAGTGCGCTCACCAATGATGGATACTTCAATATTAATTTGATTTATGATGTTTTACCTCCCATTATGTTCAAATATAATTGTTTTATTTCCTTCAAGAAAATTGTGGTGGGGGGGGGGGGGGAAGTATCCCTGAATTTTCCGAGAATCATCACAGAAAGTCGTTGAAATGGATTTGACAAACTATTGATCCAGTTTTGGTTTCTAGGTCGATCGGTGTTGTTCTGTTAGCGTTCGTATGTATGAGACACACTAGTACACAAATCAAGTAACAAAGCAAATCCACAAATCACACCCTTTTTTTAGTTTTGACACCTGTGGTGGCAATAAGGTGTTGGCTGTTATTTGGCTTAAATCATAGGCTTTACGCTCATCGTACGTTGCCAACATTCGATTCAAACTTGCGAAATTATATAATATGCGCCATGAATTTGATAGTTGCAACGAACTTGAGCCAAGCCATATAGGTGGACGAGATGAGTGCCAGTTTTTATTATTTGCTGAAATTAGCGCCACATGTATATAAATTCGTGTACATTGGACAGGATTCAAAAATGATATTTTTCATATGACAAACTCCGTTAACCTCTTTTTATTTTAGAATTAAATGAAATTATAACCGATTAAGCAATTTGACTAAAAATAAGTGTTTTGAATCAAAACTTTTGATCCAATTGTGTGTTTTAAGCCAATTGGCAATTGTTATAGTTTCAATCATCATACAATTTGGCCTCATTGTTTCGTTTTATTTAAACTAAGAATTTGGATGTTTGTTTCATTGACATTTGATGTTTTCGGTCATGCACTTATTACCTAGCAAAGCAAAAACTAGTTTATTTTCCGAATTATAAATTTCTAACTTAGAATTCAAATAACTAAATTCGTGTTTAACCACATAATTTTAGATATCATAGAAAGAAATGTCGTTTTCTGGTGTCTTTCGCTTTATAAAAATATAGAATTTCATCTTTTTTATTGTTTTTTTTTCTCGGTGAAGTGATCGAAATTGCTAATTATCAAAGATGCAAACCCCAACTATTTTTTCACTGTTACCCGTTTTGACTGATTCCCCAGTAAAATACATTCACTGATTTCAGTACTTTTTACACTATCTAGTAATATATATCGTATTGTTCAAAATGTCTCATATTGACAATTATTTTGATCAAATACGCGAGTTGAATTCATCTAGTGTAAACCGGTTTGACTTTTCCCACGCAAACCGATTTTTGCGTTATTCAATGCAATTAGCTCACACTCGCAGATAACTGTTTAATATGGAAGTGTATGAGTGATAAGCATACACACTTACGCACACATAGATGCCGAACGTTTCGGAGCGTTCAAATTGCTCCGGTTTTGTTTGTGTCTCTGCTAATTATGTTATTCGATGAAACAAAATACGATACCACAGAAAAGAAATATGAAAATTCAGAAGCTGGGTGAGAAATCCAATAAAATTTGGCTTTCATAAAAAAAACATCACGCACCATAAATCAAAAATCTCAATCGAAATAGTTAATCTATTCGCCGATATATTGACTGTATATCGACATGGTGATATTGAAAAAAGTAAATAGATTAATAAAGCAAGGTGCTTTTTGCTGTTCATATTTGAGCTGTTCATAAATTGTTTTTTGATATTCAATTTTAATAATGATAAATATTGAACATTCGTCCAAAACAAAAGGATTTTCAAATGACTAACGTAATTTGGGGCCAAGTACAGTAGATATGAAAATCATTTAAGATTGGTTTCAGAAAGAAAGGACGATGAGTACAGGACGCTTATTTAAACCAATTTCGTACGATTGAAAGGTGTTTCTGAAACAGAATACAAGAATTTCCTAGCTGCCTGGTAAACTATGTTCTGATGCATTGGCAATCATACACACGCACACATGTGTGTATGTAGAACTGTGTCCATTCAAATTTCATCCACAAATTGTGAGAAAAAGAGATGGAAAGATAGAGAGATCTTTCAAAATGGGTATGAACTATGTGCTATGTGTCACATTCTGGAAGAATTTCTATCGCTCTTCGGATCGACATTTCAAATTGAATACATAGTTCATGTCGTATCATTTTCCCATGTTTTCTCCTGTTCTCTCTTTCGCTCTATTTCTTTCTCTTCATTTCTGCCTATTCATCAAATTCGTTTGTTTACAAAACTCTTTTGTCGCGCCAATCCCAATTCAATCACTTCGAAAATGCAATAAACTCACTTCAATCAAAAATATATATCGATGTGATTCGGATCAGTTTGGAGTCAACTCCCCCCCCCCCCTCCCTCCACACTGATTTGGATGCGAATGCAGGTTTCTTTTTTTCATTTCTACTTGTGTATATGCTTTTCACAATAAGCATTTTATTGCATTTCGACGTCTGGAATCTCAAAATTCGGTGAATTGATTTCGTTACAAACGACCAAATCATTTTCTTTCGTCTAAGGATTCTCTCGATTTTTTGATTTGGCTGTATAAGCTCAAAATTGAATGTGAATCCACTTCCATTGAATCAAAGTTCCATAAGTATAAATGTTGTTTTCTGAAAATAATGTACCAAAATGGTGCAAGTCAAAGACCTTGCTTTCATAGAAAAAAAAAACAACAAAACAAAAATGAAATTGAGAAAAACACGTAGAAACAATCTTCCAATGAGAGAGAGAGAGAGAAAGAGTCAAGTCTCCACTTTATTTTTAAATCATTAGTCGTGGCCCGTTCATTTAAGCTAAGCCCACTCAAAATCTAAGTATCATTGGGTATCACTTAAAACGGGCTGAAGTCGAAGCACTCGACCAATTTTCAATGAGCTTGAGACAAAAACCTGTATTTTCTATTTAAGCGCTTATTACAGTCTGTTTTTTCGCTTTGTTTTCTGTTGTTGTTTTTTCATCATCGCTTTCGTTCCCATCGAAAGATTGTTGAACGATTCTCAGTGCCTCTGCGATTTTTCTCATTTTAATTTTCCTTCTGTTATTGTAGGCACTTTATCGTTTTCACATCACATACATCCACACAAGCACACACATAGGCACACACACATATACACACAAAAGCATTCTAACCGCTCAATACATGTATGTGTATTTCAAAAGCGAACCAACGTGATGTGCGCGCTTGAGATGGGAGTATACACCAAAAATTCTCTCGCGACTGCAAAAGCAAATAGCAAATGTATTGTACGATTATCTCGGGTAGCAAGAGCGGAACGGCATCAGTAGTAGTAGTAGTAGTAGTAGTAGTAGCAGCAGCCGTAGTAGCAACGGCAATGGCAGCAGCAGCGAAAAGGAAAACAGCGAGAATATGAGGAACAAAAAAGTGTGAGCCTTTCAAGCATCAGTACTCCCAAGGAATGATAAAGAGAGAACGAAAGAGAGACTGTCAAGCGAATAATGTGAGAACGATGAAGAATTTTGTCCAAGTGTAACTGCTTATTACATAAACGCATGGTAAAAGAGCGAACGAGCGCCGATAATGTCGAGACACAATTTATACACTGTTTCTGAAGCTCGTGGGAAGTTTCATTGATGATTCGGGTACAATTCGGACGAACCAACATGTAAAAAAAAACGGTTGGACGCGAAAATCCTAGCTTAATTACTGTACACTTATCTGTGCATTAAGTGCATATTGAATTGTTTGCTCTCTTTTGGTCTCCCCTTTATTTTCTCCTGGCGCCTTCATACAAATCATAAAATTACACTTGAACTACTGAACATCGAATGTTTTATCCGAACGGAAACCAAAAACCCATTTTAGCAAAAAATTGTCGGCAAAAATCCGAAATAATTGAAATTCCATTGAACAACTAAAGATTCAGTTAATAAATTTCAAAATGGATAAAAACAATAAATATGAAAATAATACAACAAAACAAAATAGCATCACTACAACAATGTAGCTAAAGCTCTCTTACCTCTCTTGCCATTACGGCATGTCTCAACAGTACCACTTCGGGGCAACTTTTTTGTGCTTCGTGACTGCATTAACAATATCTAAATACAGCGACACCGATGACGACGACATACAAACACTTAAAATGTAAACCTTCGCCAATATACAAAATGCACGATGTGACGGCTGCGTCGACGACGACCGAAGATTTCTCGTTTTATTTTTCAATTTTTTTCAATTTTACTCTTTTGTTTCGACAGAGACAAAACAAAATGCAAATTGTTTGATTTTTATTTCGTTTTCGTAATTTTTTTCGTTTTCAGCTCTCAATTCCATCACCAGGAGATGTTGGCTCCGCTTCTATTGAACTATGTTTGGCCACACCGAACTATATTAAATGTGCTCGATACACAAAACGACGATGGCGAAACCAACATACGCACCGACAAAAATCCAAAATGACAAGAAACACTTTTCTCAAACACTTGCCAAATAGAATCGATAGGAAAAATTCCCTTCGTAATTCCCGTTTCACCGCAAATAACAAAAAAAAATATAAACTACCAATTTCTATCTTCTTATTGCAAATCTGTTTTCAACAACAATTCTCGATGTTTTGTTTATTCACACACACAAAAATTCACTTTTCATTGCTTGTTTTGTGGTTGTTCGCTTGTCATTCTATTCATTCACTTTCTTTCCTTTTTATCTTTCTTTTTCCTTTTATTGTTCGAAATATTTTTCGAGTATTATCTACAATCAACCGGATCTGTTTCCTTCAATCATAAGAGGGGTGGAAGAGAGAGAAGGAGAGTGAGAGAGAGAGAGAGAGATCGAGAAAGAGAGAGGGAGAGAACAAGTTGTTAAAATAGAATTTACTAATACAGTAAATTTCACATGAAATAGGAATTTAAAATTTGGATTTTTGCACCCTAAATGGAGTTATTCCACAGTGCTTTGCAATCGAATCAAACCATTCACTTGAGTTATTCTTTCAATTGGTTTTCCATCTCTTTCTCTCTCAATTTCGTTTTGCAAGTACATTCAATGTGCTTTTCGTCGCCAAACGTCAGAATGGCAAAACAATTGTGTGGCAAAATTTTCACTGTGAAAATGCACCAAAAGTGTATGTGTGTGTGTGTGTGTGTGTGTGTGTGTATGTGTGTGTGTGTGTGTGTGTGTGTGTGTGTGTGTGTGTGTGTGTATGTGTGTGTGTGTGTGTGTGTGTGTGTGTGTGGATACGAGAACGAATGTGAGTGGGAAAGATGAAAAAAATTAAAAGAACAAATCAAAAACCAGACCAAATAAAGGTAGATGATTTTTTACGGTGAATTATCAATAAATTAATATGAAAACGTTCTATATTTTGGTTCGATTGATTCGATATGGTTTTGATTGATGCTTTCACTTCATTTATTCACTATTTTCCAACTTTTTGCAACTTCCAACAACTTTCGTGTCTTCTCAATTTTATCTTTTCATTCTCTTCAATCTTCTCAATGCGCTTTTCCTCACTTGCCTTATTTTCTCTTGTGTCACAAACACCAAAAATTAAAATAAAAATAAAAATAAAATGAAAATATAATCACCACTTGCCTCTATATCACAAATCGAGATTGAACATTTGCCCGTTTTATGCCTTTGATTTTCGTTTTATCGCACAACAATTTCTGTTTTTTATTCCATGTGTGTGTTTTTTTCTTTAATTTCTTTTCAGCTCTGGTTCTTTTTCTTCAGGTTCTCTCTTCTGTTGCTCTTTTACCGTTTTTGATTTTCCTCCTTTTTCAAGTTCTTTTTTCTTTCTTTCTAACTCAACACGAATATCGCACACGGAATTCCATCACACTCGAAAATCGGTCACAACACCACACAGAACCAACATGAGCAAGCATCAGTAGCAGTGTGTGGAGAGAGAAGAAAATAAATAACACGCAGCACTCGCTGGCAGTGATGATGATAATGATGAGCGTGCAAGAGCGAGAGCGAGAAAGCGTGGAAAGCGGGAGAGATGTGCAGCATCAGAATAAAATGAAAGAAGAATGAAAAAAAAACTATTGGCCGTACGTTTGGATAAGTAAGTGGCAAGCGAAAGGTTCATTGCAATGTATTAAACATAAACGAAAAAAAAATGCTCACCCCTACATGGCTTTTAAAATGCTCATGTGCACTTACATATCAAATCAAACTCCTAAAATTGTTACATTCGTGCTGAGGCTGTTGGTTTTTTTGCTCTATCTCACAGGTTTTGGAAACCGATTTTACTGCCATCTGACTTAAATCCACGAGGACAACACCCGATCGATGATTTTCGTGCTTGTCGTGTAACGGCTGCTGTTGTATGCTGTGCATCTACGTGAGACACATTCAACCATTTGGCACACACAACATAGAATATTCGTAGCATTCGTAATGGGAGTGCAAAGGAAGGATAATGCACATTCAAAAGGCGCAAAAAAAGAGGCGACAAAAAATGGAACTTTGGCTGCTGCTGTTGCTGCTGCTTTTGCTTCTGCTTTTGCTTCTGCTTTTGCTTTTGCTTCTGCTTCTGCTTTCCACCAGCAAAAGTGTGCACGTGTGTGAGAGTATTTTCCATCAACCAAGAGCGAGAAAACATGAAGGAGCGAATCGCGCAAACAAAACGGCCTAAATGCTCTAGATTTCAGTGGATTGATATGCGATGCCAAAAATTTTCCTGTCATGTGCGTGCTGCTGGTGATAGCGATACTTTATGTGAGACGTGGTTGATGGCGGTGCCATGTATGAGCGTGTCTTTCGCTCCCTGTGTATGCGTTTGTATATGTATTTCAATTTTTGCACACGCCAACAAACAAAAAACAACCCCACACAAAAGCCAAGCACCAAGCGAAACGGTGTCAATTCAAAGAAAACGAAAATAATGTTGATTCCTACGCAAGGCGACCAAATTTCCATACTCCTGTGTGTATTCTTTTTTTCGGCCAAAAATGTTCGATAAATGTGTGCGCGCATCGTGCGATTCGGCGCACTTATTATCTAATATTTCGGGTATTTTGGCTCTTTTTCATCACATCGCTTCACACACTGGGCAAAAACAGTACACACATTCATTTCTCATGCCGTGGCAAGAAGCTTGCGCCCCGTTTTCTCACACAATTTCTGCACATATGGACACATTGAACCATCATCAATGAATATATCCACGCTGAAATTTCACTCGCATTGCATGTGCTATGTCGACAACACCAGTGTTCGCGTGAAATGAAAGAGAGAACGAATTATGCACATTGACACAAGCACACACCACACATACATACATACATACATACACACAAACGAACATATCCCGTTTTGGTATATGCTATCACATGTAATAATGTATTATTTAAATGTCGTCTCAGGGAGTTTCAGTACTCAATGCGCCTGATCCTTGTTCCAATTTGAAAATCCAATGGCAATGCTCACAACTGATTCAATCATTGAATGTGCATTTTTGTTTCAAATAGCTGTTCCAATAAATTCATTTTGATTTGTATGTAATTTTTTCGTAAGAAATTCGTACAACAAAAAATGAAACTGAAATAAAAATCTCAATCAGAAACAAATTCAAATGAAAATCACACCAAATCAAGACACATTCTAACGTATGCTACCTTTGAAAGCATGTCACTTGCCCATTAGTGTTGCCACATTCGAAAAAAATGAATACATTTGTAAAAAAAAACAGTTGTGTTTAGTGCAGCAGCATAACCGAACCACAACGAAATGCTGTGAATAACGAAACGTCAAAACATTTGACTATTGTCATAATTTCGGTGCTAACGACAGAGATGGATAATCAATATCAATTGCATGTGATAGAATGAGCCAAACAATATACCGAAGAGGAGAAGAAGAGGAAAAACAAGAAAAATAGTTGAAACATCAATAGGCATAATCATTTGGACGATTAGGAACAGTTCAATAATGGGGCAAAATACGAGCACAAAAAATTCAATGGCAAAATTTCAATTGATTTAAAATTTGCCGTTTATTTCAGTAATGATTTTGATATAATTCCATCGAAATGAATCATTTTTCGCGTGAAAAATCATTTGATCAATTTAAATTGAACGAATGTTGTGCAGAATATCAAATTAAATTAAAATTTTAGCACATATGTGCTTACACATTCAATACACCAGTGATTACGCCTGAATATCCAATATATAAATAAATAAACAAATTGATTGAATAAAATCACGGGTTCAGAAGCGAAATAGAGTGAGCGAGAGGGGAAAAAACCAAGAAATTCGGGAAACTGAAATAACAATTGATTTGTTCGTGTTGCGTTCATCGATCGATCAGTCTAAATTCCATTCAAAACGCCAAACTAACACCAGTGATAAATGTGAAAACATTAATATTCGAAGTAAACAATTTATAGTTTAAATAGTCGATAGATTGCAGTGAATATACGGAATCAATTTTGCGGAATCATTCGATTCGAAACGTCGAGAGCGCGCTAGATAGAGAGAAAAATAAAAAGCATACATAAATAACATCTACGCAATGTATCAGGTCAATGAGTATTATCGGCCGTTAATTAATGCACCGAAATAGAAATTTCGTTGTTGTGTTTTCTCCACCCCGAACGAGCCGATGTAAGGTGACCATCAGATGCATAGCTTAAAGCGTATGTTGGGCTCAGTTGTTGGCTCATCAGCCACAATCAAATCCACTGCCACAACATCATCAACTCGATTGACAGGTCATCGGTCGACTGACATTCCAAATAGCCAGTACCCGTATCATCATTACCATCATCAAAAAGTGAGTGTCACATAAAAGAATCAAACAGCAATCAGAAATATCCATTTTATTTTACTATCGACATTTTGTGATTGTTATTTTATTTGTTTAATTTTTCAGAATACTCCTCTGTACTTCGTAATAATGCGATTGAATTTAAAGGTGGTGCTAGTTCTGCTTTGTTTGGCTGTGTTCCTATTTACATTATCAATTTGGTCACATTGTGGTGATTTGACATTAGCAAGAGGTTTTCTACCGAGATGGGATCGAAGATTCAGTGGTATGATAAAATAAACATTCAATCATTTTGATGATTTAATCATGTTTTCCCCCGTTATTTGTTTCTCGTTCAGATGATAGCCCGCAAACAGTGGCCGGTGTTGATTGTGTGATTAATCAAGAGTATAGTGTATCCTGTATACAGGATGGTGATGAAGTGTATGTGCCATTCTCGTTTATTCGCGACTACTTTGAAGTGTATGGTTCGTTGAGTACGGTAGGTAATGGCGCATCCAAATTCGAATGGAACCATAGCAATGCAAAAGTCAATTATCCAAAAGGCACTTATGATCCCAAGGGAATATTTATGTATTTTGAGAATTACAACGTTGAGGTAAGATTTGTCTCTCGCATTTCTCATGTCGAGCTGAATAAAACAAGTTCTAATCCAATCCAAATATTATTGCAGGTGAGAGATCGTGTGAAATGTATAAGTGCGTCCGAGGGTGTGCCAATATCAACGCAATGGGAACCAATGGGTTACTACTATCCGACTCAGATAGCCCAATTCGGTCTATCGCATTACAGTAAAAATTTAACCGATCCGGAGCCACGGCGCCGATTCATTGAGGATGCTGACCAATATCAATCAAAATGGATTGTGCCAAAAGTCAGTAATTTTTCACGTGTACGTGAAACAAAGACATCCACCAATCATATCATTACATTTGCAACGCAAACTCACTATGACAGTTCGGTGTCAATGAATCTGGATCATGTGCTCGATTTAGTACTTAGTTTTGATATTGAACTGCAACCAAACAGTAGCATTACGGTGACAATACAGAACCGTGAAACAAAACAATTATACAACGTTCATTATGTGATTAGCGACACACTGTTGACCGTTGTCGATGATAGTAATTTCTACTATGGCATTGGAACGATTAATGTTGGCGTTTGGAAGCATTTAACGCGTGATCTGGTGGTTGATTTACAAAAAGGCATACAACAAATTCCAATCACTAGTGTAAGCAATAGTTTTTCCGGCGGTGGCGGTGGCGGCGGCGCAGGTGGAGGTGCTGCATTTACAAGCAATGTGGATAAATTGAAAAAGAAATTGCGACGCAGTGACATAAAAGTCACAATGATTTCATTATATGGTGCTGGTAAATTGGATAATATCACATTTGCAACGACTGAACATATAACGCAATTTTATGATGCAGCCGAATGGTTTGTTCGTAATCAAAATACAAAAACTGGCGGCTGGCCAAATCCAGTGAAACGTAAATTATCCGAATTTGCTGAATTAAAACAGGGCTGGTATTCAGCGATGGGACAAGGCCATGCAATTTCATTATTGGCACGAGCTTATTATCATTCAAATGGCGATGCAAAGTACTTACGTGCCGCTCTAAATGGTTTAAAGCCATTCCGGGTTCCATCCCGTCAAGGTGGTGTATTGGCTAAATTTATGGGCAAATATGAATGGTATGAAGAATATCCAACCACACCGGCCTCATACGTTTTGAATGGATTCATCTACTCATTGCTTGGTTTGTATGATCTAAATGCAATGGCACCAAAAAATTTATCACGTGAAGCTGGCCTATTGTTTGAACAAGGCATGATCTCATTGAAGAAAATGCTTCTTATGTATGACACCGGCTCGGGGAGTATATACGATTTGAGACATATTACGCTAGGTAAGCGAACTTCATTATTTATTTGATTTCCAAATTCAAAATGGAAAAATTCCAAACTAATTCCAAAAATTCCCAATTCAAATCATATTACAAACTGCAGGTATCGAACCGAATATTGCCAGATGGGATTATCATGCGACACACGTTAATCAATTACTGTTGCTTGCAACAATCGATCGGGATCCATTGATTTCACGGACCGCTGAACGATGGAGACGATATATGATAGGCAAACGTGCACCTCATAATTAAGGAATTTCATCCAAGATTGATTTCATCACATTCTTCGAATTGCTTAGACTCAAACAAGAAACATAAAAAAAATGCGTAATTTTTTTTTGATTTTTTATACATTGATTGATAATTCAATTCAATTTAATTTCATTTATTTGATTATTCTTTGTTCAATTCATTCATTGTCTCTTTGTCAGTGATGTTGTAGTATTCGTTGAATAATCGATTAACAATTTGCTCGATCATTTCTCAATGTCAGCTCAATAGGAGAATTCTTTTTTGGATTGATAAAATCATCTTAAATGAAAAAAACAAACAATTATTTAATATCATCAGACAAAATAGCTTTTGTTCGACTTGTATGACAACATATGGATTAACATGCAGGTGAATCGAATACAGAAAAGAAAACATGTTTTGTAAATATTGTATAGATGAAAAAAAAAATGAAATACAAGGCGCGAAATGTAAATAGGTATAAATGACACACGAACATGATTATAAAAATAGGCTATTTGTGTGATGTCAAACAAGCCAACAATGCACATACAAAAACATTCATTCTTGCGGCAGGGTAGAACCATTTTCCGTTAATTCGTTATTTGACCGCAACAAAAGTGTTTTTTTTACTTTATTTAAATTTAAATTTATATTAGAATTAATAAAAGAAATGGACTGCTTTCGTTGAACATTGATGAGATAAGTTGATCAACCAAATGTGACGCAAGTACTTAACTTATTCGATAGACACATGCACAAAGACATAGTAAAAGAAAATCTGTTAATTTATAAAATGTTCGGTGATTTGGAAATTTCGCTAAGAAATGTTCGCGTACATTTTTAATTGTTGTTTCAATTTCTTGAAAAAGCCTAGAGCAGCAATGTTATTGCTTACAGGATATGAATGTATGCAATGAAGAGAAAAAAGAGCAAAGTGTGACATTTTATTGATGAACTTGTGATTTAGAAACTATTCGTGATGTGCATGAAATGTACGTCACACATAAATATGTGCTCTTGTGTTTTTGTTTTCTTTCCGTTTGTTTTTGTCTCAGATCAGTCGATTGCTGTCATCGGCGAGTGTTTCTTAGAAATATCAGTTCATAGAATATTGGAGTAAAAAGACAGAGAAAAAAAATCATGACAAAACAGCGTTGCACTCAAACACACAAAATCACTTACATCACATATTATCTATTCACTATACTCACATCACAATGAAACAACATTTTTATAATGATTTTATATACGTATAAAGAGAAATAAGTAAATGAATATTTTCTGTACTTATCACTGAATAGTAAATGAATTTAATAAAAACAATAAAAACAATTTAAATGTAAAAAAGACAGACAATTTATATAGAATTATATTAGTTTTGCACATAAAAAGCTTAGAGCAGAAACAAACTTGTAATCATTTCAAATAAAAAAAAAGAAACAAATTCACCAGAAAAGGTCACCAGAAATCTATATTATATTAAAATGTAATCAAAGAAATGATAAGATAAGCAAAATACACATTCTCACATAAAACCACACACAAAATTTGCACGTAAAAAGTAACATTTTTAAATGTGAACAATGATGGCATATTACTTAAGAAATCCTCTAAAAATATGTATTAGAATGATGATGAAAAAATGAAACAGTCATTTGTATCAAGTACCTAAATTGATTTTTCGTTGAACATGATTAGAAAAGAAAACCGAATTAATTCCCAGTTTTATGAATCAATTGATTTAAACAGTTATTTCTTAAATATCCTAGTATGGCCCATTTGAAATGTTAATCGTTCAATTTGGATCAAGTTAATTTTCCATTTACAATCGACCGTGTAAAGAATATTGATTTCTAAACATTTTTTTTAAACAAAGTCAATTTTAATGGTTTTTAAAACCATAAATCGATCAATTCCTTTCGTAGAAAATCAATCTAAATCTCTAGTATTTGAAAATTATTTAATTTGAAAATATTTTTTTTTTCATCGCTAAACATTCATTATTTAGTTAGAAAAACCTGAAATGCAATAATTCATTCGACAAAAAAAAGATTAAATTTTTGAAATTTCTGTATCTTTATTTTTAAATTTTTATTTATCGAAAAAATATCAATAAATTGAATGGAATATTTATGATCATTAACACAGCATACAAAAAAAAATACCACTGTTTCATTATTCTTTGTGAAGTAATACAAATAACGGGCATTATTCAAAAATTTGCCCCAAAATTGACATCTCTACATATCAAATCATATTTTGTAAACAAAAATCCGTTTTTGGTATGGATGATAAATTGAATGCAGACAATGAAGAGTAGAAGAACCGTTACGCGCATGCGTGTAAAGTGATGATGTACGTGTAAATGAAAACGTCACATGAGATCAACAATAGCTCAATTTCAGAGGCGAATCAAATAGAACGGAATTAAATTCTGAAACGAGCCAAAGAAAAAAACACAATTGAAAAAGGAATGAGGCGAATTTTGTTGACACATTGATTTTGTTGGTGTTTTTGTTGATTTAAAATGTTAACGTTCATTCATCGTTTTAGTTGTAATTGAAACAAATTTGCGAATTTAATGCATTTTATAAATTAGTTGTATAAAGTTGCTTTTTTGTATCCGCACATGGAATTTGTTGACTTTTTTTTTCATTAAAATTTTCTCGCATTTACTCGTAAATGTGACGCATTGCAACGTGAACTGGCAACAAAAACATAATTCAATCAATAAGAATCAGTTCGAATTAATTTGCACACATTTTAGATTTAAAAAAAAAATCCATCAACAAAATCCAACAACTCCAAGAAAGGCGTAAGCAAACTGCTGTTGTGTTCTGTTCTAGATAAAAATGAAAATTGAAGCCAAAGTACACACATCAATTGTGTAAGCATTTGTTATTGAATACACAACGCACAGAAAACGTCTTGAAACAGATTCGGATTTGTTGATAACAAAACGAAAAATTGTCATCGTTCTACTGTCGAAAAAAGAGCAGCAGAAAAAATACGCAACCAGCAGAAGAGAAAAATAAAGTAAACTGAGTAAACAAACGTTCATGAGGCAAAACAATTCTGATAACAAACACATGTTAATGGTTTATATACGATACGATTGCAGTGAATACCATATGAGTGAGCAGTGAGCACACTGGAGTTGGTGATCATAGATTTTGTTACAAACAAATTTGATAAGATTCGGTCAGTAAGACCAGGACTGGTGAAACGATTGTCACGGTTCAGAAACAGAATCGGACGGCACTTTTAAAGTTCTAATCAACAGTACCAAACATATCATTGCAATAAATGCAAGCAACTCAGTTGGCGGCTGCTAAATTAAACGACACCGTGAATATAAAACCATTTAAAAAACGACAACGAGACAACAAAACAACGAATTGAATCAGCAATTTACGGCAATTTCAATCAAATTTTATCAACGTCATTTAATAACTGTTTCCGTAGTGTCAAGTAACGACCAAACGTGTGATAGAACAGTAAAAGCAAACGGCAAATTCGTGAGTGTCAAATCTAGAATTTGAGCAAATAAACGAGAGGAAGAGAAGGAGAGTTAGAATTTTTTTGTTTAAAAAAAAAATGGCTGGATTAACAATTTTAGTGACTGGTGGAGCTGGTTATGTTGGATCGCATACAGCATTGGAGCTGCTAAATGCCGGCTGTAATGTTGTTTGCATTGATAATTTGTACAATGCGTATAAAGGTGCAAATGCAAAACTACCAGAATCATTGTCTCGGGTTGAAAAATTGACCGGCAAATCGGTTGTATTTTATGAGGCTGATATTTGTGACAAGCAAGCTCTAAGTGATGTGTTCAAGCGTCATAAGATCGATTGTGTGGCACATTTTGCTGCATTAAAAGCGGTCGGCGAATCGTGCCGTTTACCATTGCAATACTATCATAATAATGTTAGCGGTACATGTATGCTGCTTGAGACGATGGCTGAAGCAAAAATCTTTAATTTTGTGTACAGTTCAAGTGCAACGGTGTACGGAGAACCGAAATCATTGCCAATTAAAGAATCACATCCAACGGGCAATTGTACTAATCCATACGGTAAAAGTAAATATTTTACGGAAGAGATTTTAAAGGATTTATGTGCATCGGATCAACGTTGGAATGTGATATCATTGCGGTATTTTAATCCAGTTGGTGCTCATCCATCGGGTCAAATTGGTGAGGATCCGAACGGAGAGCCAAATAATTTAATGCCATACATTTCACAAGTTGCTGTTGGTAAATTGGCAAAATTACGTGTATTTGGTAACGATTATGATACACCCGACGGTACAGGCGTTCGAGATTACATTCATATTGTTGATTTGGCCGAAGGTCATGTGTATGCCATTAAAAAGCTAGCTAAAAATCAAATCAAAGGTTTTGTAACGTACAATTTAGGCACTGGCACGGGATATTCCGTACTAGATATGGTTAATGCATTTGCAAAAGCATCAAATAAAAACATTCCACATGAAATGGTAGATCGACGTCCAGGCGATGTGGCCACTTCATTTGCCGATGCAACACTTGCCAAAAACGAATTAGGATGGGTGGCTAAACGTGGACTCGATGAAATGTGCCTCGATACATGGCGTTGGCAACACAACAATCCAAATGGTTTTAAATAAAACAAAATGAATGAGATATAAACAAAACACCAACCAAATGGACAAATGAGTTTACGAAGAAAGAAAAAAACAATCTCATTCATTTTTATTTCAATTTTTACGTCTAAATACAGCAATTTTTTTCGCTTCCATATAATATTCAACATACATTACCATAAAAAGGCTAAAACATTCACGTGCCAATCATTATAAATAGCACTAGCAATAGCAATAGCAACTGAATTTAATACATTTATATGGAATTGAAGTTGAAATAAAAAACGAATGAAAAAAAAACACCCGTAGAAAAATAAACCCAATCTCAATTCGCACATTCAGGTCTGTTGATTATGATAATAGAAAAATAAAAAATCTTTTAAATGTATAAATTGGGTAAATAAATTTCGGCATTTGTTTGTTGTTTGTTTAATTCTATGTCATATTTGAAATGGAGAACCAAGTGATAAAAAAAAGAAATATATATGAATATGATTCCATTGGTAAATGTTTTTTTTCTTCTTTTGACACAATTGAAACCTTGATTCTGTTTAGCACATATTTCATAGGTTTTCAAACACATTTCAATTCGTTTCGAAGAAAATTGAATTCCCCTCTAAATGTGAATAGTGACTTCTCAAAATGAGATCGAACAACAAACACACATTTATTGATCTCTTGATAATTGATAACATCTTTCTGTATGATTGTGCACAATAAACGAAATAAAGTGATTTCAACAGCCCATTCCCCCGGTTCAATACATACAGCCATTAATGCCATACACAATGATACGATGGATGAATGTTTTGAATGTTTTATTGTTTTTTCTTTGCTGTTCATTCGTGTTGCTGTGTTGCTTTTGCTATTTGTTACAGCTCGCACACTCACCTCTCAGTCAGATGACACTTAATCGGTACAGTATACTACTGTGAGTGTTGCCAGCGCTGCTGCTTCAAATGAAATGATGACAACTACAAAACATGTTATTGCGTAAAAAAGATGTGCGGTTGTTGTAAATGTATGTGTGAATGTGGTGGAAATTAAGAGCGCGCGCGAGTGTTTGTCTGTACTCTAGAGTACTGTACTGTGAACGAACGATATGTGCTGTTTGTGTGTTTGGCTGGCTGGCTGGCTGGCTGGCTGTTGTGTGTTTGTGTGTGTGTGTGTGTATGTGTGTGTGTGTTTGGTTGGTTTCTGGTGTGAATGTGTCCAAAGTAAAGTAATCGTAACAGAATACTCGTATGTAGACGGCATCGCACACACATGCACACACGACACACAAAAAAACGACAATATAGATGGCTTTCGCATAATACACACTCTTTTTAAAATTAGCTCAGCGTCATCACACAAGTGAAAACGGAATAGTCGACCGAAAATTGGCTAAGGAACCAACCATTCAAAGATAAAAGTGATTAAAATTTTGGCGTTTGAATTTTGCCAAATATGTAAATCTCAAAATCGACAGTGACAGGAATAAAAAAAAAAAAAATTGTGTGTAAAGTGACCACCGACGAATTTTAACATTGTGCATATTAACGTGTGAATGCAATCGATTTCTTTGTGTTTTTAGTTGGGAATTTTTGCGTGAATTGTCAAATTCCCTCGAAAAATTACTTCAGATAAACTCTCCACCATTTTGCATTTAAATTTTATCTACAAAATTTCCGCGAAATTTCAACGAAATTGTGTTTACCGCCATTCGCATATTATTACTTTTTTCTATTCGGCGAAATTCCCCCCATTTCCCCATTTTAAATGTTTATCAACGTGAAATTTCGTAGTTTATGGGAGAACAATACGTGAACGAGACGTGTGTATGGAGTGTAGCGTATTTCGTATTATTAGGGACATAGGCAGGCATTAGGAAGTGTTAAAGTTAAGAGTTAATAAAAAGAAAACAACAAAATCGACATAATTATTGATAGAAATTGTGTGGTTTCGTTTATGAAAAACGAATACAATAGCCCGGGTGGATTGTGTAGAGGCAACAGAAAATGAACTCGCCAGACGCTGGCGGAGGAGCAAATAACGCTTCAAGTACGACAAGTACAAGTGCAAGTGGTGAAAAAACCAATCCAATCATTAAACAAAACGCATTTCCAATGGACCTAGCACCGAAAATTGCACTAGTCAAGCCCACAGATGGCAAGGGTGCTACAGTTCAAACACAATTTCGGTAAGCTAAACCGCGACGTGAATGCAATTCTCACCTTCGATCTCGCTTTCTCTTTCTTGGCAATATTATTGCGACAGTTCTGGTTTCTTTTAATTTTTTTTTTGTTCCCCGTGTGTGTGAGAGCGGTTTCATCTAATTGCATTGCTTTTTTTTGTCTACCATCTAACAGAACACTTAATCCGCAACCGATGCGCGTTGTAATGCCAACGGGAGCAGCAAGTGCACAAATCATACAAACACAAATCATGCCACAAGCCATGCTCAAACAAGGTACAGTAATCATTTCAAAAACAAAAAATGAAGTGACTGAATTCATTCATTACAATAGAATGTTCTGAGTGATTCAGTTTCATGTGCAAACCAATTTTTTGTGTTTTCCGTAAAATCAAAATTGCAATAACAATAACAACAACAACAACAACAACAACAACAACAACAACACACCAACACCAACACCAATCACTACAACAACAATGAGAAAAACAACAACAACAACAACAAAACGACCTCGAAAATGAAAACAATGTCAAAAATTCAACCCGAACCAAACAACTGACCATCAATTCAATCAACTCAAATTCATCGTTTTTTTAAATTATTTTGTGCATTTTTTTGTTGTTGAAACAACGACATTTCATTTATAACAAAACAATTATTTAAATCACACCACACATACACACAACAATCACAACAACAAAATCAAAGGGCAGCGCAAGTTTTGAGATGTGTTTTTTCTCTTCTTGTTTCTTTTCTCTTGTCCAATTTAGTTGATGCTTTAGGCAGAACACAAATAACGGCATTGCCATCAAGAACCATGGCACAAACATCAATTACTGTAACAAGACCGTTAACACCAAATACATTTATGCCAAGAGGCAAGATTGTTTTATCAATTTTATTGTTTTTTTTTTTTGTTAAATTTGTTTATTGTACAAAATTCTTATTTTTTTATCAGATTGTTTTGAACAGAAAAAAAATTATAAAAGAAAAATCTGTAGTTTTTAGTGTTCATTTTTCGCCAATAATGATGCATTATTTAAAAATAAATTTATTTTTAAAAGTCAATTCGATTTGAAATTCGCATATGAGAATGCTATTACAAATGAATTGAGCTGGTTACTCGCCTGTGATATCAAATCCAATGAATATGCAGAATTTTCGATTTTTTTAAAATTGTATCGAGCTCATCGAGAAATTTTCATTGGACGATGCTCTTCTTTTCAATTGATTTATTTAATTTACTAGCAAATTTAAAAAAAATATTCAAATTTCATCTTATTATTGGAAATTCATAACAAACAAAGAAATATTTATTCAAATTCAAACAATTTCCAACGTTAGTTTTTGTCTGTTTTTTCCCATTTCAGGCGTTACCACGAATATTGGTTCACGTGGTGCGATTCGAGCGCAAACACCACCATCCGTTGCAAATATTTCAACAAGTTTTGTTCGTGGTGCGATACCACCACGAACACCATCACCGGCTGGCACTGTGATTCCAACGGCCACCACATGGATGACCGGCAGCCAACCAGTTCAATTGATTCGAGCAAATATTGGACAGCCACCACGAACAAAATGTGAGCCATATCGTCGGATTTCATTGATTTTATGTGCAAATTGTTCAAATTAATAAATCTATGCTTAATTGTTTAGTTACGGCAGTTTCAAGTGCGAATACGGGTATAACAACCATTTCAGCGAATATTGTGTCATCACAAAGTGGTAGCGGAACAAATACCATTCAAAACGTCTCACAACAGCAAACGAATCAAAGTGTTTCGAGTGGCGCTGGATCAGGTATGTTTTGGCCTGAATAGTCCTGGGCCCCGCCCCCGGGCAGATTTGTTTTTTTTCGTAGTTTTGCATATCATAATATCTAATTTCATGAAAAATTAACGTAGGCCAATCTCAAACCTTTGTTGCAACATTAGCCACAGTTTTGCCACCTCGCCATCAAACCGCTACGCTTGTCTACAGTAATCCACAGCAACTGGGTACAAATGTGACGGGGCCACGTTTGGCTGTGGCCAGTCCAATTGCCACGCAACGGCAAGTTCGTCCAATTCAAATAAGCAGCGCACGTTTGCCAACGGCTGGCATAAGTCGAGTCTCAACTGCAACTGGATGTAAGTGAAAACGAAAAACCAAAAACACACGCACACACACAAAACAAAACTCCCCCTGCTGATTCACAGTGATTAAGAAAGTAAAAGCATTTGATTTATATTGATTTAGCTATAAGCATCCGAGGACCAGTATTGACACCATCGAACGTATTGACAACGTTGCCGTCTGGCACCAGCACACCTGTGTCCGCTTCAAATTTAACTGTTGCTAATTTACCAGCCGCACGTATCATTCAAGTGCAACAACCAACAGCTAGCGGTCAAGTATTAGGCACTGGCCGATTTACAGCAATGACATTACATCCGCTGGTTGTAAATGCGTCTACCGTTTCCACAGCAAATACTGTACGTGGCGTGAGTGCGTCAACGGCAAAACCATCGCTCACAATTACTCAAGTTGGAAAAGTATGAAATCGACGTGAAATTTTAAAAGCAACCATGAAAATAATTTGTGACCCATTTGTTTGTCTTTCTTAAATGTATCCAAGAAGAATTCTCAGAATAGCGTTCAATTGGCGACAGCAAATCTACCGCAAGGTGCAACAATTGCAGCCTCAGTACCATCATCCACGTCGGTGGTTCAACATCAATCACAAACATCACAACATTCGGTGGCAAGCTCAGCGGCTCCAATTGGTATTGTGATGGGAACAAATAACACCCAATCAGTGCCTGCATCACAAATAGCGCAGATCGTGAATTTGAATCAAACCGGAATTAATGTCGGTCACGGCCATCAAATTGTAAGGCTACCTTCTCAACGATAGCATTCAGTTTAAAAAATGATTAAAATGTCGTATCTTTTAATTTTCAGCAAATAATTGGATCTCAGGGAACACAACAAACTTCAACCGTTGTGCCATTGACTATAACCTCACGTGCGACGCACACATCGCTTAGTGGTACATCAGTGACCACATTACCAGCATCAGTTGCCACAAATATTTCGCAAATTGTGCGAGGAAATGTGAATATCGTTACGACAGCGAATACAAATAGCAATACAACAACCGTTTTACCAATAGCCAAAGTGTTGCCACAGCAACAAGGCATATCCAGTGAACCACCTCCAATCGTATCGGTCGGAACGTCACAAAATGGTAAGCACTTTGCATCGAATTTCTTATATTTTTCAAATTGGGCGTTGAAAACGATAATAAAATCATATTTATATTATTGTAGTTGTTAATGTTGTTAATGCAAGCGGCATAGGTCCTAACCGCGGTGAGTAACATTTCAAACTTATGGAATTTGTGGTTCGAGAAATGCAAATCATTTTTTCCAAATGTTTACATTTGTTTGTTGTTTTTATTCCAAGCAGTCAGTTCAACAGCTGTGTTGCAATCCATTACTACAAATACGCCGTCGATAACTACAAATGTGTCATCCAGTAATACAGCCATAACAGCTTCATATGCACCACAAGCTGGACCATTTGCCGTTGTTCCTTCATCGAATCGAAATGTGGTGAATAATTCATCCAGCGGTTTGATTTCATCGACTGTTGTACAGCAGAGTGGATCTCAGCCAATTCCAGTTCGATTTAATCCGCTTATTGTCGATGGCAACAAAGAGTCTAGCTCATACGATGGCCTACTACAGAAACAACTCAGCCATCAACAGGTATTAATTGATTGATACAAATTATCCGACAAATAAAAATGAAATAATTATCTAATGGCGAAACATTTCAGATTTCCTATATTTCAATGACACCAAATCAATCATTACCGACAAACAAAACAGCGCACATAATTCCAGCTCCTGGTATAAAATCGAGTTCGATAGCTATTGCCGCTGCGCCATCTCCAAGAGCTACAACTATCGTTTCAACTGCACAACGTAAACGTGAAAGTGGTAAGATTTTGCGCTGTGATTTCAATAAAAAATGAGCGAAAATAATATGAAGAAAAACTGATATCATTATTTTCCGAAGATTTTCGTGCGGAAGTTGTTCAACAATTGCAATCAAGTCATCGAGTGCCGTCGCCAATTTCGAGGCCGGGCTCATCCGATGGATCGACAACTGTGAGTGCAACATCAAGCCCTGGTATCGATCAACAAGAACAAGAAGAAATGAATGCCTTGTATCAGGTAACAATAGTCGATAACAATGAAAATTAATTGTCAATCCTCGAATCATTCATCAATTTCAATTATTTTTTATTTCATCATAGCAACATCAAAATCAGCTTCAGCATAACATCGGCCCGTCACTGCAGCAGCAGCAAACGCATCTACAGCAGACGCAGCAACAGCAAACGCAGCACTCCTTACCGCAGACAGCACATTCCGTAAATATGGTAAGTTAACAAAATGAATGACAAAATGACACATTTTATTGATTATTCGAAAATTATAATGATACCAATTGAAATGGCTTATAGTCAAATGGAAGTGATGATTTAACACCACGGAAACGTCCACGAAAGCAGCAATTTAGTGATTATGGACCACAAGCACCTAAAAAATTCCAAACCGATTTGGATGCACCAATACAGCCAGAACCTCAAATACCGGCCGCATCTGGACAAAATGAACAAACCGTCAATGCCGATTATCAAAATTCAGCTACATCACAGCCCAATACAAGCACCGCAGCTAATTTAACAAATCGAAATGCCGTTAAAACGAACAATGAAAATAGTCCGCCCAAAATTGTCGACTTTTATATTAAACGGCCGAAAACATTTAATTTGCTTGATGTAAGTGATCATTGTTTGACCGTTTAAATTGATTAAATGTTCGTTTGACTTTCCGAACTTTGTCAGTTGAAAAATGATTTTATCGAATTTCAGACCTACAAACAATCATGGAAGTCAACGCAAAACCATTTTCAACGCTATTCAGATGTAAAGCCACGTGAAGAGCGGCGCTCAACGGTTGTAGATTTGGCAAATCAAACGCTCGTTCTACAAAAAGTGAACGGCTGGAAAATTTACCATTTAACGTCGCAAATGGAAGATTTGGTAAGTGTGGCAACATTGCACGCATTGCAAACGAACAAATCAATAACATTGAATTTGGTACAATTTTTCAGTCGGAGCTGGAATCACAAGTGTACGATAAATTAGCATCAATGCTACAGTGTATGGAAGCACATGAACAAAATTCCGATGTCGATCGCGTCAATGAATTAATTAAGGTGAATATCTCACATCAATTATCATAATTTGTATCAATCAATTGATCAAGGAATTTTAGTCAACACATTTAATTGTTTATGTTTTGTTATTGTTGAATTCGATTTACAGGGCAATATGCAACGCAGTAAAATTGTATCCGATTCAATAAACGAGGCTCGGGTGCAAATCCTAAAAGTATTCGACCACAAAAGTCATGTATCGGATATTATTCATCGATGTGCATCAAAACGAAATTTGAAAAAACGCGAAAAATCGTAATTACATGAGGACAATTTATCAGAATAAAATCTGAATAAAAAAAAGCAACAACAAATTTTATTATAAATCGAGATCGAAAGTTCGCTAAAAAAAGGACATCATTGAAAACAATCAATTTAAGGATTAGATTTTGCTATTTTTCGTATTTTCTTTATTCCCGGAAACAAACAATTAAAAAAAAAACTCTAAGTTATCAAATGAACTGAACTTAAATTCAAATTAAAAAAATGAAAAAAACTTATGCTTGAAATTGAATTGGTGTTTTATTTGTCATTCTTTGATATTCAAGTTTGCTGAAATTGCCAAGAGGCTTTAAGGTGAATGAAAATCGCCAAATGTTTATTCTATTTTATAAAAATAAAAATTTATTTTTCATTTAATCCGAATCTGAATCCATATCGTTATCATTATTTTGATGATCACTAGCATCATTATCATCATCCTCGTCATCCCAATGTTTTAATTTTTTATTGGTCATAAAATCATCACGAAGTACACTCCATTCGGATGGTTTTGAACTATCCCCTTCGGTTTTCTCATCTTTTATTGGATTATCAATATTTTCTGATTTTGCTCTCTTGCCACCCATCAACATGTCCAAAAACTGTCTCTTATTAATATTATTCAACACTTCATCACGTTTGTGATCAAGTGGTCCGGCTTTTTCCAATCGTTCAACCAAATCACGTTGCTGTGTTCGTACCGCATTGAAGAGCTGAACAACACCTTTTGTTGCGATACGCTTAAATGATCGTTCTCGCTCTCGGTCCATCGCATTTGGTTTCACTCGTAACTGTTGTAATTTATTATTTCGCTCTTTACGCGCTATCAAAGCCAATTCCAATTCATTGTTTGATGGTTTTGTGTCATCAGCAATTACATCTGGTTTCACATCCTCATCTTCATCTGCATCATTTTCACCTCTATCGGCTATTTCGAATGTTATTTTCTTTTCAGCATCATCTTTTTCTGTTCGTTCTGATAGTTTTTTCGCTTTTGATAAAACCAAATATTTCTTATTCTTTGGTTTCTCCTGTTGTAGTACTTTTGCAAATGCATCAGCCCAGCCGGCATTTCCATCATCGTCGACTGCATCTTCGCCGTCATTATCATCGAACTCGTTATCACCTTCATCATCACTCTGCTCACCCTCGCTATTGCTTGCCATTTGTTCATCGTTGTCGGCACTTTCAGCATCTGAACTGGTTTCATTTTGCAGTTCTTCTGTTGCGCTGCTTAATTCTAAAATGAAATGCAATGTGATTTATAAATCCATGCCCAAAAAACGCATCTAATTGTTTTATTCATTAAAAACTACCTCGTATTTCTTTCGCTGGAGTTCGAACTGTCATCTTGATTCTTCTAAATGTATACCCTTTTTCTTGTGAATAACGAAAATACAGTTTCAGTGGAAATATTCGAAATGAAAAATGAAATGTAAATTTTTCTACTAAAAACACACTTTGATGTGCACAGAAATTTGTTTTGACGCTTCAGAAACATGTGCGAGTGTTACCTGATGACAGTCGCTGTTCACATTTCGTATTAACTGATTCAAAGCCCAACTAAAAGTCAAATAGTGAATTTCGCGATTTAATGTTATCTTGCCCACGATTTCTGATAATTTAAACTAAAAATCCAAATTAGGAATTGTCTCCCAAATTAGTCATGAGTGAGGCTGGAGGAAGTTTGGTATCAAAGCGGCATGATTATGGTGAGGATTGTTCAAGCTGTCGTCTGGTAAGCGGTTTTGGAATTATTGGCATGGGCATTTATGTACTCACCGCTGCAAAAAAGCAAAACTCTGTTTTCAGCCGAAATTTTATTTACGGCGTTTCATTGGGTGGGTCACCAATCGAGTGTTTCGATTTCAAATCGATTGTGTATTTCAATAACGTATTATCGTTTATCTCATTCCAGGAATATTCGGTATTGGTGCTGCAAGACTACTATCTCTACCACCATTTCAACGAACAACTAGCAATTGACAGTTTTAAGAATGCAAACTTTAAGAAGAATTTAAAATTTAATTTTAATGTTTAAATAAAAAAAAAACATATGACAATTATGTGATTTAATTGGCAAATTTCCATTTTTGTTTGTTTTAGAATCCAACTTTGCCCAATTTTGTGTCAGTCTTGGGATTGGCTGTGATTTGTTGCACAGTAACGATAGCTTCATTGATTGATGTCTGAATATTTCGTGTGCTATGCACCTGTAGTAAGCGTAGAATTTTGGCCGCTTCATCTAAATTTGGATCATCAAAGACAAATTTCTCCGAATCTGTTAACGAATATGCAACAGTCTTTTTGCTCTCTGAGCTTTGTTCCGAGTTGGCTGATTTGCCAATTTTGCGCTCAATTATGCGGGCTGCTGCTTCCAAAATCTGTTTCACAAAATGAAATCAATCAATTTCGATTGTCTTATTTCGATGTATTCGAAAGCCACAACATCGAATCGATTTATGGATGGATTTGATAAAATGCTTACTTTTAGATGGTCTGGGTGATGTGCTATGTTTAAAATTTGTCCCAATCGACGAACCCCCTGTTCAAAGTCTTCACAGCTCATGTCCATGGAATCAAATGGATTTTTCGATGCCATCGTTGGATCAGCTGGTTTCTTTGCCTCTTCAACAGTTGCGGCTGTTATGTGCTTATAGTCATCGGCTCGATCCAAGTATTCCAAACGAACCGCATAGCTTAAAATCCATTCCAAATCTTCGATACGTGTATCGAATTTGGGCGCTCCAATATCAGTTTTATACTTTTCAAATGCCTTACTCCATGCACCATAATCGTCAATATTTCGCAATGGTTCACGATCCTCAATCCGATAATGACGTATCTTTTGATCTTCTAACCATAATACTGTACTTGCAAAATCCTGATCATCTGTACAAATAAAAGTTAAAATCCAAAATAAATTGTACACTTTTCACAACATAAACGCGATTCGTCTAAAAAAAAACACTCACTTTTAAACGACGAATCGACGGAATCAGCAAATGGATGCTCCAATGCAATCAACTTATTTTTGAACATGTTTTTTTATTCGTGTTTTTTTTCAATGAATGTTTAATCCAAACCTATTCTGTGAATTAAAATCTAGCAACAAAATTGTGTGTTTGGTTGAAAAGCCGCAATAAGCGAGAAAATGTTGTTGTGTCTATTGCCAGCGTTTAAAATGTCATTTGTTCATGTGTCACGGTTTGGACGGTTTTTGGGCTAAGAAATGTCAGCGCTGTATTCAAAACTAAAGGATCCAATTACTCATTTTTTTGACATTATTTTATTTGTTTATTTTAGTTTTTCTTTTCATAATTTATTGTTCAATTAAATTCGAATCCATTTTATCAAATTTTTCTACTAAATCGCTTGGAACGTCAACCGATTTTAGATTATCTTCACCAATCTCATCCTCCGTACGAATTAGAATGTCAACAACATTTTCACAGGCTAATAAACATAGTTTGTCACCAGCATCCGTATTTTCCCACTTATGAAGCTCACGAAGAATTTCGTAAGTGCCATTTTTTCGTAAGAATTCACGAGCTTTGCGTGTAGCGCATAATTGGTTTAGGGAATCGAGTAACATTTTTCGAATGTCTGGATCACTCTCACGTTGCTTGTCTGGACCAAGATACTAATTGAGAAAAACATAAAGTTGTAGACATTTCCAGAAGTCTTAAAATGAATGCTAATAAATTACTTGAAGTTCCATTGGGAATTTATCATTTTCTTCGTCATTGAATTCTTCAGGACCAGCTAGAGACAGTAAAATGATTGGAAGAATATTGATCTCTTCAAGCAAATATGAATGTCGGCTAGAATCAAAGCAAATATTCTTCAGAAGCCCAACAATGCCACCTTTTCGCACGATGCTCGCCTCAAACTGTATAAATGGTGTAAGTCGGTATAAAAATTCCGAATTTGGACGACAGAAGAATTCACGCCCTTTTGATACCTGAGATAGATTACTGAAAATGGGCCCTGTCATAAGAAAAATAAATAGAATCTGTTAATTACGCAATTCGAAGATTTGATGCTCGCAATGCTTGAATAAAATTTGTTTGGTAATCAAACTCACCTAAATAATTTAAATGACATTTTTTCTTATTATAATCAGTTCGAGTGAATGCATTGATCAAATCAATTATCTTGTTTTCGAGCACATCAAACACCTGTTCGGCTAGTTCACTTGATCGTGAAACATTGCTCAAAACCATACTCCATGCATCGGCTAATGGGCATTCTTCATCAATGACGTTCTTTGTACAGGTTTCAACCAAATTTGGAATCTTAAATATACGAATCCATAGGCTTGAAAATAAATTTGATCGATCACAAAGATGTTTGAATTCATGAGATTCTTACCGATTTTAAAAGAACTGCTGCACCTTCATCTCCAGCTGATAAATTGACCAAACACAATAATGATTCTTTTGAAACAGTTGGATCTTTGTCTTCGGCTAATATTCCGAGGGCAGCAATTATAGCAGTACATTGCAATAAAAGCTCTTGACCTTCCTTGGAACCAGTTAAACCTTTTTCCAAAAATCATCATGTTTATGTTACTGTTACTACGAATGTTAAATGGTTCATTGTCAATTTTCAAGAAACTCACTGAGAACATTTGTGACTGCGATCGCCTTTAAATGTTGCGGTGTATTAATGTTTAAAAACTGTTGGATTTCCTTTAAACATTCCATGATTTTCAATTTTTTAGCCGTTTCAAATTCGTATTTAGATTAATATAAACATAAGCTATTGTACATGTGCTTTTGATTGTCATTTACGTTAGCCCAAAAAAGCATATCCACTGATAATAACTCCAAGTGTATACAGTTTTTGGGCTAACATTTGGCGAATTTCCTTTGTTTTGACAGAACACATACGTATTTGTATGGTGACAGTGCATTTTGTTATTCAATTTAGAACCAGCACAAAAAAAAATTCATTGTTTTCTTTTTCATTGTTATTGTGTCAATCCAAGAAAAAAGAATTTATCGAAATTAATCAATAAATTTAAAGCGTTTTTAATTGTTTGGAGAATGGCATCATTATATTTGGGAATTCGATTGCCAGAAAAACCATTTGAACGATTGAAATTAACTAATGTTGATTTGATAACAAAAAATGTCGCTGACTTGAAAATCGAAGCTGAAAAACTCCTGAAATTTCCGCACAAAGAACTGGGTAAGAAATTGACTAAATCAGTTTTATAATGGCATCAAGTGAAATAATATTTCTTATTGAATTCACAAATTTTGCCGTTGCTTGATATTGATTTTAGAATTCATCTATTGTGGGACGGTATTGGACAATGACCATCAGACATTAGGTGATTATGGTGTACGAGCTGGTACCATGATTCAAGTGTTCCAGAAACAGTACGATATGGAATATAAGAGTGAACAAGCATCAAGCGAACAAATTCAAAAGGCTGCCTCTTCCTATCGTGCTGTGTTCAAGGAAATGGCAAACTCTTCAACGGTATATTTCCTTTTCATTTCACAGTAAACATTGGTACTGAATTCTTTGCACTTTGAATAAATTCCAGAAAACAATTCGTCCCGAAATAATGAAGCAGGTGCTTGAGGCGTATCCCGAGTTTCATACAAATCTTGGTGCTTATGCAATTCTTCGTGATTCAATTCTTATTCAATCGATGACCGACTACGAAACGGTGAAGAATATTGCAAAGCAATATCCAATTTTGATTCATTCGGCTGAATTCGTGACGAAAGCATTACGCGAACATTTGGCATCAAATAAACCAAATTTAATTCAAAATATCACACCCACGGAAGATTCAATGTCTGATTCATCAAGTTCGGAAAGTGATTCACCAACCGTTTCGCCAAATCAACGAACTGGTGACATTCGTCAAATTAGCCGTGATCAATTGACCCAAGCATTATTGTTGGCCGGGACAGCATCAACGAATTCATTGTCGAATATTGCACAACGTAATCAGTCTCAAGTCTCTTCATTGCCATCCACCTCGTCGGCATCGGCATCATCAACTTCTGGCAGTAGTGCAGCACAGTCAGCAGCCAGTTTAATCAGCAGTTCAATGTTCTCAAATGCTTTGTCACAAGCTCTAAGTGCCGCAGGCACTGGAACCGCTACTGGTACAGGTGCTTCGACTCAATCAACATCGGCACAACCGAATCCAATACCATCAGCCAATCCTCCGAATTTATCCGGATCAAATGAAAATCTTGCCGAACGCTATGCCACTGAATTACAAACCATGAGAGAAATGGGACTCTTTGAAGAGCTCATCAATATTCAAGCGTTGGTCGTTTCAAATGGTGACGTTGAGGCAGCTATTAATTTGGTTTTGTCGGGCTTGGGCAGCTTTAATTAACTTATCGAAATGTGAAATTACACCCTTTTCCCAACTCATTCAAACACTCTACAATTTCAGTTATCATTTTGTATACCGTAAAATATACACGAAAAATGTGAAACGTTGAATAAACAAATAAAACGACGTTTCGACGTACTCATTGATTAAAAGCCGCATTGTGTTGCTTGCAATCATTTTAATTTATTCAAAAGAATGTTGTTCTACTTAAAGTTAATCAAATTAAACTACAATTACATAAGAATTAATCATTTGTAATGTGGAACACTTGAAAATGATGATTCAATGATTTGACCGATTGAATTTTGGTAAGTGAACAAATTGCACCGCGAGCTTCGTTTTCATGGAAAAAAATCGTTCGAATTCGGCTATGTGTTAATGCCATGCTGCACATAATACATGGCTCTCGCCATAAGTACACGTCATAGCCCGTACACAAATACGGACCATATTTGGCTAAATTATCACTATTTGCGTCCAAATTCATACAATTTTGTCGATTTTGATCAGCTGACTTGACACGCTCAGCACCAAATTTAATTGAAGGAAATTTCGATGAAATGAGCTTCCGAATAAATGTGCTAACGCCTGCAACTCTGTATTCATCCAAATCTCCCGTTTCTATTGTGTCAACTGCATCAGATTGTTCGTTATTTTCAATCAAATAATCATTCCAGGCGCCACCTTTTTGTGATCTGGCCACTGCATCGATCAAAACCATTGCACAGTGCATCAACGGATGTTGTTCGATTTCATCCAATCCAATCGCAACAATTGACCGTGATCGGGGATCCACTGCTATTCCTGACACCTCTTTTTTCAGTTCGCTGCATAAAAATGCACACACTTTCATAATTTCAATGTGAAATTCAGTGTCGTTGTTTGAAAAGTATTGGCCAGTGTAAAGTTTCTCTAGATTTTTATTCGGATGAAATTTGCATGGCCAATCTTTTGTAACATCTGAATAGTGCCAGCTTAGTACCGGTGCATGAGCACCCACACTAGCGATTTCAATTTTTTGAGTCAATAATGTTATCACATTTGGAGAGATGTTATGATTTGTCAAGTAAAGCCTCACCAGTGAAGCAGTTGCATCTTCATTAGCCGTGCGTAGATCTTGCTCAGTTAGCGAAGTTTGTTGAGTCGTAAATGCGGAGAGAATTGTTTGATTGGTTTCTAATTCAAGAAATTCCAACATTTCGTGAAGCGAAAACAAAACTAGTCTAGATTTATTCACTCTCTTGAGGTGGTTCAGTTCATTCAGTGGAATGTTTTGGCATAGCTCACCCAATGCCTTTGAAATGGACTTTATATCACTTAAAACTCCAACATAAACAAAGCATCGTCGTATAGGCTCATAATATTCGTCTGAGAGAATGGCTTTTATTGTCCACGGTTTTACATTCTCACATTCAATGTTTGTGATAGTCTCCACAGTTAACCCTAATTTTGGTCGCTTCGCCGCTATAATTTCGGTCGTCATTTTTGCTTTCAACACAAATAAATAACAAATTTTAATGAAAATAAAATTTATTGACTAGAAATAAATTCGGCATCAAAATAAAAATTCAATTGGAAAATTAAATGTTGTCAACACATTTCCAGCAAAGAATTGTTTGTAATGTAATGAATTTGAAAGCATGTGAATAAATATCAACAAGTAAACAATTTCAATCGAAGAACTGTCAACACTACGACTATATGTTGTGTATTATACACAACGAATACATTTGACCAACTTCAATGCAAAACAGGAGACCGACAACAAAATGAATTCGCTTCAGCATTTTAAAGATACCTCAAATTGAACTGCATTCTTTGTTTTTCAATTAATATTTCACTATATTTACCACTTTAATTCAAAATTCCGGAAACTTAACATTAATTTATAATGGAATGTGTAATGTGCGATAATTAAATAATTCAACTGATATTCCGTATGAATAGTTTTTCGGTTGAATAGCCAACTTCACATCATATGGGCAACAGCACACACTCAAGCCAAATGGATATTAGTTAAAGGTAATTTCGTGACGATTTTCATGATTTCACCCTGAAAATTGCTACATGTTAGATTGTGTGCTTAACTGCAATTTGACATTTTAGTTTTTGTGCAATTAGCTACGTTGTTTGTGCGCCAATCGCTGCCATTTCTCATCATTCTATTGCGACCAAAGTTATGTTCAAGAAGAGAAAGAGCGAATAAAAATTAAACCGAAGTGATAAACTTTTATCGAAGCTCACAAAATAAAAGTAAACTTAATCGAAATAAAGGAAAAAATACAGCTAAAAAAAAGAAGAACAAAGTTGATGAATCGCTAGATTGCTTACATTCGGCCAAACGACTACAGAGGAAGAGAAATGTTGAGTTTTTTTTGCTCTTTTGCCACTGTCATTTTGATTTGAATTTATGTTATTGTTGCTTTTTTCTCCGTAATTATGCGTGTGCCAATCGAAAAGAAGTGGAATATGTCGAGATGGAAATCGGTTTGATAAGAATTCTTCCGTGTTTACCCAAAAATTTTATCCCATTCCTCGTCACATTTTGTTCATTTTGAATGTTGCGAAATTTTATGGTTTTTTTTTCTATTTGTTTCCTAGAATTTTTGTTTGTAACACTTCGATATTTAGTTTATGGTTTTTTCCGTTCGATCATAATACTGTTAAGATTATGTGTGACGATTCCGATACGAACAAATCAAAACGCACGGGTTCATTATTTCGCATTTTTACTCGATAGTGTTTTATTTTCTAATTGAAATTGTGAATATTCGCAATACAAAGTGGAAATAAAACGATTAAAATTAATGGTGCTCTTACGATAATGTGCAAATGGAGAGGAAACGAAGCAAATAAAAACAGTTTACAATAGTTAAGAATATTCATTGACCACTAAACGACTGAAATATTTAACATAGTGTGTTGATGATGTGACAGCGGTTGCACGCAAATACGTCAATGCTTTTAATATATTCTTTTTCTGTTCACTCTCAAAAAAAAAAAATAAAACAAAAATCATACCACAAATAGCAATTTCAATAAAAAAAAATCCGTAATAAACATTTGATTTGTAACATTCGGAGTGCATCTAATCAATTGGCCGTCAAACGTTAAGCTAATTGATTAGACACATACATTGACATAAAACGTCTTCGATAATTGTTTATTAAACATTAAAATACGATCACCGAAGAATCATAAAACCACACAAAATCCGATCTTCCAAGATGTCAGACTGTTCAGATATGGAATATTCTTCGGATAATGAATGCGAATATGATGACTACTATAACACAGGTATATTTTATTGATAGTTTATCAAACTGTAGTTCAAATGTTGCCTGTTGGACTTTTTAAATAATTTATTTGACATTTTTGTTTATGATAGGCACTGAAGATATAGACATCGAACATCATAACGCTTTAAAAACCGATCCCGAAAGTTTTGTATTTGAATGTTTGTCCGTTGAAGATGTTGATAAATTGCTAAACGAATCCATTGAATGTCTATGTAATATGATTGATTGTGCGCCATCACTGGCCAAAACATTGTTGCTCGAGCATCGATGGAGTGTTAACGAAATTGTAAAAAAGTATCGCGAAGATCCAACGGAACTCTTGGTAAGTGCATTGAAATGTTTATGATTTATTCAAATATTGAAGTGATGTGAATATTTTTCTATTTGAACAGACATCGGCACGGATAAAGCCAGAGATTAGTCATAGCACAACACAACCAAAGGAAACATCAGGCTCAGTAGCAACAACAAACACAACCAATACCAACACCAACACCAACACCACCACAACCACAACAACAACATCAGCCTCATTGTCTTCAACGTCAACGGACAGCAGTAATGCACATACAAACACGCTTAGTTGTAAATCATCATTAGGTAGCCGATCTCAAAGTGGTGACAGCAATCGTCATACGGTATCAACAGCACCGCATGAAAATCGACCAAATCAAAGCATGTGCTCCGTATGCGCGGCATATCATACACACGAAAAATTTCATATAATTCCGTGCAATCATTCATATTGCCGTGATTGTTGGTCAACACATTTTGAAACACAAATAAATCAGGGCATTTCCACGGGAATCGGTTGCATGGCGACGAATTGCAATGTTTTGGTGCCTGAAGATTTGGTATTAACGTTATTAAGTAAACCGCATATGCGAACCAAATATCAGCATTTTGCATTTCAAGATTATGTTAAATCACATCCAGAATTACGATTTTGTCCGGGTCCGAATTGTCAGGTGATCATACGTAGCAAAGAGTTAAGCCCGAAGAAAGCAACATGTGATACATGCAAAACGGTTTTCTGCTTTCTCTGTGGCATGGACTATCATGCGCCAACCGATTGTAAAGTGATTAAAAAATGGCTGACAAAATGTGCGGATGACAGTGAAACGGCCAATTATATAAGTGCCCATACAAAGGACTGTCCAAAATGTCACATATGCATCGAAAAGAATGGTGGCTGTAATCATATGCAGTGTTTTAGTTGTAAACATGATTTTTGTTGGATGTGCTTGGGCGATTGGAAATCACATGGTTCGGAATACTATGAGTGTTCACGTTATAAGGAAAATCCAAATATTGCCCATGAATCGGTGCACGCTCAAGCACGCGAAGCACTTAAAAAATATTTACATTATTATGAACGCTGGGAAAATCATTCGAAATCATTTCAATTGGAGCAACAAACGCTCGATCGCCTAAAATCACGTATCAACGAAAAAGTAATGAAAGGCCTAGGCACTTGGATCGATTGGCAATATTTATTTACCGCAGCTGCTCTTTTAGCTAAATGCCGTTACACATTGCAATACACATATCCATATGCATATTTCATGGAATCGGGACCAAGAAAATCACTCTTTGAATACCAACAAGTAAGTTCAACCGTTTGCCTGAATTTCGTCCGTTCTTTTATCGCGTTGCATCAATTCTTCAATTTATTTAATTTTAATTTACAGGCTCGCCTCGAAAGTGAGATCGAGAATCTATCGTGGAAATTTGAGCGCGCCGAAACCACCGATCGGGCTGATCTTGAAAACCAAATGGATATTGCTGAAAAACTACGAATTACCCTATTAAAAGATTTTTTCGCTACATGCGCATAGAACAATTTTCATTCACACATTGATCGCTTTGCAACAATTTATCAGGACTGAAAATCCTTTAGTGATTTGCATTATTAGACAGTAAATATTGTAATGATAAAACTTTAAGAATATATAATTTTAAAACAAAACACACCAACACACATAGACACATCCAAACAGCATCTAAATTTCAATCGATTTGTACAATATTTTAATTCAATTGATGTCATTTTAGTTGTATCATTGTTTCAAATATGATGTTAATTCTCGAAATACAAACAATAAGCAAAAAAAAAAACAAACAGAAGATGAAAATAACAAATCATAAACACATAAGAAAAGACAAAAAAATAAATAAAACTGAACAAAGAAATGGAAAATAAACCGAGAAAAAAAATAGCAACCAATAGTTAAATTGTTTTATGGTGTGAGAACGACAATAAACTCAATGAAATTTTGTTTGAGATTTTTTTTTCTGGTTTTGTATATTGGTTTGTTGAACTGATCGAGAGACTAGATAAATGTGGTGAATATCAGTATGGAGGTCATTCAGTTTTCGTTAAAAAAAAAGGAACAACAATAGTTGGGGTTGATGTACCGGTTCGAATGTCCGCATTTTTAACAAATTTAACAAAGGTTCTATAAGCCCCATCGGTAAAAATAGATTCTTTTTTCAATGCATTCATCAGCTGATAACGCGATAATGAGATCTCTGATACCGAAAAATAAATTGAATGATTTTTGAAACTGCATGTAAATGAATTCAAGTTTTTGTTGAACAAAGCACAAAAAATACATCACCAGATTGAAATGCATACATGAATTACAGCAATAAAAGAAACAAAACAAAACATAATTTACAATACGTCCACAGAGCGCCCAAAATTCGATGCTCTAAAATGTGTATTTTGGTATGTTTGTTTTATTTGTTTTATTTGTCAGGCATACGAGATTGCACATTACCATCAAAATCACTGATATGGTCAACCGAAATGAATGTTGAACTTCACATATGTGTGTGTTTATGTGAATGATCGAAAAATGCTGTATGGAAAAGAAATGGCCCAAATGAAAGCAAAACAAGGAAAGATGATACACAACGCATTACAAAACGGTATGTGAACGCAACGAACGACAAAAAAAACCTCACTATGACATAAAGTCGTACACATTTGTTTCGTCTATCAGTCGTTCAATGAGCGTTCACAATCAACGATACACGCACGTTTTTGTTGAAGAGTTTTTTTTTTCATTTTCGCTTATTTCCTCGATTTAGTTCTTCGACAAATCAAGCGTTGTACTATTTTGTCTGCGGCTTCAAAACTTTCAAATGTAATTAACATACACCTAGATAAATGATATGTTTATAAATTGCAGTCTTGCAAAAACAAAGCCATCACAAAATCTCATAAGTGTGTCCATGAGTGGCTGAATGATCGAATTCCATGGAAAGTGTTTGTTTTGACCAAAAGAGAGAGAGAGAGAGAGAGAGAGAGAGAGAGAGAGTGAGAAAGGGAAAATCAAAAGCACCCAAATAAACAAAATTTACACGCTTATTTAATTTGATGAGTACAGTGACTTCAATAATCGCGACCTACGAAACTTCACTTAATCGATGATTAAAATGCTACGCAATTGAGACACGCTCATATCAATATTCTAATTAATGGTTATTTTAAGCATACGGTCTTTGTTATTTAATTGGAAAGGAAAATTACGTGAACCGTACAGTCTATGTGCAATCGAAACGGAATCGTGTTCAGTAGATCATTATCATTATCATCATCGTTAAGTCGATTTAACACAAAGTGAAGACAATTAATTCAACAAATCGAACCATTTGATTAGTGACATAAATACTGTTTTTTTTTTGTATCTGTTGTTGTTGTATTATTATGCCATCCATGTGCTGCACTGCCTACACGCCATTGAATACTTCCATGAGAACATTATACCATATATGCCATCGTTGCTGGTTTTTTGAACTGTAAAGCAGATCAAATGCTTATAGAATTCGAGCAAGTGATGAGTAATCCAGAGTAATCCGCGATATTTTACAACCAACTTTTCAATTTTGTAATATTACAATTTTATTTATTCAACGGAACAAGGTGAATCAAATCCAAAAGTATGTGAAACACTTTCAACAATAATAAAATGTGCAAAAATATTAGCAGAATCAGTTGCTGTGACACCAAAGAAATAAAAGAAAGTGCACATTTCTGTCGGCACATTTTGAAATATGCGATAAAAAGTGGACGAAAATAATCGTATACAACTTTTAATCACTTGAGTTATACGCACTGGGATATTTTCAGTGGGATATTTTAAACTAAAAGGATTCATAATTGTTGCTGTGGACATTGAAAAGAGCTCTCCTTTCTCTTCAATATCGCATGATTCTTCAATAATCGAGCATTTTCCATCAACGACAACATTTTGAAGTGCGCGATCGACACACGTTTTTAGTTCAATCCAACATCTCAATAGGCGTTCATGCGCTCACTTTCTCAAGCCGCTTAGCATAAAGATTCACACCGTAGGCACCTATATATCATTGTCTCACGATATCATCGAGTGCGGTGATAAGTGTGATCGACACTCAATTTAATTGGATGGTTGACTAAGAACTCAGAATGATCATAGTGAGCAAGAGAGATATCAAGTGAATTTACTTCCAGATTATCAACACACAAAAAAACACATTGAAATACATTTAACGAACGTGAAATGCGATGTGATTGAATTTTTTTCATTTATGTAAATTGTGCCACTTTGCAGTGTGTCTGAATTCATAAATAGTTATTTAATTGATAGGACAGTGAAAAGGGCAAAACAAATATTTTCAAGTTGTAAACAACCGTGAAAATTACACGTGTATCGTGCGAAAAAAAGAAGAAGAAACAAAAATCGCAAAAAAATAAAAAGGGAGAATTCTATATCACTAGGCATAAAATCAAGTGCCAAGTATTTTTTTTTTTTTTTGATATGATATTGAGGTTGCGACGAATCTTTCAAAGTGGCCAGCAAAAGTTCTACAGTTGAAAGTGCTCAAGTGAACACCGCATTGTTTTTTATTCCAACAGTTTTTAGTTAATTTATTTTTAACGTGGTGAGTATTATTAATCTATGCAAAAAAGAAACGGTATTATTCATTAAATAATTGGAATACATCTTTTGTATTGCAATCACATTTGGGGTGGGTTTGGTTTATGGTTTATTTCCATTTGTAGCATGAACTTACGTTCAAAACAGACCATCGGTCAATGATATTGATAAAACTGTACCGTCCACTGGACTTAGTCCACAGTGTCAATGGTCGAAGGTAATATACAGAACGATAAGGTGAATAGGCTGTTTTATTATTAAAAAACATTTTTAAACAATTGTTCACATCCAATCACCCGGATTCATGTCCATGAAGTAATGCAGGGAATAAACAAGTCCGGTTCTTTATCCATAAAAGACCTTATGTGTATAAAATCGTTAACCAAATCAACAATCTTATTGGTATAAATTGTCACAAAAATGCCGTTATCACTGTTCACTGTTCACTGGCCTCTCTCTCTCTCCCGGCTGCTTGCACAGCAGTTGAGATAAAGGAACTTGTTACACTTCTTAACGAAATATCAACAAAAAAATGTATATTTGATTTAGCACAAGTTTAGTTTGAGGCACGACATATCAAATTGTGAAGTATGAACTTTGCATTCCGATCGATGTGGATGTTTTTTTTTTGAACCTTCACTGACAATGAAGCAGTGTGTGAAATAATGAGGAGCAAAGTCAACATAAGAGCCTCAGATTGGCCCACAAATTGTGTACATAAGGGAGACGATAAGTGCTTCGTCTGTATTTAAATATTTGATAAAAAAATTAAATATCGTATGTGGACTATCTTTATTTGCACACAATCTGTGAGTGCATTCTTCTTTTTTATTTCTTTACGGGCAAACGGTGGAGTGTGTCCCTACACATTAATCTTTCATTTTTCGTCTCTTTCGTTTATTTCTTTCATATTTCATTTGTCAATCGTTTGAATTTCGATAAAGTAATAATCATTGCCATCACATTATGATGATCATAAACTAGAATATGCACATTCTACACTTCAATTCAGTGACAAATTAGATATTATTAACAATCAAGTGTGGCAACAATGCCTTTACACCGATATTTAGCATTTTGCGCCGTCAAAAAATTCCGCCATGTTTGCAAACAAATTAGATGAACAACGTTTTAATTTACGTCGGGTGCCGTGTGCCGATTTGCCAGCAAAAAACTAATGATCATTTATTCATTTCTCTCTCTCTCCCTCTCTCTCTCTCTCTCAAATGTAAGTTTCTTCCACGATTGCATCTCTCAAAATGGCACTTTTGTCCGCAATCTGATTCATCGAACAGAAATTCCATTTGAAAAATAGTAGTTTTCTCACAATTAAACCTATGTGCGCAATAGCAAAATCTTGGCTCTTTGAAAATAAGTAGTTACATTGTTTGAAATGCACACAAAAAAACTTAATGATTGCAATATATTTGCCGGCGTCAAATGTTGGATGATCTCTTGCCTGAACTCGGGCCATATTCCAGTCGTGTGCAGGACATTAAGTGAGTCGTTCAAGGGAAAAAAAACATATACACAAAAATAAAAAAAAACAGACAGAAGGAATGCATTTTTAGTGGTCGTCACCACAGTTTTATTTATAGATCACAAACACTCAAAGTTTCAAGTGAATAACTAACTCTGTGTCAAGTATTTTTGATAACGCCAATTATAACAATAGAAAATCTAGTTTTCGTTGGTTAAAACTAATGTTTGGCATATCGCGCTTTCCTCCGCCAAAATGCCAATAAAAACACAGAAATGATTCGAATATCAATCGAATGTTTGATTTTTGTTGCATTGTTATAGTTTTGTTCCTTTGTTCCGTCCACGTAACGCTGTCAAACGGAAACAATACAATGTGCTTGTGCAATGTGCACTCGTGCACCAAATTCGAATTCATTGATATCCGATATGCAATCGATGGCATCTGCATTCTTTGATGTCAATTTTATTTTTACACTAAAGTGATATTATTAGATGGAAACGTGAGCAATATAATGCTCGATATATCAACATTAGACTGGCCAAAATTTCATCGAAGTGATCGGATCAAACTCTCCAACCTCTCATTTTTTTCCTTTTCATTAAAAAAAACGATTAGCAAAGTTTGAACGCGGAAAAAAATTTTTTAGAGGTAGCGCAGACCGTCAGAAGGTCAACGACTCTTAATTCATGCAAAATTTTAAAATTTCACCAAAAATGTCATATTTGTCGATCGAAAACTCATGTCAAACTTATTTATTCTCAATTTTTTACATTTTAAAGTTCAAATACACGTTTTGGAGTAATTGGTATACTTTTTCGTGTACTTCTAGTGCAAAAAAGCTCAAAAATAGGCGTTCTGAGGCGAGTCTGATGAATTTACTACTACAATGGCGAGTTGGGAAGCTTGTTCGGAACTTGTGCGTTTTTCGACTACAAAACGAACTTGTATCGTTCCAAATCGCTCGGCAATCGATTCCTTGGCAAAAATTGGTCAGATAAGGTCAAATGCAAGTCTTTTTAGATTGGTTTAGTATCTCTTGCAATGGACTATATGACATTAAGTCGACCAGTCGCGCATATTCGAAAGAAACACAACTTTGAGCGCCCATAACTACCGAAATATTTATCGTAGAAACATCATATGTACATCAAATCGGATTAATTTGCAACAAATCAACAGGAAATGTCATCGAAAGATATGAAATGTGCACTTTTTTCTGCACTTTGAGTCAAAAAACGAGAATTTTCGCCTCAGAACGCCTATTTTTGAGCTTTTTTGCACTAGAAGTACACGAAAAAGTGTACCAATTACTCCAAAACGTGTATTTGAACTTTAAAATGTAAAAAATTGAGAATAAATAAGTTTGACATGAGTTTTCGATCGACAAATATGACATTTTTGGTGAAATTTTAAAAATTTGCATGAATTAAGAGTCGTTGACCTTCTGACGGTCTGCGCTACCTCTAAAATTTTTTTTTCTGCGTTCAAACTTTGCCAATCGTTTTTTTTAGTGAAAAGGAAAAAAATGAGAGGTTGGAGAGTTTGATCCGATCACTTCGATGAAATTTTGGCCAGTCTAATCAACATGTCCCATTCTAAAATTAGGATCTTTGTATCTTCCGTTCGAAATGTATACGCCTATGTCCTTTGGACTGACACATTTTGAAGACACGTCTTTTGTCAGCATATTGGCATTTTCAATGCATTTTGATATTTGAGTCCAATGAACATTGTATACTAATCATTCATATCATTTTTAAATGTTTCAAGCTGATTTTGTTTCATTGAGCATTACCATTCCGTCTGAGAGACATCAAAAATGAGCAAGTGTCCTTTGGAACGCAGAATGCTAATATATTCGTGGCGTCAAGGGCATCTAGAGTAATGGCACGTGTATCAATCGCTCAGAAGCTATTCAATACTGACAAATGCAAACTAAAGTGCATTTAAAATTCGATGAATGATTGATGACAGTGATTGACAGTCTCGTTAATTTTTTTTTAAATTTCTCTTTCATTGATCCGGTTTGGTCCAATACAAGTAATGATCCAAGACTTAAAAAAATAGAACACAATCGGACTGCAAACTCACGATAATTGGCGATAGGTCTATAAATTAAATTCAGGTATTTCGGGACTGTGATGCTTCATATCGATAGTGATAGACATTTCAATCTAATAAAGTGGATTTATTACGGGTACGGGTATGGGAATTGACAAAGTTGTAATTGACCAGTGGTACGCGAATCATCAATTATTTCGTCATATTTTTTATAAATATCGCACTTTCATTATGTTTACTGTGATCACTTGAAGTCATAGCTTAAAATGTTTGTGTTTGTATGTGTGTGTGCACACATCACAGCGTACAACCATTTGCAACGCAATCGATGATTAATACATTGATTTTATCTAATTATTTAAAATCGATTAAAGTTCGTTTCTCTTCCGATTCCGATGGCCCTTGTACGAAAACTCGTGAAATATATCATATTTTAATTCATTTCTTCATATTGCGAAACAAACAATCCACTTCAACCGATTAAGATTGTCACAAAATCAACATCACCATACAATGAAACTCGTTTTGGTTGTAGAAATCGTCATCGTTGCACTTCAATCTAAAAGACAAAAAAAAGAGAATACAGTTTATCAGCGAATATTTGTATTGTTTGTATAGAAATAACAATTTTGTGGCGACGTTGGCCCAAGTGAAATGGTGTTTGAGATGCAAAAAATCGAGAAACATAGTTCACTCTCGATAACTCTATCATTCAAACATACCATATTGCGCTTGACGCTTCAAGGGTTGAAAACAAAATAAAGTGTGCATTTTCATTTCAACAACAATTCTGTTTTCATTTTGCTCTTTTTCTTCATCATTTTCTTGTAAGCTTAAGAATGTCAGCAAAATATTCGTAAAATTGGGGAAAAATGAAATCGAAAAAAAAAAATTTAAAAAAAGTGTTGACTTCGATTCAAAAAATTAACTATTTCCCAATGAATTTGTAGTTGTAATAACGAACAATTTTCGGATCAACATTTTATTTTTTTTTTTTTTTCAAGAAGATTTTTAAACGCTTCAGAGTACAATGCAGTGAATGCAGTGTACTTGATTGTTCCGCAATTACAGTTCCTTATATCGCGTGACAATCATATCGAGAAAGATCTATAATTGTTTCTGTGCAAAAGTTGTGTGCATTGTAAAAGATATTTTTTGCGATACACATTTTAAACTCACTCAACAATCGGTTTATTTTGAGCGTGCATATTTAAGACATTCGTATTTAATCGACCGTTGAGAATATTTTCGTATGCACTTTTTTTGTCTCATTTTAAAAATCTGAAAATATTCCATACAAATTGTATGATACGATGAGAGAAAGTTGTATTGGTGCATCTAGAATGATTGGTAGTGCCAATGAATTTCACCGGGTGGATCTTGGTTGTTGTAGATTTGTTTTCAGTAAATTTTCTATTTGAGCGAACTAAATGACTTATCTAATTTTACAATAAATACCACGCAAAAAACCGTATGATTATCAGCCATTTTTGTGAGATTGTAAATGAATAAAATTTTATTCAGCCAACGGGGCAACAAAATTCACTTGCATGTGAATACTAAATTGTTTTTCTGTTTTCGTTTTTATTGTTACAAATGTATTAGATAATATTGTTGTTGTTAAAAAAACAATTAAATCGAACTTATTGTTTTATTTTACAGATTTGCAGTGGTTTGAATATCCCCACCATCAAAACATTAAAACAATTGGCGTTGACTAAAGCACACAATCAAAACAGCGAACATTCATAGCGTTTTCAAATGAATCCACCAAATCAGTTTGATTCGTATGAAGAGCCTCTGCGAGGCGGAATTCCCTACTATTATAAAGCAGAATGGAAAAAAGGTAGACATTTTCAAGGGCCAAAACGAGCAATACGATTGTGTATATTGTGTATTGTTTTACCGGGCTTACTGATCGGTGTGCCACTTTATTTGAAGTAAGTAGATGTGTGTGTGTGTGTGTGTTTTTATTTTGAAACTTATAAAATTAGACAAAACAAAAGAATACAAAAAAAAAGAACAAAAAAGGCACGAAGAAAATAACAATAATAATCTTTTCAATTTTTCGACGTAATGGATACGTCATTAATTTAGACATCATGTGTTTGCTTATCAAATGTACCCCGTTGGTATATCGGATATGCGTTTAATTGATGGCAAAGTGTCAACCACATGGTGTCAACGGCAAGTGGTTCGTGCCAATACAACGTTCAATGCATTTTTATTGCCCGAAGTGCCAAACGTGGCAACAGATCGCATTCACGTCAACATGATCAGGTAAACAATAGCTCAAACAAATTAGTCAATTTTGGTGTTGTATTTTTGTTTAATTTCACCCGCCGTTTTTATCAATTCGAATTGACACCATCCACTGGGGGGGGGGAAAACAGTAAACAAAAACTGAATCAAAAGTTTATTTTCAGACACTTGGAGCTCAGCGATGATATGAAAGAATATTGGGGTTTTTATTTGCTCAAAGGATCCGTAGTCACGGTATCAACATGCGCTCGGTAAGTCATTAAAATAACACATAGGACAAACAAATCTACACTACATCGCTAAAAGCATTGCGAGAAATTATTACAAAATGACTTGTCATTCAGATGAAGTGCGATATTGTTTGACGATTTCTTTATTTCCTACTTCTTCTTCTTCCTTTGCCATTTGCATCATTTGCAATTAACAACATGATAAGATTACATTGAAAATCGACATGAGAAAAATGACTGACGTCTAATTGCAGACAAAATTACGATGTGTGACTGTTTTTTTATGCGCATTTAAACTACATCCCACATCGCTTCATTCCAACAACGAATGATTCTTATCGTTTAATTGCATCGCAAAAGCAAAGAAAAAGGGAAAATGAATATGATGTAACAGAATGTTTGTTTGTCTGGATATTTTGAAACAGCTGGCCCGGGGCGTCGATGATCTTGATACGTGGTCATAGGCATTTGCAAGAATGTGCCTACATTGGTGATGATTCATCCGAAGAACTTGAAGAGTTGCTTGAAATAGCGGCTGAAAAAGGAATTGGTAATTTGGAAATATCATCACCAGAAAGTCCAGCCAATCGTGTGGAATTGTTAACTAAACATCGACCTGAAGTTCAATTTCATGATGATTTTCATCGTGAAAATAAGGATAGTTTTACATTTTCACCGTTACAAGAACTGGCCAAAGATAGTGAAGATAATATATCGGGCAAACGAATGAAAGCATTGCTCAATTTATTGCCACACAAAGCAAATAAATTTAAGGCAAATATAGCATTCAATACAACAACCGGTAAATATGTTGACCGATTAAAAAATCAACTTAAAATCGAAATTGAAAATCGGGAAAAATGGAATAAAACCGGAGCTACAGGAAAGAAATTGCCATCAAACATGAATATTGAAGATTTTGTACGGTTACAACAAGCTGATCATGTTCACAAGGTGCGAGAAACGAACATTGGCAACCATGAAACTGAAAATGTACAAATCCTAGAGGTCAAACATACCAGCAAGCTTCCAACTGAGGCGAAAAAAAGGTAAAACTATGTTGTTTTTTTTAGATAAAATACTCTCATTTTTAGATGAAACCTATTTGATTATAATCAAATAGAAAACGAACAATAATAACTCATCGATTTCATTTTATATTTCATTATTTATTAACAGTGATATTGTTTTGAATGAAGAGGCAAATGTAGCTGAAACGTCTAGCGAAATTCTTGAGGATGTTTTGAAGCAGTTAGATAAACTTAGTTCGGATAAACGGAAAAAAGTCTTGAAAAAATTGGAAGATTCAGATTTAATCACAAAACCAGCCAAAAAATCTGGAGAAATTGAACCAATACAAGATGAAGTCGAAATTTTGGATTTGCATGAACCCAAAATGGGCACATATAAAAGAAAACGAAGTAAGTTAATCAATTTCAATGAATACCGATATTTTTTTTATTGTTGCATTATCAATCAATTGATCAATCACACCTTTCAATTACTTTAGAAAATAAAGTGACTGCATCAACAGCGAAACAAGAATCAACAGCACCAACACCAACTTCAACAACAACTTCTACACAAAAACCAACGTCAAATTCAACACCGAAACCAGCAACAAAAAAGTCCAAAAGAGACATTCTTCTTCGCATAAAACGGCAATTAGCATTAGAAAGTGATCTGTCCTCGGCGGACGATGAACGCGAGAATCTAGGCATTGAACAAGTAAGCCCATTTTTTTCTAGAGATCAATCCAAGTGTTTGATTCATAAACAAATACAAGTACAATTCAAATTATCTCAATGAATTCATGTATTTTTCAATTGATTTTGAAAGGGATACGTTCCGGATGGTATAGCCGATCATCATCACATATTAAATCATACAAACTTAAACGATCGCTCAGATTCCGAATTTTGGTCATCGTTCTCGAGTTCCGAAGAGGCTTTGCTCAATTGTCAAGGTAAGTGATGTCCATTTTTATTAAGTCGATTCATTGCTGAGCGCATGTGAATGTCAAGCAATGGAATTATTTTCAACAACAGAAATCAAACAAATTATTCATTCAACAGGATTGATCCTAAGTTTGCCGTTAAATCCGAACGGATTATGCCAGAGCTCATCTGATGATGATGAATTTAATAAAGCGAGCCAATCGAACAAGATCACATACACCGTTCCGATTAATGGCTACTACTTCTTTATATTCAATAGCGAAAATGAAGTGCAAGACAACTACATTCGTGTCAAATTTGATATTCAAAAAACCGTTTACAATGTATCCAATTCAATTCAATCGTGCAACAATGCGACCAGCGAATGCCGTTTGTCACTCAATTTCTTTTCCAATGAAAAAGTTGTATTTGAACTACCACTAAATAACAATGAAACGCTGTGGAACGAAGAATTTATCGTGATATCCGAATGCGAGCCAAGAACAATCATCTATTTAATATGCGTGATCTCTGTGCCAATGTTAATTTTGCTATTTGCATTCCAATGAGAATTTCCTAACCCATGGAAGGTTGACCATTGTGTGGAAATGGAACATCAACATCTATCAAATTTGAAAAGAATCAAAAATGTGCAGCAACAAACAATTAATTTAAACTTTTTTTTCATTATTTTGAATGGAATTGACAATTTTATTGGAAAGTACACACAAAATGAAATTGAAAACAATACAAAAAAGTTACCATATTGTGTAATCCCTACGAATTCAAAGTCAAGAATGTAAAATTTTCACAAAATTGATATTTTTGGCCAAGAAACGTGTATTTACAATCACCAAATAGAAAATACCAAAAAAAAAAACGGAAACAGAGAAAAATGAAAAAAACTATTAAGAAATAAGACACCAATGATCACGAAGAATCGTGATTTTCAGCAAAGGGAGGAATTTTCATTTGAATGTGACTAAAAATTTGATGCGAATTGTGAAAGTTGTCGTTTTATTTTAAGTATGTGTTAAAATACCTGAAAAAGTGTGATATTTCATTAAGTTTAGACTGAAAATTGTATGATTATTTTTTGACCAACAAATTTAATCATTTTTACTGTACTTATAGCTCATTAAATAACAAATGGTATATGTTAGACTAAAGAAAGAGACGATTCGTTAGATTGAATCCAAAGTTTAAATGTTTATTTTTATAGTTTAAATAACAATAAAATAATATTAAAAAATGGTCAATAACAGATTTTAAGTGATAAAATTTGACTTTCATTTAATAACAAATGATTGAAAGAATCTCTTCGGTTAAGGAACAAACATTCGTATCATTTGACAGATGTACTTGACATGTGACAAATGCACTTAATATGTAGCAAAGTACAATATCGCCATCACCAACCAATAGATGGCTATTTAAGTATCGCTGTAGATATATTTTCTGCCAAAAATATTTCTATATATCTACAGCGGTACTTAAATAGCCATCTAGTGGTCGGTGATGGCGATATTGTACTTTGCTCAGTACTTTACTACATATTTAGTGCATTTGTCAAGTAAATCTGTCAAATGATACGAACAGACTCTTTAAATCTTTCAAATTCTATTGAAATCAAACCGCAGCTTGAACAGGGAGAAAATCACTCAAAAGTAATAGATAAAAAGTAATAGCTGCTATTAGTTATTGGTACGATTGCTATTACGTTTCAAACTAATAGCACACTTTGAACGGAAACTGATAGCAGAAAAAGAGGTAATAGCTGAAGTGAAATTCCCCCTCAACCTGAGCTTGAATCAAACGAAAAACGAAGATTAAGTTGTGTACTTTAATTCGGAAATGTTCAAATACTGAATATAGTGCTCAAATAACTTCTATGAACTCGTTGAATTGGCGTTTTTCGTCTCATCCATAAGGATAAATGTTCAAGAATTAAAATTGTTTTTTTTTTTCATTTTAAATTTCTATAAACTGAAGTTTAACCAAACGCCAATGACAAGTCAATCTGACATAAAGTGTCTTATACCTTAACTGTTTCTATGTTCATGTGAATGAATGGTGAGCGAATGAATCAGCTACAACAGTCGTATGATATTATTATAGTCGAGTGAAAGAGACAACTAGCTCTGACAACCGTTTCGCTTTTTAAACGTCAAACACAATACGTGTTACATTCCAAGGTTTGTTTAGCTGGTGAATTTTGTCGATGCGACAACCGACTAACAATCTAAATATCAACTTCTATTGAGTCACATTCGTTTAATCCATTGAGTAGATTTAGTGAATATTTAATCGACAATGGCATCAAAACCAAAGAAGGAAGAAAAAAATGACAAAGAGATTGAGGTAATTTACGTTTTTAGTTGAATTGTGTATGTTAAAACAATATCATCAATACTCCAATAATAACCTCATTTGCTTGGGACACGTCACTTAATTACTGTTATCAAATAAAATTACCGCTTTCTTGGCGGCATTTGTTTATGACCACAAAAATAATCATGAACATGAATGATAAATTAATAAATTTCTATTTTCAGATCTTAAAAATTAATAAATGGGACGGTTCAGCTGTGAAACATGCCCTTGATGATGCTGTTAAAAGTGCTCTTTTGGACAGACCAAATTCAGTGGAGAGTTTTGGTTTGATCGATGGCCGATTGTTTATTTGCACATTGGCCGTTGGCGTTGCTGGCCTAGCATTAGCATGGGACTATCAGTATCCATTCCCACAGTCAAAGTAAGTGCAACAAAATATACCGACAACGAAGACAATCTGCTGACAAATGTTTTGTTCCAGGCCAGTTTTGATAGCTTGTGTCGCCTCATACTTCATTTTAATGGGAATTTTGACCTTGTACACAATGTTCCGTGAGAAGGGAATCTTTGCTGTGATGAGCCAAAAGGATGGTTCCAATGTAAAAACGTGGCAAGCCAGCTCTGAGATGAAAAAATTTGATGACAAATACACATTGTATTTGACGGTAAAAGATTCAAAAGGTGTACGAGAAGCTTCAATTACAAAATCATGCGCCAATTACATTGATGTGAATGGTGTTGTTTTTGAAAATTTGGTCGCCAATGAAGTGTCACGGCTGTACAATTCATTGAACAACGAAAAGAAGGATAAATAAATGAGAACAACAAAAATTCCAAAACAGAATAGCATAAGCTGCTTAAGCATCATAAGCTCAAAGTTAATCAATAAATTGAAACAATCACAACATTGAGATCGAGTCAAAACGCACAGAAAACAGCGCAATGATTTCGAAGCAATCGCGAACGCTTTTCCATTCACAAAATGAACATTTTTTGTTTTCTTCGTAAATGACATTGATCTCGACTCCGAAGAGTGTTGTCATCCAATCATATTCACAATTGTTCGAATTAATTTTTTTTTGTTCTTTTTTCCATCTAGTACATTTTAGTTGAATAAAAAATAAATAAAAACAAAAGAAAAAATCATTTGAAAATGCAAACTGAATCTTGTGTATGTTAAATAAAATTTCTTATTTCTATTCGCAGTCGGAGCAGAGTTTTGTTATTGTTGTATTGATATTGCTTTAGGCATATATAAAATTAAAGCCATCAATGACTAGATTTTCTAAATTAGTATATGGAATTGGTGGTCATTAAATTAATTTCTCCTTATCATCCAATGTCTCCGCGTCAAATTTCTCACGTCGAAGACATTGCGTGTCATCAATTAGAAAACTAAAATACAAAAAAATAGATACATTTTAATTGTAATTTTAAGTTCATGAACCGCAGGGCAACCAAATATCATAATGGAATGTACCTATATAGAAGCACCGTTGGTAACACAGTTGATAAATGCCATAAAGCGTGCGCATCCAACACCCAAAATAATGGTGGAAAATCGTTCACTTCCAAAAGCAGTGAAATTGCCACTAACACTTGAAACAGCATAATTTTCCAAGAGTATGGACGCTTTTTCCTTTGGGATGCATACCAAATCACCCATCCCACACCAGTTGCTATACCTAAAATATAGTTATGGACGCAGATTGCGTTACAAATAAATGACTTAGTTTAATATTTGAAGCTATGGGAACATTTGTTGAACTGCTCTTACCAGTTAAAATGTTTGCCTTCATGTTGTACTGATAATCAAAGCGTCCCACCGACAGATATGCAAAATGATTGATGAAGAACATGGACGACACTAAACTAATGAGACCCTTGACAAAACCTGATGACCAATGAAGCATTCTGAAAAGAAAACAAAACAAAACAAAACAGTTCTATTTACACGAGGTCTTTTCTTGTTTGATTCTTAATTCTTACCTTAAAATCATGCAACAAAAATTGGCTAGCACCATGGAATAGGCGAACCCGTAATCCAGAAGCTCAGTTAATGGAAAATCTCGTGTGTGAAAAATGATAGAGCAAATCCATCCATTAATGCAAATCTATGCATGGAGAAAAAAAATGAATTTGTGGATTGAAGGAGATTAAATGAATGAAAAGTAATGGTACTCACACCACTAAATATATGCCAGATAAAATACATTGGACTATCACTTCGCACCTCACGTCGAAACTTACGAATCATTCGCCAATGAGCCATTAAATTGAGGAATGAAAAGAGCACCGAGGCTGGCTCTTGAATGCCTAAAAATCGTTTGAACGGCCATTTTCCATAGAATTGCGGAACGGCCCAATCTCGGCTAATGAATGAGTTTGTTGTACGCCACATGCAATGATAAATGCATTCATCGTGGCAAGTCCACAACAAGATTTCGTTGAAAAAATCCTGTTTGATGTGTTGCTTGAAATTGGTTACATCTAGACAAAAGTATTGTAAGTTATTGACTCATTTTCGATTACTGTTTTAAATAAATTATTAATGAATGTGAATGATTGATACCTTCAGTGCAGTTAGTATAGAGGCATCCTTTCATACAATTCACAAAAAACTGGCTTCGATCACCAGTTGACGTATGAGCACAATGCAAATCCATGCAAAACACAACAAAACTGATGAAAATGCTTGTTTTTGCATCCATTTCGAAATTGTTGGTTTACATAATTAATGCAATCGAAAGGAGAAATATTCCAATATAAGACAATTGAAATCGGAATGCGATTGAGAAAATGGTCAAAATATTGAATTCGATAACACTGTAGCTGTGTTTACACAAAATGACAACAGATACGGAGAGTTTTGTTTTGCTGTGTGTTGTGGTTAGAAAGCTGTCAAGCGCAAAACAATCAACGTGACTATTAACAGTTCAATTGAGCTTTGACTGTGTAAGAGAGGGAGAAGTAGTCACGACACTACGAAACTTATGTCGCATGTGCACGATGAGCACACATTTTTCGATTTGTATTAGACAGTACGAATTCAAGTAAAAGAGAGAAATAATGTGACTTTAGAACGATGAACAAATTAATTCGAAAAAGTGGCAGTATAATTTCAAATTCCATTCAACAAAATGGATTTTACACAAAACCAACGTACGTATTTTTTAAAGAAAAAAGAAATGCATCATTTAAAAAATTGAAGAAAAAATGCAAGCTTATTTGGATGATTGCATTGGTGTTATTATTGTGAAATCTGTACACAATCGAAACAACAAGTCTCTTTTGTGTTCGATAGTGAGAAAGCATCAATGTAAATTTAGTCCAAGGTCGGTGATCTTGAAAATTTGTTCGCCGCTTGAAACGTCACTGAGCATTGCTGATAATTTCAAACTGTTAATCGTAGAAAAATCTGATAAAAATTGAATTTCCGTACATTATAGATCAAGTCAATTACATAATACACGGCATATATTTGGTTTTGGTGAGGCAGTAAACAAGAAAAAGGTGTATCAACGCAAAGAATTAGTTGGGTAAGTGTAGTAAAGTGTCCTTCATTTGTTTTATTTCCGTTTCCCATGAATACACACTTAAATGTAAGTGTTTCTTTTGCATTTTTCTAGATATTCAATGCAACAAATGTACGATGTTGTTGCTGATGTAGATAATTACAAATCATTTGTACCATATTGCAAAAAATCCACCGTATACAATCGCAAACCAAATTCCGCACAGGCTCAATTAGTTGTTGGATTCCCACCACTTTACGAACGATACACATCAAATTTGACACTTCAATCACCACATCTCATCAAATCGGAGTGCTTTGATGGACGACTTTTTAATTATCTACAAAATTATTGGGGTTTTAGTGCAGGCCTAAAAGATGTACCCGAATCGTGTGTCATTGATTTTCGTGTAACATTCGAATTCAAATCAGCCTTGCATTCACATTTGTCGCATTTGTTCTTCGATGCCATCGTTCAGCAAATGGAAATGGCATTTGTGCGAGAAGCTGAACGACGCTATGGAACAGCTAGAATAAAATCCTTATTGCTATCGCTACAGAGATCCTGACCAAACGATTTCACGATAGATAGAACAAAGTAAATTTCTGTTGCTGGACATTCACATCAGTGGTGTGAGACTAGCATTCGAAATTAAATCGAATTATTCGATTGCATCATCTTTATTGAGTTATAACTGTACAACAGTTAATAACTAAATTCAACAAATAAGAAAACAAATTCGACTAAGTTAAAGACACGTGATCACTGAAATTTTATGTTGCTATTTATTTAATTGTATTTGTTTTTATTGATTATTACATTAAAACAAAAACCAAACAAAACAAAACTCGGTTTATGAATGTATTTCTATAGAATGAATATATTCATCTTTTCTTTCAAGTTCGACAACTGTCATAATTATTATAGCTGATGAAAAATCAAAGAAGTTCGACTTATTTAGCAGAAAAGTCAATGGTTTTATTTTGAAATCATTATTTATCAATAAAAAAAATGCTTATAAAATACATCAAATGGAATTGAATCAGTTCCTAGAGTTCTCCAGATTGTGAAATGACGATGGGCAGTTTTGGTTTATTATTTGGACCAGTTGGAACATTTTCAATTTTTCGCATAATTAACAAACCATCCAATACACGTCCGAAAACAACGTGTTTATTATCCAAAAAGTTACATTTAGCGCAGGTAATAAAAAATTGACAGCCATTCGTATCTTTGCCACTGTTTGCCATTGAAAGAAGTCCGGGCGAGTCGTGTTTTAATGAGAAATTTTCGTCGGGGAATGTGCCACCGTATATACTAATGACGCCAGTTCCATCGCCCTGAAATATGCAAAAACAAAACATTTTAAATGTCCACACACTGTTTTAACACACATGAAATGTTTCAATGAGTGAAGTTAGATTGCTGAAAATTCTTACATTCACAAAATCACCTCCTTGAATCATAAAATCTTTGATAACTCGATGGAAATTGGCACCTTTGTAACCAAGCGGTATTCCATCTTTTCGATGTTCTCCAGTACAAAATTGACGAAAATTCTCACTCGTCTTTGGGACAACGTCTGCGAACAACTCCAGAATCATTCGGCCTATTTCCTAATTTAGCATAATCAAAAAAATTTAATAGTTCAATAATTCTTGGTAATTCTTTTTAACACTTTTTTAACGCTAAAATTAAAAATGATGGATTTTAACCTAAAAGAAATTAAACATAAACACAAACCGTTGTTCCCACTGAAACATCAAAAAATACGACTGGATTATTTGGATGCCTGAGTTGGGCTTGAATTTGATTCCAAGTTGGCATATTTGCTGTAAATTTATACTAGAAATCCTAAACACTCAAATGAATTTACCGGGAAAAATAACATGCAAAACTAAATGCCAATTGAAAATACGATTGAAATCGCTGTCAACAAACGAAATGTGTCTTTCGATGTATGAGACACAGTCACGACAACAAGTCACGCATCTTTACACATATTCCCTTGACGTTTTGAATGCATGCTGTCAAATCCAAGAGGTGTTTGTGCATGTGTGTGTGTGTGTGTGTGTTTTCAGTGAGTGTCAATCGAACAATTTTGGTACCGGGTTTTTTTATCGACACGTGAATTGTTTTGGTTCGTTTGCAAACAGTGATGAAATCTTGATTTGAACTAATTTTACGCAAGTAAGTGAAATTTTGATAGTAATTTTTAACAATGAATTAATTTAAATTAGCCTATTGACATTCATATGTCAATAAGTGCGGATAAGTGTCTATTGAAGACGGATAAGTATTATTAATGAGGTTTGATTTGAACTGGACTATTTTTGCGTTATAATTGCTTCAGATGACAAAGTGTTTATTAATTCGAATTTGGCTAGACGTTGTCTAACAATAAAATCAGAACAACCACAAATATTAGTTACTTTTCCCAAACCAAAACAAACGTGCTAAAAACATTATGCTACTGAAAATGCAATAAAACTAATGGGATCGTAAAATTGGTTGAATTGAAAATCGTTTGCTTTGTCGAAGAGTTCAGGTCATCAGGTTTGATGTTACATTTTACTGTGCCATGTAAAAGCAATCAAAGGTTTCACAGACCAAAGTATCTGCTGCACCGTCTTTCAAGAAATGTTTTTTTCCTCAAAAATGGGACGTGGAATAAGTGAATACATTGAAAACATAGTTATGGACTTTCAGTTGAATCAGTACCTCGTTTCTGTCAATGAGATGAGAAAATATCAAGGGTAATATTTTAGTTGAAATAAATGTTCGAACATTTGAATTGCACTTGCCCATTTCCTGATTTCTGGCTTTTTCGTTGGTAACACAAAAGTGAATAATGTATTTGCCATGGAATGTGTTCAGTGGCATGTAAACTTCAACCGATTTATTTATGCGTTGTAAAAATTCGATATTGAGATCATTTATGATATCGTTGGAAGTAGCTTTGGGAAGTAGTAATTGGAAGAAAACCAGACCAATTCAAGCGAACAAAATCGACGAGTCAACGGTACGCCAAAATGTCGTAAATCTTCACCATGATCGGAATTTAATATCATTGCATCCTTTAATTTGTCAAAACTTTTCACCCAGAATCATGACATATCCGATGATGTTAGAAACAAATTGAATAAATCATAATATTTAAGACTGCGTTTGAAATGGCGTATTCCCGTTAAAATAAACAAATTACCGCCATACGCTCCATTAACATGATATCAAATTGTTGGATACATTTGGAATATTGACCGATTTCGTCAATGCGATCGAATGTGCATGTGGTTACGACCGGTGCCGAAACAAAGATCGGTGTGAAACATTCAACGTTAACATCGTATTCGATGGCTCTTTCCATTACACCAGCATGGGAAACCCCGCGTTCGTCTGTTGGCAGTACATTTAGTCTTATGATAGCAGTTTTGACTGTCTTTTGAATGTGCTTCTTCGAAAAATCGGTTCAAAGGAAACTTAAAACTGAGACATGAAACTGAGGCTTCTGAATTGAAACTTAAAATGGAGCCTGCATTCCATTGACATGCCGTGTTTACATAGTTTTGAAGCCTTCAATCTATCAAAATATTTTTATGTGAATGGATATGGCTAAAATCAACATTAAAATCGATGAGTAATTACAAATACATTTTCAATAATTCTCAGTAACTAGTCTATAAAAAGCTTTTGTTATGTCTCGTAACGAGGCTCTTGTTGGTAATAGAACATTATCGCAATTTTGTCGAAACAAAATGTTTTAGTGAAAGCAGAATAACCAAAAATAAGCAGTGAATGTATTTTACTGACGAATTAGTCGCGCATCAGTGTTAGCAACTAACGTTAGCTTCGAATATGTAGCGTCAACCGACGCTCGATCGCTAATGTTAATTGCCAACGCTGATGCGCAACTTATTCCTCAGTAAAATACATTCAGTGAAAATAATTGATTTTACTGAAGGAAAATGATCTTGTGCACGATTGATTATTGTTTATTTATTGGAATGATCACCACCATTGAAATGAGTGGCATTGTGTTGCAGTTAAAATTATTAATACATCATTCATGTTTCATACTTGAATTCATTATTACGAATGTAATTGTTGTGATATTGTGGCAAATCTGTAGTTGCCGTTAGCCCACTCATATTCATAAATAGTGAGATTTTCTACTTGCACCGATTGCATTTCATGTTTGTTGATTGTTCATTCAGACGGTGTTTAGTAATGAGTCCAAGACTAAAATAAGAACGCATTTGCACTCTTTTGTTATTGAAAATATGAAAATAAGTCTCATTTAAATTCTTGCTATCCACAATTGACTGTTTATTTTGATTCGCCGTGATGCATTTTCATTATCACAAAATATAGTTCAATATTGTTTGCCATCCATTAGAATATCCCATTCAGAGTGAAACACATCATGATAACGAACAATTTAATTTCTTCGGCATTTATTATTCAATAACTTAAGATTGGTGAGAAGATTATTAAACCATCGGGATATATTGGAATGATATCATTGCCACCCTAAAAAAAAAACTCGAAAAAATCAACCCTACCAGATAAAAGAAATGCATAATTAGATTGAGAGAGCAAACACAAGTAGTTTATTGATTTTGAAATGACATTTCTACTGTTTATTGCTAATTTCTATTTTGGCATTATTGTGTAACTGCTTCTGATTCTAAGGAACTTGAAAATGACTACTTTGTTATTGATATCTAAAATGCAATTGGTCGATTAACTATCGGAGTACATATTTCAAACACATACACATACACACACACAAATACAATAGATTCTAATTGGTAAATGATGGTCGAAAATGGCAGCCAGCTTATAAATTTACAATCAATTCATTACTATCCACTGTGGTGGCTCTCTATTCTATGAAAAAAACTAAGGTGCTATGAAGAGTGTTCTTTTTTTTCAAATGAATGTAATTGTCAAAGCTCAAGAAAATATTTTCTTTCATCTGTAATTCAAATGAAGACAATCAAATGGTAGAAATTCCAACAATGAACTTTAATTAAAAACCAATTTCAATTAATTTAAACTCGGTTTAGGAGCCTATTTCCACAACAATTCATGTATCGACATGGAATATCCACACAAAATGACCATCGTTCATTACACATCCTTTGGCTTTCCACGATGAATAAGTGTAACCTTGATTATTAGTACATTTTTTTGACTCTCTTTTTCAAGTAAAGAACATTTAATTCAAGTGAAATAGATTGAATGGATAAATTCCTACTGTATGTAAATTTCATTAAGATTTTATTGTTAATGTTTACGCCAAACATATGAATGTTAACTCGCTGTTCAATGGGTTGCATTTCATTTATTTGCATTTCCATTCGGATTGGGAGAGGTGCCGCGTTGTTTGCGTTGTAACACTGGTGAACGTTTCGGTGAGCGGCACATTGTAATTGAATTACTATTTTCATTTTCGGGTGATGGTGATGAGCCACCAGTTGCTGAGTTTCTACGTGATGGTGTCAAGCGCATTGTTGCATCCAAATGCCTAAATCTATTGGGAAGGAAAATTAAATGCAAAATTCATTTATTTGACGTAATAATTTGTTTGCCCAATGAGGAAAGTCACCGAATTTCAGGTCCAATGTGAATTTAATAAGAAAACATTCAAATATAATTTTATCTGTGTGTGAAAAAAGACATACCGAATTGGTACATTGCTCTTTGGTCCATCATCTGAGCTAGCAAATAGAAAAGCAAGTGGCCAACTAATCCACGAGGCTGACGGTGGAGCACTGCTATGACAATTTAACATTTGTAAAATCGAATTTTTGCAATGAAATGCACGTTTTATATATTTATTAACATTGTCGAGTAGCTACCTTGAAGAGGGTGTTTGAATAGATGGTGCACCTTCGGTGATTGGTGAATAATGTTCTGAAGACATTCTCGGCGTACCAGCCTTATTGATTGCCGGATTATAGATCTTGGGATCACTGACCATTCGCACGAAGAATGAACGTTTTTGTGCCAATGTTTCTTTTCGCTTGCGGTCCATAATCTCGGTGATTTCGTCGGCTTGCTCCTTTTCTAGCAGTTCTGTTGCAAAGTCTGTGATAATGTCCCATGCAATATCTAAAATAATGGATATAATTGAAATTAAAGGAAAAAAAGTATATCCCTCAGGAAATCAATCGATCGAAATGGTACAAAATATACAAAAAAATGTACACAACAATTACCAATATCTTCATCGATAGCATTTTGTGCAACGGCACAAAATCGTATAACGTATTTCTCATTGACTGAAGCTGGCACCATATGCAATTTTCCAGAACCATTGATGATGCTCAATAGCTTTTCGTTGAGCTTATCAGAGCCAACTAATCGAAAGCACACTAATCCAAGCTAAAAATGAATACATTATGATTGAAAATTATAATCGCATCTCTTTCAAAATGTTGATTCAATTGTTTTTTTTTAGTTTTTAACGACTTCAATTGCTATTTACTTTGACCTCGTTGCAAATTTCAAACCGTTTATCTTTAAGCACAAGGCTCTCGAAGCGCTTAGCAAGTTGGATGTGTGTTCGTATGTAATTTTGAAGACCAGTAATGCCATAATTGCGTAAAACAAACCTAAACCGTAATATATTAAAAATTAGTGATATGCAGGAGGGAGTAGAGAAAACCAAAATGGGTAAAAAATTGTGAAAATAACCAAAGTTTGAGTGAACGAAATCGTCGACTGAGAGGAACACCCCAATGACGATAATCGATGGCAGCATCTGAGTAGCCATGTTTAAGATACAAGGGATCAACCTAAATCAATGAAAATGAACTATGTTTACAAGAGCTGCATAGATGCAAAGCCAATTGAGTTGTGTCACTTACGACAAGCGCTGATGTTAAGCGAATTCGATCGCGTACCCACAACAATGAGCAGTCGAAATTCGTTAAGAGCCATTTATTACAGTTGGTGTTGAATGAATCAGCATATTCGATTCCCTATTTCAACGGAGTATCGGAGTAGTTTATGCTAAATCAGTAATATATGCGAAATTTATGAGTTGTGAATGGCAACGAGGAAGTTTACCTTCAATAATGGCTTAAGTTCGGGGCAAATGAACGAATTTCCAGCGTAAGCTGCATCCACATGCAACCAAACACCTGGAAATCGTTGAATTGCAATGCCAATCTCTTCAAGGGCATCAAATGAACACGATCCAGTGGTTCCAAGTGTGGTCGATACAAAAAATGGAACTAAACCTTGTAATTCATCTTCTTCCATTGCTTTGATCAATGTATTGCCGCGTAAACTACATTTTTCATCCGGTTCCAAAATTCGTAATTTCACAAAACAAATCATTGCTGCCTTTTCCACACAGCTGTGCGCCTCTTTTGAACAATAGGCCATCAATTTTGATAAGAGATGGCCTTCTTCAACAAATGGATGCTGTTGTTTAAGATGTTTTATTGCTTGCGCACGAGCTGCCAACATCGTGACCAAAATACATTCCGATGCTGATGTCTATTGAATAAAAGCCAACGACAATGCACATTGGAATTTCGCCAATCAAAATTTGGTTTGAGTGGTTGATTTCATTGAATTTATTGCTAACAAACCTGAATAACACCTCCGCCCTTACTGCCCTCTTTGAGCGCAAGAAAATCATCGGGCAATCCAATGGCCTTACCTTAAATTTTTACACATCATTTAATTATTTCAACCTTATAATACTAACTTAACATGGAATATTGCTTTTGTTAATTACCTAGCCAATCGAGCACTATAGTCTCAAGCTCTGTACATGCTGGACTTGCTGCCTGCAAAATGTTATATTTGGTTTATATTGAGCAAAAATCGAAATTATGAAACAGAAAACATGATTTTTACCCATGAAAATCCAATACAACCAATTCCGTCGCTAAGCATATCGCCAAGGATCGATGGATATGAATTGCCAGCTGGAAAATAGGCATGAAAACGTGGATGCTGCCAATGCGTTACACCAGGCATAATTTTTGTTTCAACATCACGCATGATATCATCCCAGTTTTCTGGATTTTGAGGTGCTTCGCCAGGCAATAAATGACGCAAATAGCCTGGTTCAACACTTGGCGTCACTCGACGCTCACTCAATGTTTCCATATACCGACATATGTACTCAACCATCTCGGATCCTCGCACACGAAATTCGTCGCTATCCATTTTCGGATCTTTTTTTCGCTCGATTTACTTGGACAATTTATGTTCGTTTGATTCAATAATTTACTATTAACTGCTTAAAGAGCTGAGTACCGGGTAATTTTAGACCACTCAATAAATTTTTCGAAATTTTAAAAATCTAGAACAAAAACAACAAACTAGGCCAGAAAATGGTGATTCGATTCAAGTTACTGCACCTTGAAGCGTAGCGTGTCTTCGCTAAATTTGAACTATTGAGATGACTGTAGATGTAAGGAAGTATTCAAAAAGAAAATAAGTTAGAATCAAATGCGTCTGAATTTGAAAAAAATGATGTCTATTTGGTGTAAATCGGAGGGAAAAAAGTCACACTCTTGAATCGCTCGTTTTAGCCGCTCTTCAAATAACAATGCATTTAATTATAAGTAATGTAAAGGACGAGCAGAAGGAAAAAAATATATGAATAAATAAATCGCGCGCACTTCTGATATCGACAGATTCAAGTGCTCAAAACGATTGCATGTTTGCGACTCCCTATTACGATGAGAAGGAAAAAAATTGGGTTCCGCCTCTAAATGTGTTGATGCGTTGGTGGCAAAATTCAGTGATGAAATTCACTTTTCAATTTGTTGTTCGCATTGATGCTATGAGGCCGTGAAGCACAGACAACAAAAAATTCCGACTACTCAAGTGGAATGTGCATCCGAAATGGGTTTCGATTGATTGACGGAATTTTTTTTCAACATTTATAAACGATCGCAAAAATTGAAAAATTGCATTCGCGCTTGGATTTACAGTCAACATCAATTAGCGAAACTATCACTTGATTTCAATTTTGTTCTCCCACAATTTTTGCGTTTAAATCACGTACAATTTTTTTACTGCCGTTTGAATGCAAAAGAATCGCCATTAAAACAAAACTGAAATCAACATGAATGTTTTTATGGCATTTTTCAAGGGTTCAATGCGTGTCGTAAAATTCTTTCTTGCCTTAACATATCTACGAAAATTGCAAATATGCTATTAATATTTTAAGAGGTAGAAAAGAAAATACATGTTTCGAACTCAATCTTCCATATTGATTCGTTGAATTTCCGATTAACGGGCAAACCAATACTAGCTTTGAATGCTTATCTCATTGAATTTTTACGTGTCTTTTCAGGAGGGAATTTTGCCTCATTCTCTCTGTCTCTGTTATTTTCTAGTATTGTTGGCCATCCCCAATAAATTGAGTCATTTTCATGGACCGTTCAGTGGTCGTTTGTCGTTGTGTTATAATATTTTTAATGGATTGCAATTATGTGCGAAGCAAACGATGTGGAAGAATTCAGTTTTACCGAATAGCACGGTGGATGGCACGCGGTGGTGGTATGTGTGTGTGAGTGTCGCAAAAACTATGCACGCGAACTGCATAATTTTTCGTGGAGAGTGCGACATTCGAATATTATATTTTTCGCTATCGTTTACACCAACTAACCCAACTGCTACTCGTACTTTAATAGCATGTGCACTAGACTGGCCAAAATTTCATCGAAGTGATCGGATCAAACTCTCCAACCTCTCATTTTTTTCCTTTTTATTAAAAAAAACGATTGGCAAAGTTTGAACGCAGAATTTTTTTTTAGAAGTAGCGCAGACCGTCAGAAGGTCAACGACTCTTAATTCATGCAAATTTTTAAAATTTCACCAAAAATGTCATATTTGTCGATCGAAAACTCATGTCAAACTTATTTATTCTCAATTTTTTACATTTTAAAGTTCAAATACACGTTTTGGAGTAATTGATACACTTTTCCTGTACTTCTAGTGCAATATACTAAACCAATCTAAAAAGACTTGCATTTGACCTTATCTGACCAATTTTTGCCAAGGAATCGATTGCCGAGCGATTTGGAACGATACAAGTTCGTTTTGTAGTCGAAAAACGCACAAGTTCCGAACAAGCTTCCCAACTCGCCATTGTAGTAGTAAATTCATGTTATTTTGCATGAAAAGTGCGAACAATTCTCAATTGTTCGTAATCGTATCATTTGTAGATACATATTCGACATCATAAGTGAAAATAATCTGAAATAAATGCGTATTTTCTTCACTTTTCTTGCAAAATAACCTGTAAAATGATGAATTTACTACTATAATGGCGAGTTGGGAAGCTTGTTCCGAACTTGTGCCCATCTCGACTACAAAACGGACGTTTATCGTTCAAAATCGCTCGGCAATCGATTCCTTGGCAAAAATTGGTCAGATAAGGTCAAATGCAAGTCTTTCTAGATTGGTTTAGTATCTCTTGCAATGGACTATATGACATTAAGTCGACCAGTCGCGCATATTCGAAAGAAACATAACTTTGGGCGCCTATAACTACCGAAATATTCATCGTATGAATATCATTTGTACATCAAATCGGATTAATTTGCAACAAATCAACAGGAAATGTCATCGAAAGATATGAAATGTGCTTTTTTCTTCACTTTGAGTCAAAAAACGAGAATTTTCGCCTCAGAACGCCTATTTTTGAGCTTTTTTGCACTAGAAGTACACGAAAAAGTGTACCAATTACTCCAAAACGTGTATTTGAACTTTAAAATGTAAAAAATTGAGAATAAATAAGTTTGACATGAGTTTTCGATCGACAAATATGACATTTTTGGTGAAATTTTAAAAATTTGCATGAATTATGAGTCGTTGACCTTCTGACGGTCTGCGCTACCTCTAAAAAAAAAAATTCTGCGTTCAAACTTTGCCAATCGTTTTTTTAGTGAAAAGGAAAAAAATGAGAGGTTGGAGAGTTTGATCCTATCACTTCGATGAAATTTTGGCCAGTCTAATGTGCACTGTGCACTCTATTTTTCATATTTTTTTTACTCACTCAATCTTTCTCGTTTAGTAATAGGCAATTTTATGAGCCAAAAGATGAAATTTTAATAGTGTGGCATAACGGAAAAGCATTCGCACACACACACACACACACACACTGACCAAAGTGTGACTGCAGCCGCTTTTTGATGGAAGCAATTAATTCATTATGGAGCGGATGTTCGGTCGTTAGGGGCTTTCTTAACACCACTTTCTATCTTAAGCTTAAGCTAAACTGTAATTAATTGATAGAAACACTCTTGCAAGTTCTACATAATAACTTAGTATAGTTTATACTTTGAAACTATATGTTTTTCGTTTTGTTTTTGTCTCTATCCAGACTCTCTACATACATTCATAATGAAAATGTAGTACAAATGTTGTTCAGTTTCTACATTGAAAAACTTTATCACTTAAACCTTAACTGTCATATAAAAAACACTTGCGTGCTTTTGTAGCAAAAACAGAAGGTAATGAAAAAATAAAACAAAACAATTGAAAACTACAAACTGAACTGGAAAATCCGTTACCCCACTATCAAATGTCGAAATTTAAAATTTACGCACACGCGTTTTAAACGCAGAGCTTCCTTAAAACGACTGTTTGCTATGAAATTTAACAAGATGTAAAATGAATGGCCCCCGAGCTCGATTCACGTCCGAACAAGACGAAAGTTTTGCTAAAACTGAACCAAATGGGAAATGTCTTGAAATTGATAAGCGCGGAAGAGAGAACACGAGGAAAATCGGGTGATGATATATGTGTGTGTGTGTGTGTGTGTGTGTGTGTGTGTGTGTGTGTGTGTGTGTGTGTGTGTGTGTGTGTGTGTGTGTGTGTGTGTGTGTGTGTGTGTGTGTGTGTGTGTGTGTGTGTGTGTGTGTGTGTGTGTGTGTGTGTGTGTGTGTGTGTGTGTGTGTGTGTGTGTGTGTGTGTGTGTGTGTGTGTGTGTGTGTGTGTGTCACCTCAAGTGGTTAAAAGATTTGGATGTGCAATGTGATGTGGTGAACGAGGATGATTTCGGTTTGGCTGCCGATCTTTGAAAAAAATGATTAAGTCGACCGTTGTATTTTTCAATTCGAAAAATTGAACGCGGGGGCTATTTTATTTTTGTGCATATACTGTTAGCATGACCTTTTCATCATCATACACTCTATAATTACACATCTCCAATATTATACCAACAGACAGGCGCATTCAAATCAAATTCACTGTGCGGCTAAAGCTGATTGTGTGCGGTGTGCGCGTCTTACACTTTTTTATTTGTTCATGTACCAATGCCACCACAAGCGAGTGAATCGAAAAGAAAACGAAATATCATCTATCTCTCGTTATGTTGATGTGCGCTGTATATGAGTGATAAATGGAAGAAGTGGTAGTCAAAGTCGAACCAAATATAAGATTAACAACAACAAGAGAAAAAGAGATGATAAAGAAAAGAATTTAAATTCTCTGCAAACACGTACTGTATTGTATATTTGAATATTACCACTTGTTGGCTGCTGGTTTGCCACGGTCTATCGCGTGTTTGTGGATGATGCATGCACACACTCGCCATCCTACAAAGAACAACCATCCCCAAGTTATTTTGGAGCACACACATACATTCAACTTTTCTTCACTTCGCACACATCTGGCTAAATGGTTTCGTTATTCTCAGCTTCTGCATTCCGATGTGCTATCGGACCACTAATGAAAGTGCCTTGCATGCTCCCATTCTCACTCTTGTTCCATTCAATTGTTTGTCTTTATCTTATCACTTCTTGTGATGTCTGCGGTTTTCCCTCGTGGATTTTCATTATTTCATTTGGCAATCGAATGACTAGCAATAAAAAAAAATTGTTTTTATGCTATTGAAATATCTCGCACCCATGTTCACCCTTTGAACACTTGAAAAGTGTTAATGACGTAGACATCACAAAAACGATGCCACCCGACACACCAACCAAAATGTTCGGCACCGAATATAAACATTTCCTTTTGGCGGCTTATTAACTTCCTTCGACCCAACACATACACACACGCACCCACACACACGCAACCATACACACCACCATTCAATGATCGACTCTATTTGGTTGGTCTATCTTCCAGCCAACTCAAGTATTTTTGTGAATGAATTTTCATCTCGATTCATAAGGATCTTTGTGCGTGCCTTACAATTCTTTTACCGAGACCATATTAACATGCGTTAAATGTTTCGTTGGCTAGAAATTCAAATTTTTCTCATTTCCAAATAAAAGAAAATTCAAGTATAAAATTCCAGTTTGGATTCGTCGACACCATGGCTCAAATTCATTGGCGTGCGCTTCCTGATCCGTCGTTTTGTTTTGTTTTTTTTTTTTTTTGTTATTTAGTTAAAGGTGACTTCGTTTTTCGTGCACACGGAATGATACAAAATCAAATTATTCAGTCATGCTTTCGATTGCCTGTTCCCTTTCTGTTCTTCTAGCTCTTTAAAGCTCATTTTCTTCTTCTATTGCATTTGTGAGTTACGATTTTCGGTTGTATCGAAGAATTTGCATGTTATTTGTGCACATCGCAGAGCCCACGATCAACCTTCAATGGCTCAGTGTGCTGAGAAGTGACGTGTGCATGTGGTATTCTTAATATAATTTTTTTTATAAATGTAATTGGGGTGCGTGAGACAATTTTCAAATATTCAACTATATGAGTATGCTCACACTCACAACTGTTCATTCTCTGTCTGGTTGCGTGGTGCAAATTTCCGACAGTCAGACTGGTTTTAATTCAAGTACGGTTTTTTGTTAAGTTAATTTCAATTTGAATTTTTAAGTGACATTCTTTCCACCCTTCTTGATCGATTACTTTAAAGCGACTAACGTGTATTAGATTAGCACTTAAAAGCCGCCATATGGTGAGCATCTCCTTACAAATTGTGTTCTCATGGTGTAGACCCTATGGTATTTCAATGAAACCGTTACTTCTCTAGGACAAAAAAGGGTTTATTTGAATATTCATTTGCACCGTCAATTGTTTGTTAACAGAAGCATATTTCAATACAAAATTTACCTCCAAAATTGCCGTTGAAACTTCAGCGATAAAATAAATGAAATAACCGGATGCAATTCTACGGTAGAAATTCAAGAAATGTTATCCCCATTTTAGAGTTTCATAGAAGTTCATGATAACGATGACGATGTTGGTGATGAAGATGTATTGCACTGTCATAAATGACAGCATATATTGATAGCTACAATCGAATCATCTATCAAAAATGAATATTTGAAATCAAGAAGTTTGACGATTACACACCGCACTGTTGTTTACTATCTTTTCTCTTTCTATCTGATTGTGCTGACTCGGTTTTTGTTTCAGTCGAGATCCCATATGCGAACAGAAATGAGTTCTGCATCTACTATTCTATTTTTCTCTTGTACAAGGATGACGTGTGGCTTTGCCAACACAATATGAACACAGCTCACAAATTATAATTGAATCGACATTGAAGTGGCGAACGAATGAGCATTTTCGCCTGAATCGATTTGATATACAATGCATTGAACATTACCAGCCGCCCCATACAGCTATCAAAAGAATGTAAAATGGAATGCGTAGCCTGAATTCCAAAACCAACTCACTCCGGTGTCCCGTTTATTTGAAATGCGTTTGCTCAACCGTTTGTTCCGTTTATTCGATTTTATCGACGATCTTGACGAATTGGAAGTCCTGCCTTGCGAACATTATATGACTAACTGCCGCATTATATTGCAATCAATATGATTATGCATATACTGAAATGCTGGTTAGCGCCATCTAAGCAACATTGAACCATCAGAGCGTGGGCGTTCACAGTTGAACTAGAAATTATGGATAAATAGTTTGCATTCCGTTTGCCTACGTGACGCTAGTAAAACTTCTATTGAATTGCAAAGTGTTATGCCGTCTGCATGACTATTCCAGAGATATGACCATGTTTATTCTTGAAATCAATTAGAACTTGAACGCATGATGTGTTTGAAAATCTCTGTTCGAACTTTTCCAATGATGAAAATATCCAAAGTAACTTATTCCATTAAATTCATTCATTTTGTACTCATTTTGATCGAAAAATAGAACCTATTAGCTCATTCATGACAAACTGAACCATTAGATGATGACCATTGAAGTTTATTGTTGCGAATGCTGATTTTTGAGTCGGTTGCGATTCGCGACCAGATTTGCAGTGATTTGAATTACGTTGTAGTAATTTTAGTTTCAGATGCTATAATTATGTTACATTTCAAATTGTCTAAATTCTTAAATAAATTCGTTATGCATTTTATTATTTTGTTCCAGAAAATCATCTGACAAAATGATGAATTATCGGAAAGGCCGCAATGTGGAGGAAGAGATAACTAGAAACGATATTCCAATTGAAAATTTACCAGAAGATTTTCTCTGGATGCACGTAAGTCCATATCGAAAATTTAGATTATTTAAGTTTTTGTATAAAAAGCATTTCTATGTGAAATGTACTGTGTCCACCGGAGACATACTACATGACATAAACTGATTTCATATGTAACATAGGTTAAAGGTGGAACGGCTGTGAAAAATGTCATCGAATTTGCAAAGAAAGCTCTGAAATCGGGTGAGCATCGCACAATTGTATGGAGTGGTTACGGTGGTGGCGTTGGAAAAACAATATCATGCGCTGAAATTCTGAAGCGTGATTTTACATTACATCAAGTTACCCGGCTGTGCTATAAAACGTTAGTTTACAGCGAATTCTTACGTATGCATTTTTAATTCACTGAATTGACATTTCATTTAGAAATGAGGAGTATTGGGATCCACTGATGGATGGCCTTGATCAGATCGTTGTGAAACGGAATATTCCATGCTTACACATTTTAATGTCACTTGATGAAATTGATTCAAACGCGCCTGGGTAAACTTTCTATAATAATAACGAGTAAACATTTTGAATTTTAAATATATATTGAATATTTCAGTTACCAATTTTCCAAAAATAAGACTACATTTTGGGTGGAATCGAATAATGCTGGACCAAGTACGTCAAATCGGCGCGAAAAACATGGGAATCAATCAAAAGGTAACAGAACAGAAGCCAGAGAATCCGACCACGGAAACCACTCAAAACATAAAAAATTCAATCGCAAGTTTAAAGGGAATTCCACACAAATGGAAGTCGATTGAAATATTTAAACGTATATGATTTGATTAATGTCACTTCTTGACGTTGTTAACGTCACTTTTAATATGTTAATTTTTAATAAAAAAATGCCATGAAATTTTGTTTATTCAATGATTTTATTCTTTTACTTTTGACATCACAAAGATTAAATTTTTTTTCTATGGTGAAGGTGAGCAAAGAATAAATATCGAACATTTTAAGGAAAACCCCCACCAAAATGACAATCTTTTATCAATTTCGGCGAAATGTTGCTACTATATTACATTGTGATATTCAAACAAATTCTGGCTTAATGTCAAGGCTGAAACACTTATCAAGAAACCCACAGCGTTGTGATCAGTGTTGTTCCAAGATAATTTATCTAGATAAGATAACAAACCGACATAAGATTAGATAACATCTTTTATCTCAACTAGATAACAGATTTTTTTGGCTCATTTATTTTTCATCTTTCTGACTATCTTATCTGCAATTTTCAGATAATTTTGAGATAATACATGAGTTCATTGAAATGTTTGAAAAGTCATCGACAATGAAAAATTGTGAAAATGTAATTGCGAATGTTTATAAACAAGCCTAAAAAAATCTTCATCGTTGATTGGTAGAGCGTTCTCAGGCGACACCCAATTTAAAATTTTATTTTGCATTATTGTTTTGATAAAATGTTTGACGTAATTGATTTCCTTATAAGTGAAACATTTGAAAGTTAATCGCGAAAATTACACAAAAGTTAATTCACAGTCTAATTTTGTTACAACGTCCATTCCATACCAGATCGATAAAAATTTACAGTGACCCTCCCGGATTTGAAAAATGTATATATGGTTCGATTAGTTTAGGTCCAACTGAGGAAAAACCGGGGTCATTTGGTCAACAAATTTGGGTCTTTTTTGACGATTGATATCTCGAACATTCCGAAACGTACGAAAACCAGGAATTGGATCTGCACCAAATTTTATTATGTGGTTTTGTTGTTGTAACGCTATCCCTTCGACGAAAACCACAAGGATCTCATATGAAAGGTATTGAGTCAATATCTCATTTGAAAAAGGTATATAATTGTGTTCGCAAGTTCGCCCGATCCCCGAAACCCGACCGACTCCCGCCCGACAATGTCGGATTTCGGGCGAGGGTCGGGAACGGGCAAGCCCCGACAAAACTCCCGACAAAGCCCATAATAAAACCCCAAAAGAAGAATTGAATTGTTTCTTTGAACACACTATTCCCTATAAACCAATTTTTTTAGTTTTAATATTTTAATGGTTCAAATGAAATCAAAAAGTTCAGTGTCATCACATTAGTTCAAAATGGCCGATTTCCAATTTTCGGGTCTCGGGCAGCATCATCGATTGTCGGTTGGGAGTCGGGTTTGAAAATATACCCCCAATGCGAACGCTAGTATATAATATAGTGTGTTTTAATTTAGGGCTCGGAATTTCAACATACAGAATAAATAAAACGTATTAACTACTATATGTCTCATAATTATGCATATAATTAATAATAAAATGCATATACTGCGAATAAAGTGCGTATAGATTATTAATTTCATAATTTCTTCTCTTTCGCTTGACACTGTGTCAACACAGCTGATTTAGTCTGACACTAAAATCACGGCCAATGCAATTAATACCGAATAACAAAACAAGTGTGATTTTCGCTAATTTTAGCTGTGTTGACACAGTTTCAAGCGGAAGGGAAGAGATTCACTTCAGTTTGTGTGTGACGTCTCACAAAGCTGGGGCCTATTGTTCGAACATCTTTTCAAATTGAACTTTTCATTTCATTTTCCTGTGATTTTCGATGTAAAATATGAACATTTCACGTCTTTTTAAATATTTTCAACTGAAATATATGAACTGTTCAACATATTTTGTGCGCATGTATAAATGATGTCAAGATTTGTTGAAAAGTTCACCAATTGTTTCTTGAAAAGATTTCAAACCACGTGAAATGTTCATGTTTTACATAGAGAATCACGAAAAAATTAGATGAAAAGTTCAATTTGAAAAGATGTTCGAACAATAGGCCCCTGCAGTGATGAGCTGTAAACAGCGAAATCAGGCACTTTAGCGGATTTTTGTTTGGCATTAGCGGCTATTGGTTTTTTATCGAATTTCATTGTTTGTGTCATTTTATGCTGTGTTGCACGCATTTCAAATGAGATGCGATTTTGCTCCAGAATAAGAAATTATTCGTTTTCATTTAATTTATTAATTGACTGGAGTAGTAATACAATTTCAAATTTATTAACAAGATCTGCAATCTTTCTAGATACTTATTAATATTTAGATAATTATCCCATCTTTAACGACCAAATCAAGAAGGAATAACTCTCGTTGTGATAAAAAATGAATATGATATATAGTAGTCGGGTTTTGTAAATCAAAACTAATTCGAAGAAAAAAAAACAGTGTAAGTGCAACAATTTTCAGTATCTCAACTAACGTTGAAGCAGCGACACAAAACAATTCTTTAATTTTTGTTTACTAGTGTAATTCATCTGCATTGCTATTATTTTATTATAAATTGATTCCAATACCTTGATTATATGAATATTAAACCTTACTATATGAGTTTTTTGCCATTCTGATAATAAAAAAACAAGTTTTTATGTTGATTTTAACTGGATGAAATAACTGGAAAACTGCATGAATTTTAAATGAACGCCTGAGTGCAAAAACACAACAAAATATTTGTTTTAGCAAAATTGATGTGATTCATCAAAACCAACACCAAACATGTTTTCACATCTTTTACCATTTTTGCAAAATGTCATAACGAATTGAAACAATTTTGCTATTATAAAATTATACTCTGTGTTTTTGCTGTCTGACGTTCAAATATAATGTACGTAGAGCGAGTTCTTCGGTGTTTAATCTTACGGGGCCCTTCCTCCGGATCGGCAAACACCTTAAAATCATACAACTTGACTATTAATTCTTCTTTTTGAGCGAATTTGTCATTTAAGTCATTTACCTTCTCGGAGAATTCGAATTTCTGGCGTCATAACAGAACATAAAGAATCACCAAATTTGTACCGTAAACGGATCAATTTATTTAATTGTCATTACCTTGCCAGTTTGGATTTAATTGTTGTCCGCATCTATTCGCACAATCCAATCTCCGATCATTTGGATAACCCACTTGGTCAGTACCGCACACCGGATTATATTCATTTGTCGTTTGACAATTTCGATTACAAGCTATAAAAGCGGGTGATTGAGCTGGTTCAGCAGCTGGGATTGGTCCAGAAGTGGGCGGTGTCTGTTGTGTTGGCAGCCCCTGGCCAAGCTGTTACAAATGTTCATCTTTTTGGTATACATTTTTGGCGGACTTTATCGAACGTTTGTTATAGCAACATCAATTATACTTACATTGCCTGGAACCATCTGGCCTATTTGATTTTGAAGTTGATTTCGTCGTGGTGAAAATGGATTAGTTGAATGGGGTTTAAATGGTGGATTATTTTGGAAAGCATGATTTGGAAGAAACGGACCATGAAAGCCATGAAAGCCTTGATCTGGATGAAATTGACCGAGATGGTATTGAGGATTCGGGAAGCCAGGATTAGGATAGAATGGATTCCCATATTGTGGCCGAGCCGACACCAGTGCAGTGGTCACTTAAATAAAAAGAAAAATATTTCGAAACACCAGATTTCGTTGAATGAAACTTAAAAACAAACCACAAAGCGTGATAACCGAAGAATATGCCATAATTTGTCTCAAAACATTAACGAATGAATCTTCAATCTTGATAAAAAAATAAACACTGCATAAATTCGGAGATGTTTCTGCGAACAGGTTGAATTTTGCACTGAAGAATTCATTTCGTTATGGATCAGAAATACCAGAAATTGGTGTATTGACCCTGTCGACTTATCTATATGATTGTTTGGTATTTGTTGATGATACATGTTATTGAAACCCATACACTCATCAGCCGCATGCAAGCATGTGTGGTAAAAATGTATAAACTACAATTTACGTGTATCGGTTTAGTTCAAGTCTTCTTTTCTTAAATGTCGTTGCAATTATATGTATATTACAAAACTATATAAAATATTCTACTTACATGTTCCAGGATAATATTAAAGAGACAATAAAATTTACACTTTACATCCAATAACAAATGAAAATTAAATTTGGTATGTTTTTTTATTGTTAACAACATAAAAATTGAACGAAACAAGAAACTCTATCAATCAAAATTGTGAATGGGAACTGATGAATGTGGAGTATTTCGTGAATTTTAGTTATCCAAAAAAATGATGATTTTGCCAATTTCACTTCTTATTTATTTATTTCTATTTTTGTTTTTAGATAAAATTAACGCTTTTGAAATATTTCTTCAGATGAAATCGTTGAAACAGGTAACACTGAAAGTAAAACATGAAAAGCATATGAACATTGAGAACTGTCAGTCATGCTGTGAATTTGACTGTGCGTCTTGTCGGTCGGTATTGCGAGCAATTCAAGAGTAATTTACGAATCGCTATAAAATGATTCGTTTGGCAGACAAAGAGTAAACAACTAAAATATACGTAGCTAAACAGAGAATAAAAAAACATCAAAATGGCTTTAATTATAAATAACAACCGTAAACGCACTCGTTCTCACGATGATTATGATTATATACTTCAATCGAAGCAATTTGTCAACGAACAAACAATCAATTCAAACAATCAAAATAAGATGAAAGAAATCCATGGTAAGTTTTGGAAGAAAAAACAAATGTTTTATTCGTTATGATTAAATACCTAAGTGGACTGTTTGATTTCAGATAAAACAATTCGGATGCTCTTTATAAATGCTAACCTCAAATCTGTAGATAAAACTAACAACAATAATAATGATACTGAAATCAATAAAATTCGAGACGATGAGCCGATGACCAAGTGGCAACAATTTGGTGAAAATATCTGTTTGATGGGCGGTGGTCAGGTCAATTATATCGATGCTAGTTCAAAATTTGCAGCTGAAAAAGTGTCACGTCGATGTCGTTTTTGCGCGAAACCATCATCAATTCAAGCCACCGACTGCATTAATTGTAATTTAGAAATTTGTGAATTCTGTGGTATTTCATGCATGCAGTGCAATGCACCACTTTGTGTGAGCTGTGTACAATTGTTGTAAGTTTTTAACCAAATTTTATAATTTACTTACCATTTTCAACGCTGCTGAGCCTAATTTTAAAATATTTTATTTCGATTTGATTGTTTTACAGCGGCTGTTGTGACAATTCGGTCGATATGAATGCTTGTTGTGAACGTTGCAAACAAATGTATAACATTCAATAGGTATATCTATAACATCCAAGTAGAATGATAATGATCCGTGAAATCCGTGCAATGATGATAAACCAGATCACCTCATATATGAGGGGCTTGGCGGAATAATGTAACACAGCCTCTCACCTCCTGCTCGCACTAACAGTGATTTCCATAAGCGAGAGAAGGAGGTGAGAGGCTGTGTTACATTATTCCGCCAAGTCCGTCATATGAGAACCAAATACTCAATACATTACAATAAAGTATATATTATAAAAAAAATATTTATTTGATAGAGCTGGCAATAAGCTTTTGATACTCAATTGCAATAATAAAATAAAATTTTGAATATTTGTACAAAAAAAAAAAAATGACGAGATGCACTTAGTTTTATTGATTTTATAAATTCTGAATAATTTTTTGTTGCTGTTGTTCCTGTTGTAACGGTCAATTTATGTTCGCCGGGATAACATTTATTCCGAGGGACAATAAGCTTAAAGTCTGAGGGAGAATAATCCGAGGGGTAATAAGCATCTATTATCCCTCGGGTTTTACTTTGTAAAAACTTTCATTTTTTTCCTCATTTTTGAAAATGGCCAGAAAAGGGTCTGAGCTCGAAAACCCTTCCCCAAAATTTCAAAATTTTCTTTCATTTCAAAGTTGAGGACGTAAAACCAAAAAAGAGTCATCACTTTTGAAAACCCATTCTATCTCGTGTGAAAAAGGTAGTTTTTAGGTAAATTTTATACATAATATTGGTACTCCACTTGGAGTAAATTTATTTAAAATGTATGGCTGTTTACTCAAATCTAATCTTTGGCTTGTTATATAATATAGCACTAAGATTTCATCTGATTTTTGACTCACTGCTCCGAACCAGTGGTGCGCGAAGGGGGGGGGGGTATTTCGGGGTTTGTTCACGAACTTGTTCATGCACACCTTTAGATCGGGTTCAAATTTTAACCAGAATCTCATTTCATCATGGCAACAAATTCGTCTTTGCACTTTTATATTTGGATACTCGATTCGGGTACCTCCAGTGCGAAATGACGTCGTCATTGTCGTTATATGTGCGACGAACATTGTGCGTTAACATGATGACTCTCGAACGGAGTCTCAAATCGCAAAATATTATATAACAAAGCAATTTTGTTCAGTATTATCACCGAATGTTTCCGATTTAATTTGAGCCATATTGGTACTTCTGTTCCGGAGCGGCGTTCATTCAAGTGCACGTGGGTTGGATCTCCAGTACATTTTACACAAAAACTGATTTTCACATTCTGGCCGTATTTTTGGACAGTGTCATCATAGTTTTTATGTATCGTGACCAAGGTCGAACACAGTGAACACCTTGCTTCTCAAAGAAAAACGTCCGACACTTTGATCCAATGAAAAATAATGCTGTGAGTGTATCTTTATACCGAAAAATTATGGAATGTGAATACTTGTGAAAATGTACGAAATTCTTCGAAAATCGATTTGTGATATCAATATATCTCAAGAATAGAGTCCTAAGTGTTGTTTCGGACAAAAATCGATCTCTGGCCATCGTAAATACGTGAAGTGTTTAAATTTGTTTAGCAAATGTTTTTGTTGATCACATTTTTCGGCGTATTTGATTTAGCATTGAACAAAACCATAGCCTTTAAAATGTCATTAGAACAAAATGTACTGATAAAGTACTGAAAATAGATTTTCAGTAGTTTGTCCCCTTGGTAAAGTTCGCTCAATAATTTTTTTTTTTCGATTTACATGTTATGTATATTTTTATTTTTAAATTATAATTTCTTCACTTTTTATTCGGCTAATGAATAAACGAATAAACAAACAAAAAATTAAAAAAAATATGATTTAAATGTTTTAAATGAATATAAGAAATGCAAAGGAATCTCACACACACCTACAATCTATTATTTTATAAGAATGTTTCAAAATTGGTTGCTGATTTCAGTATTGAGTGTTTTTGTTCTCATGTTACTTGTGTTTTCGATTTATCGAGTAATAATAAAGATAAGATTTTTTGTTTGTTTGTTTGTTTTTTTTTAAATAAATTACAATTATATGTAGCTGTATTTCGAGCTGTTGTAGTGGATGTTATCTATCGGTTTACTCGTTGCTATTGTTTATGCTTCACTTTCACCGGCTACAGCACCAACATCAGTTTCACCTTCAATCGGTACAATGAGATTTTCCTTTGACATTAACGTATATTTTGTGACAAAATGCGTGAAACGATGGCACAAATACGTTTCGCTTTCGAATTCATCAAATACACGACGATGATGAAAATATGCATGTGAAAAGATGCGATATACCCGACGGCACACTGAACCTAATTTACCCACTGATGCCTCTTTGATGGAGATTCTGTCAATGAAAATCCAAACGGTTTAATTTTTTTTTGGAGAAGACTCTCACGAATTTGCGTGCATATCAATTCAATTTGAACTGACCTGCTCGGAAAATATTTGCAACTATTCAGAAGACATGCTGCTCCATCCAATGTATGTCGTGTATAATCGATTGCTGGACACTCTTTGGGTGTTTTATGTGCGGCACACAAGAATATCCATTGTTCGGTGGCAGTCATTTGGGTACATGTACTAGGAACACAATGCGCCTGTAATCGTACCGCCAATCCATTCAACTCCATGCAAAATTGTCTACAAATGTCAATGGAATTTGAAATATTGAAATTTTCCAATTATTCACAGTTCAATTCAATTATTGGCTTATCACATCGCTGTTACCTTAAATGCTCATATTTCCAAACGCCCTCGTCTTGCGATTCTGGCATTGTTAGTATTGCTTCAATATTTGATGGATCTTTCTTTATAAGCTGCTGAATGTATTGCTGTACAGCCAATGTGCTGTCCATTTCTTCGAACGGTTCATCTGGCCAACGGCAAAAGTCCTATATTTTAATCAAAACAGAAATAAAATCAAATTACAATTAAATGTTCTTGGAAACTGCATGTCTGTGAAAGTTGTATTGAAACACATAAACGATTCAACTGATTTACCAAATCAATACATATATAAATCAATTGTAACCAAAACATGTCAAATTATGCATCGAAATTTCTCTGTCGATACATTTTAAACGATGCAATCAATTGAATATTTGATTATTGTGAATGCATTTAAATGATGTGTAATATCGATTTGTTGGCAATTTAATTACCTTTGCCTTGGTTCCAGGACGATTTCTACGGATTATTGTTGTGGTGTCAGCCATCTTCATGATTAAAATTGCATATTTGTGTTACTAACAAGAGAAAAAAATGAAAAAAATCGACTTCGTTTTTCTGTTGTTGACAGATACCTTCGACTCTTATTTTTTTTCTTTATTTCAATCCAATTTTCACCCTCGTATCCCTATCGGTCATCTGATGCTGAACCTATATACCATCAATCGTATGCCATCGAAACGAAATGATATCGGGCAACACTGAATTTACAATCGAATTGACATTTCGCTATGGCGAACAAATAAATGTTCAAACTAAACGTCATTCATTGTGATCGAAACCGTGCACCTAGTTTACAACTCAGAAGCTTGTAACGCAAATCGACTGAAAATAATTAGAATTGTTCGCAATTTATACTGAACATTTAAAGCCGCTCAATAATTTATAAAAAATGCCAAAAATTCGCCGCAGTCGTAAGAAGCCGCCAGAAGGTTGGGAATTAATTGAACCCACTTTGGAAGAATTGGAACAGAAAATGCGAGAAGGTAAATTGCTTTGTTTGAGCCAAATTTTTGTTGTTGCCCAAAAACGTATGATAAACGAAACTGTTTTGAGGTTTTGTTTGGTGATCAAAAAAATGTGTTAATGACATTGATTGTTTTTATTTTGTTTTGTTTTTCCAGCTGAAACGGATCCACATGAGGGGAAACGTATAAATGAATCATTATGGCCCATTTTTAAAGTGCATCATCAAAAGTCACGTTATATTTATGATTTATTCTATCGACGAAAAGCAATCAGTCGTGAATTGTATGATTATTGTATTGCTGAGAAAATTGCTGATGCCAATTTAATAGCAAAATGGAAAAAATCGGGCTACGAGAATCTATGTTGTTTACGTTGCATCCAGACAAGAGACACAAATTTTGGTACAAATTGCATATGTCGTGTGCCAAAGTCAAAACTTGAAGAAGGTCGCATTGTTGAGTGTGTGCATTGTGGTTGCCGTGGATGCTCTGGATAAAATATCAAAGATTTCATATAAATTGTGCGTTTTTTTTCGTAAGCAAATCAGTTAGGCGATAGGTTTCTCACTTTTCTGAGAGAAAGAGACGGATGTATTTTAATTCAAAACATTGACTTTGAGTTTATCAATTATTTCCATATTCTGTAAACTCACCTTTAATTTTCTTCACTTTTAAATCACCGAATAAAAAATAAACCAGAAATTATGTACAACATTTTGGATATCGTTTCATTTGATCTCTTTTCTGTTTATTGTTAACTAAAAAAATACAATTCACCGCAGTGAAAAATTCCCTAGACATAGAAAACGTATTAAATTTAAGCATACAGACGGATGCAATATTAATTTTAAAAAAAGAAACAAAACAGAAACGAAAAGACAGTTGCCCTTACAATGATGCTTATGGTAACTTTGATCTAGTTTTTTACTTTTGTCGACAGAAAAAAAAATGTTTGCTAAAACGAAAACCATATCGAAATGATAACTTAAGCTAAATTTGTTTAAATAGTCGTTTTCCCAGTTTATGCTATTACAATTTTGATTGTGGATTATGTTGATGTTTGTTCTTTTCGGCCAGATCTGGTAATAAATTACCCGCTGCAAATATATTCTTTGGATCTAGCTCTTGTTTGGCAGATTTATAGAGTCCAACACCAACACCACTAACACTTTGTGGATACCATCTACTGCGCAGCTTACCCACACCATGATGATGCGAAATAGAACCACCATTCAATAGAATCTCCATGCGTGCCATCGATTCAATGTGCTCATATGTTTCGACTGGGTCCTTAATCTCAGCATAGTTGAAGCCAAAATAGAAATAGACACATGCACCAGCGTCATAGGTTTGTGTCACTCGGCATGATATCAAGTAATGCTTTACGCCGAGTTTCTCACATTCCTGGAGAAAGACCAAAAGTCATTCATTTTTATGATATTTCTAACAAAAATCAGGAACATCTTATATTTTGGAGCAAAACAATCGCTCAAACTTATAAAATTGAATTGATAGGTGGAAAAAACTGACCTTTGAAACACGCAATTTTGTATTTCGGCACAATTGCTCACATTTGTCCCATGGAACAGATGTCTCGAATGATTCAGCCACAACATAAAATTCTAAAGCCAGGTCCTGTAAATCATTTGATTTGCATGAGTAATGAAAAACATCGAACAAACAAACAAATCAGTAAAATGCGCTGCATTGTAAAATGTGAAATAAATTCTCAATTTACCCGAATGTATGCGATCACAAAAGTAAGTACGTAGCCACGTTCACCATTAGTTGCACCAGCTGGAATGCCACCATATTTTTCCGCAATTTCATTAATTAATTTTTGTTGTCGCTTTACATCTTTTTCATCACCTTCAAATAGTAATGTTGCGACGCACATTTTATCTAAATTAAAGCCCTTCAATTTGGTAATGTATGCCTTTTTCATGCCTTCAATAACACTGACGAAGAAGGTTGCCTTCGGTTTAAGTGCTTGGCCGAATTTAAATTGATCATTATCAATCAATCGAATGCTTGACGGTTGACACTTTCGTGCGGCTACTTCACGTAAACATTTAACGCCACAACCAAAATACGGGAATATCAGTGATCCGTACGCTCGTACTGATGGCATTTGACGAACCTTTAGTACAACTTCAGTAATAACACCGAGTGTACCTTCCGAGCCAAGAATGATTTGATTGAAATCTGGACCGCATGATATTCGCGGTGCCAAGCAATTACGTTCAAGTACACCTTTTGTTGTTACCATTTTCACTTGCACTACCAAATCTTCAATGTTACCATACACATTTTTCTTCATACCCGATGCTCGAGTCGCTACCCAGCCACCGAGTGATGAAAATTCATAGCTATCTGGCTCATGTCCAACTGTTAGGCCGATCGTTTTGAGCTCTCGTTCGAGGTCTTGACCAAAGATTCCGGCCTCAAAACAAGCTGTCATATTTGGTCGATCAAGCCACAGCATCCGATTCATCTGTGATGTATCCAGCGCTACAATTGATCGTTGCTCATTTTGTGGACATGTCACCGAACCAGACACGGATGTTCCACCACCAAAAGGTATTACTGTGACATTTCTGGAATGTGCCGCGTTTACAATTTTCATAACTTCATCATGTGATTTGGGCCAAACTACAACATCTGGTATACGATTTATGATACCTTCTCTCAGGCTATGGATTTCATACAGTGTTTGGCCATGTGATCGAATCAAACGATCGACTCCCTTTACGGAATATAAAATATTTGCTCCTTTCACATCACTGATAAATGCATCATTGAGCATCGGTTCGGGATAAACAGTTGGAAGGGGTTTCGATGCGCGTCGTGATGTAAAATCTAAGTTTAGCTTCTCCTGCACCCATTGCTTAAAGTATGGCAACCTTAAATTACCAATTGAGTATCGATCCCCGGTAAAATACACCTCAAATTCATTGGTCACCGCAAATTTTGAATCATTATAACCCCATCCGTTCCATTTTAATAGCTTCTCCCTGGCAAATCAATTGAAATTTTAATTTTAATGTGTTAACATTGATTGTTGTGAAACAAATTCGATTAGATGATAAACATACCTCTCCCTAGGGATGATACTTGTGATGTCTTTGCCAGTGGTGTTAGTTCGTGATAAGGCCGTTGTGACTTGATTTGTTTTCTTTTTGGCATCCGCATCCGCATCCGATTTGTTCGTTGTAGTAGCCATTGTTGCTGCTGTTTTCTTTGTTGGTGCGCCAATGAATTGATCAATTGGCGTTGCAATGTTACTGTTGCGTGGATTCGAACTCAAGTGATTGACGCACAATTTAACAATTTTACTCTTATGCTATTCAAGCGGTTTGTTTTTGTTTTATGCAATAGTCCAACAGGTATATTTGTTTTTCACCTTCAGTTTCGTTTCAACGCTTATTTTCGTTTGAGTATTTTGTTTTTTTCTTCTATTGCTGTTGTTTACTTTGACGATCAAACAAAACTGTGAACGAAAATCAAAAGAAATAAGCTTAAACACAATCATTTAACACAAATAGAAGAACAAATTCCATTTCACATTGTTTGCTTTTTTCTCTTTCACGCGAGCCATGAAAAATTGTGATGTCGTTTTATTTTCCATTGACTTTCAATTGTTTGTTTTCGACACACACAAAATTTAACAAAATGTTTGGACTAACAACCGAATAAGGTTTCGGAATACACTCCTACTAAAGAAATGGTAAATGAAGATCGTACATTTGTTAATCAATCAAACAAAAGAAAGAGTAAACATACGTGCCATTGATGTATGAGATTTGTGCCCGACACATATTTTTGCGTATCGTAAAATTTACCGACTGAGAATTCAAAACGAAGAGTTGTATAGGTTGATTTAAAAGAGATAGAAAGCGTACAAGTGTGTACAGGTGTGTGCACTTAAATGAGTTAAGCGCGCAATATCGTATTCTAAATGAATGAATGTCGCATGAAGTAATTTCAATTGATGTGTAATTTCAATGATGATGATGTTTAAAGTCTGACATGATGTTTTACTTCATAAACAATGAATGCCCGAGAGAAAAATACAAATTTCGGACAACATCATTTCACAGTTACGAATCTCCACATACAAATTCAGTGGCAATAACGCAAATCATCGAATAATTTGGTAATCGTTTTTCTATTGAATTCGGTGGTTATGTGCTTTGTTGTTCGAACACCTTTGTCTGATGACTTTGTTATGAGTGAAAAACACACACACACACACACATTAGATCCACTGAAATTTAAATGTTCATTTGATTTGAGCACTTTCAATTTCATGCACACAAATGTCCACAAAATTGAACAATTTGCTACACTTGTGGGGACTTGTTTTTGAAGCGAAGGCATTTGGTGTGTTGTTAGATTGTGGACAAAAGTGTCATTTTGAGGCCCAAAACTGTATTTAGTGCATTTTTACTAGCACTTTGAGTGACGAAATATCGGTGTGTTTTTTTGTCCGAGAGTTGACCGGCATCAACAATTTTTAATGGCAGCGAGAGGGGAGATCATCTTTGAATCTTAAATATCTTAAATTAAACTCAAATATACCGAATGGGCTCACATTGATTGACTCACATTTTAAAGAGAAAACCATCATCAACGACCACAACGTAAATATGCGCCGAAAGTAAGTGTGTGTACTCATTTAATCATTTACGCATTTAATTTAGTTGGTCGCAAGTAAATAGCTCGGGCATTTGTTGATTTGTTTCATCATTTTTGGGTGTCAAAAAAAACACGAGAAAAATAAAAACACAGACGAAGAGAAGGTGGCATTAAAATGGTGTTAGTAATCAATAGAAAGAAGAAAATATGTCTGAAAAAGATGAAATGGATGCAAACAAAACAGTCCAAAGCACTTCAAGAATGTACCCAGCCACTTATTTAAAGCGCTTTTGATAAAATCGTCACCGAGGTTTCATTGCCCAAATAACCGTTTTAATGGTAAATGATGAGTGCGTTTGGCATAAATTTGGATGCTGTTGATGATGACGATGCTATTCATTACGATTTTCATCATCGCACCATCGTCAACAATTGTCTGTATGTGCGTTTTGTGCCGTGAAAGATTTTATAAGAAATGTATTTTTAAATGCCGAACAATGCTGCTATAAATTTTGATGCCAATTGCACACATTCGACATCTCGTTCGACGATGTTTCATGTACAATGGTCGACTAAAAATGAATTCCAGTCGTGCTCACACCGCTGTGCTAATTCAACATTTTCATTTATCGATTTGGTGATGATTTGACACTTTTTTTCCACCAATTGCTTCGTTGTCTTTTTTTCTCTCATTTCTTGTGCACTTTTTTCGGTGTATTATTTGCTATTCTTATTTGCTCATTGAATGAAAAAAAAAACATTAATGCAATCGATCAGACAAACGTTTATTTGTCTATGGCATAGACTCTATGCACGCAAATTGTAGCAAAAAAAAAAACACTTATTAATGTAATCGCTACGCGTTTTTTCCCGTCTTCCTTGGTTCTTTGATTATTATTCAACAAATAGCAAATTAAATGAAATCAAAAGCTAACGAATGCCCTGACCGTATAAAACGCAACCATTTGGTTGTGTTGGCGTTTTTTTTTCATACGCTAGCCCATAGAAAGTAGTGAATATGGGTCGTCTAATTTATTGGAATTTTTAAATCAATTGCGTCGAGCACAAAATTCGGAAAGAGTGTTTCTTTAGCAAAATTATTTCGACATTTTTTCTCCATTGGATCGTGACCGCCAACTTTCGGATGTGTATGGATGCTTTGTTCCGGTGTACTGTTGTGTACGCTTATTGAATGTTTGTATTCGGTCTCTTTCAGTACATGCACATTTCCATCTCTATTCACTAAATCTCAAACACATGAAATTCACTTGTGTGTATTTCGATATTAATTTACGTTGATTTATTTAAATAATGTGGAAAGGTGAAGTAATCAAAATGAAAAAGAATACATTAAATATTAACACTCGGTACCCATAGGTAAATAAGAGAATCATACATCACACCAGATACAGATAGAGAATGGAGAGCGAAAGAGATGAACTGAGAAAAGAAGTCGCACTGTCGAACTGACCAACTGACTAACCACAATCGAACAGTCAACCAGACAAATGACCGTTCAGTTGGTTGTGTGATGTGTATGCGACGCGACTCATCGGCCACCAATCGACAAATGAATCGACAATGATAATTGATAATTTTTCGAGCAAATAGAGTGATTATGCATACCGAAACAATGGTTTTTGGTTTGGCGCGACCCACAACAGACGCATCTATCAAACTAATCAATGGAGCAATAGCATTCTTTCCGAATTATAAGCTAATTTGCTTATTTCATACAATGGACAGCTTAATTGTCATTTCTAAAATGTGATGTAACAAACAAAGTCATAAAATCCAATTGCCAATGGCTCGGCAGATCAATTTGCTCGCAGCTACATTCCGAATAAATACACTTTGCATATTTGATTTCACTTGAATACGAACAAATAGAATAAATTTGCGCATTCGAGCATGAAGAAAAAAAATGTTAACGTTTTTCAAGTGATTCTTATAAAAACATATGAAAACAACATACAGAAAAAAGCACCCCGCTCATTGGAAATTCTATTGACAAAGAATAACAAAGTAAATCAATATTTGTGCATGCATTGCAAGTGCAATTGATGCGAGGGTCTATTGATGAATATGAATTTCAATGTGCTTTTGCACCTCTTAGCAATGGGCTTGTGGAATCTCGATAAATTTTCCATAAATATCCATCACAAATCTCCATTTTTCTACGGTTGTTAGCCTTTGAGATTTCAACTTGAAGTGAAAAGTAAATTAGAAAAAAATAAATAAATATTCAAATGTCCTTAAAATGGACATCGCACACAGATGAATGATGTTACTGTTTAAAGTTATAACATTTCAATAGATTTCCATAGTTTTGGATCGATAAAAATGTTCGAAATTATTTGTTATTTTTTTTTGCATTTGATTTCATAAATGAGGTCATCAAATTGAATTCAAGTGAATTGAAATTGAAAATCATGCTCGATAGTTTGTTGTGTGAAAAAAAATTCATATGAAAATGGAAAGTTGCATGAAATTTTTTGTTCGGTGTTTTGTTGTTGTTGTTGTTTGTGTGCCGTAAATTTATTTGACCACGTGTGAATGAACAGTCAAGCGATACCATTGAGTTCCAAAGTGTACTAGAGGATAGAATGCTTAAGGTAACCAAATATTCTATGCATACACATCGCATTTCGATTGTACACACAAACAACCAATTCGTGCCCCCTATTTCCATCCACTCGCTCTCATTTACTTTGCGATTTTGGGTAACAGTTAACAGTGAATGCTTTTCAATGAACACACCGAGCTGTATACGGTTTTTTTTCGAAATACAGGCGGAGTTTTCAGGACTTGCGCACTAAATGCACATGCGGCAACCGTAAGGAAAAATGATACAACTAAAATATATTATTAGATTTATATTGACAACTGTTTCTTTTTTCTTGTGTTACTTTGATTTGACAGCGTCATTTTTGGAATCTTATTTAAAATGCCGAAACGATAGCAGTTTTCGATGCTGTGGCGATTTACGTTAGTTTGCATGAGTGCGAAAAAAAGCAACACTCAACCCTTTGTTGATGTTGAATAGGCTGTGCCATTGACAATTCACACTTTTGTTGTTTGCTTGGATATTAATTATATGGATATTGAGTACGAGTGTTTTTATTTGCAATTTGAATTGGATGCTTTTGTTAGATGCTATGAAACTGCAACACAATTTGCATCCATTTTCAATTGAACATATGAATAGATTAATAGATTTCAAATTCACACCAAAACAGATGCCCCATTTACATATTCATTTTCATCGATTCGATTACCTTATGCCAAATACAATATACCTTTCGAATAAGAAAAAAAAACAGTTCATCCCGTTTGTTCTATTCAACTTCAATCCAACATAAATCAATTCACAAATTAAACTGTTTGAACTTAACATTCAAATTAAACGTGTGTTAAATGAAAAATTCGATAAATCAATTGTACATTTGCTTTCTTACATGGCCAGAATTTGCCGACAGTTTTCACTTTCAATATTTCGAAATCTGGATCCACACACACAGAGCCACAATTACAATACAAAAATGTTGCCGTTTGTTTATTCGATGACGATAGAACACACAAATTCTTCAAGTCGGCTAGGTATTTTCTTCCTGGACTGGATCCGGTACACACACGTAAAACGCGTTCCAAATTAATCTATAGAATTTTTTTTCAATTGTTTATACGAGGCGAATACGTCGCGACGGCATCCGTGTAATAACTAAATTCATCTATTCGCTTGAACATAATCTTAATACTTCTGTGCGCAAATGCGCATACTTGCTATATGTTACGCGTATCCCATATCGTACAGCCGTGCCATACACATGCCAAATACACATTGAATGCTATGCAGAGAGAGTCACACGGTGTCTGTATGTACTTGCGTATGTGTGTGTGTGTGTGTGTGTGTGTGTGTGTGTGGATGTATGAACTGTTCAAACAACACACACCATACGGAGAAAATTCGGGTGATTCAGTTTTAGGTGAACAAAAGCAGTTTACAATTCGTCATTTTTGCCGGCTATTGCGATCGCTCAACACAACCACATTCATTCATTGCAGTGCTAGCTGATGAATGTGGCAACTATCATATGGTTCATATTCCAACTCTATCTGGATTTCGTCAACAATCATAAGCTAATTATTATTAACGCAGTTGTTATAATTTGCGAGCATCGTTGTGTACTGCTATTTCAGCATCATCTTCTTTTGCAATTATGTTGATCGTTTATGACTTAGAGTCAAGCAATTTTATTTTCTTGACTTCGTTAAGATGATTTAAATGAATTTTATCAGTAGTTTCAATTCATTCATTTTTTGGATGATTTATTTAAAATAGACAGTGGTTTGTGTGCGTGTGGGTGTGTATGTTGAGTTTTACGAATATTTTTGATCTTTTATCGAATAAAGTAGATAATTGTAATGGTTGTGGAGAAATTGCATACCGTATGAAAGACTTAAACACTCGGTTAAGAAAAACTTCAGCTAATTCTAAATATATTTTAGAATTAACTAGAAGTTCAAGGTAATAAATTCAGTTGTCATTTATTGAGGTCATATTGACTTTCGAATATCAGGATATCTATGTGCTATTAAGTTCCGGGGGTGAGGGGTGAGGGGTGAGGGGTGAGGGGTGAGGGTGAGGGTGAGGGTGAGTTATTAAATCACCGTCCGATGTGAATTGATGGAGAAAACGAATACAATTGATAAATGCTTGTATCTGCTTGTTCAATGAAAATTAATCTCAGTTAATAGACGGCCATAAATCGAATACAATAAATGAGCATGGCTCAAATATACAGTCAGAATGAATTCATTTTTAATGAGTGAAAGTGATAGAGAGGTTGCTTATATTGATATTATTTAGAGTTGGAACTTACATTCTGGTAATCGGACCTGGAAGCAAACTTTTGACATACTACAGTGTGTTTCAGAATTCCTGCCTATGGCAATATTATCGATGGATGGCGACTCTAAAGTGCTCTATGTGACTGATGTATTACTGTCTACTTAAACGTTCAGTTTAAACGTCACAACAATAACACAACTGTCACATACTATGTATATCAGATAAAAATAATTTCTTCACTTGTAAAAAATTGAGTTGAAAATATCATCAAAATGGCACCGATAATAATAAATTTCATAAAAGCCACAACATTCATGGCTGAAACCGACTCTGGGCAATTTTAGTCTATTTTAGTTACTTTCAACCAATTCAAGACGGTCTTAGTCAATTTCAGTACTGTTGCCATTTTACTCAGGAAATTTGAGGTGATTTTGCAATCGCATTAGTTTTTCGGGGTAATTGCATAAAAACCCCAGAATTTATGGGTGAAATACAAAAATCAACCATAGTTGACTCTGGACAATCTTAGCCAGTTTTAGTTGCTTTTAGCCAATTCAAGACGGTCTTGGTCAATTTCAGTACTGTTGCCATTTTACTCAGGAAATTTGAGGTGATTTTGCAATCGCATTAGTTTTTCGGGGTGATTTTGAAATCGCATTAGTTTTTCGGGGTAATTGCATAAAAACCCCAGAATTTATGGGTGAAATACAAAAATCAACCATAGTTGACTCTGGACAATCTTAGTCAGTTTTTTTTGGGTTCGGCTGACGACAGTTGATTCATCTCGAATAGACATTTTCTTTCAGGTTAACTTTGTATTACTTTTAAGTTTGTTGTATTGAGCGATAAATAGTAAACAATTCCAATCATTAATCTTTCAAATTATGGAATCGAAATACCTTTTTTGTTTATTAGTTTCATTTCTATATCTGAAAACGTCAAACTTGATGGACAACGTTCATATTCAACGTTCATATTCAACGTTCAACATCGCATGAGTTAACGTCAGTTAACGTTCAGTTTGTTTGTCAGTCAGTATACTACAATGACATCTATTGGCGAATTTCGCATAAATGGCTGCCGTTCATGAAATAATTTAATAATATTTTCTAAAATAAAAGATAAATAATTATAAAGACTTCAAATGGTTAATTTTTTTTCATGCTATTTGAATATTTTACCATAATAAATCAAAAAATTATCTTTTTGTCATCCTTGAATGCAAAAAAAACGAAATTCTGCCTATAGGCAGGAAATCTGAAACACACTGTACAACTCAATTGTTCGCTATGACAGTTCTACTTCTCCGATCTGAGTGTTCTAGGTGTCAATCAAAGGGTGAAAAAGATATCTTTCAAATGAGACCAGTACAGTACGAAATACGAGCGGAAATCCGCTCAAATCCGCTCCCCATTCGCTTGGTGATTAGATTTCGGCACACATTTCTTACGTTTTCAGATAGATTTTTTCTGTGCTGGTCTCATTCGAAAGATATAATTTTCACCTTTTGATTGACACCTAGAACACTCAAATCGGAGAAGTAGAACTGACATAGTGAACAATTGAGTTGTAGTGTGTCAGAGCGATCGAAAATTCGCTTCCAGGTCCGCTGGTAATGCGCTACTATCGATGATATGAATTACGTATCAACATTAAAAGCAAATACAACTGAACAACAACAACAATAACACGTGGCAAAATCAACTATTTGAAATATGAATTTCAAATTTAAAAAAAAACTGTTATTTGAAATTCATATTTCAAATAATTCATTTGCCACGTGTTATTTTTGTTGTTGTTGTTGTTTTTCAGTTGTATTTGCTATTAATGTTGATACGTAATTTATATCATCGATAGTAGCGCATTACCAGAATGTAAATTCAACTCCAAATAATATCAATATCAGGAACCTCTCTTTCACTTTCACTCATTAGATTGGGACACTATACAAAATGTTCAGAATAACAAAAGTTAATTTATTTTTACCTAGTGCTTTATTACAGGCGATTAAGTTCGCCGAAGTCATATAACATTGATGCAAACGATAAATGAGTGAGATGTTGCTGTTTGATGTTATGTTGAAGACATGATAAGCATTAGTAGCATGATACCTACACCACTAGCAGTAAAAAGGCTAATGGCTTCTCCAACTTCAGTTAATATACCGTGTAAAAAGGTTTCGTCGGGGAGAAAGGGGGCGTTGTACGTTTACCAAATGACAAAGGTTTCATATAAAATGTGGCCGATAATAAGCCACACTCATGATATTTCCGGTAATTGACACAATTTCTTTTCAGGTAACAATCAGTTAGTATTGTTCGTTTTTTATGTTCAGCGATTCCTTATTTTTCTTTTAAAAAATGGTTTGTACCACTTCTTTTAGTAGTGGTACATTCATAAAAATCATATTCACGGTGTATGCTCATTGCTCACTGGCGCATTGCTCAGTTGCAAACAACAGAGTTGTACTGGAATTGTTCTTATTTTTATCTTATCGCTTATTTCATGGTACTTTATATTTACGAGCAAACTTATTTCAGAGATTTCAAATTTATGGAGGAAAATTCATAGAAAAAAAAACTCCAGAAAAATGGTCTAACAATAAATTTTAAAAGAAAAATACAACACTTTAGATTCGCCGGAGAAGATGCAATATCTTCTCTTTGTCCATTATTAAAACACAAGAATGTTTGGAGCCATTCATCGAAAACGATAAAAATTGTCCAAAAATATAAACTCGTTATATTATTATTATATTTATCCTTTGTTCGGGATAACTTTTTATCCGAGCCTAAACTATAAGAGATATAAAAAATGCATTTGGCAGTGTTTTTGACTATGAAAAATATGAAATTTGGCTTTTGAAGTTTGTTAAAATATATATTTTTGTTGTCGCGTATCTTGGGATAAACTAAATTTTTTGATACCGCGACAACCAAAATATATATTTTAACAAACTTCAAAAGCCAAATCTCATATTTTTCATAGACAAAAAAACTTGAAAGTGAATTTTTGTTGTATCATGTCTAGTTTAGGCTTGGATAACAGTTTTATCCAGATAAAGCACTAGGAACGGGCATAAGTGTTTTAAATGGAAATTTCACTCAACTTCAAACTGTTTGCCAAACGTGAGGTGGTTGTTACTGCGACAGGCGGTGTCCGATTACTTTGAATATTTTTGTGTGTAGTACCCGTGTTTGCAGCTTAGGCGTTCATGAACGCATACGGGTGTTCGTCTAGGCGTTCATCAAAAAATATTACAAAAACATAATGACAAATATGCATAGAATTGAGTGCATGGGAATTCGAACGTCTAGGCATTCATCCTATGTTTTTGCAATATTTTTTGATGGACGCGTAGACGAACGCCTGTATGCGTTCATGAACGCCTAAGCTGCAAACTCGGATATGAACACACTCGTGCGACACACACACACACTCACGCACACAGACATAATGAAAAAATTTGTAAATAATTTACAACAAGCTGTCGATTTGACAATGTCGAAGTTTAAACCGTTCGTCGCATCGTGCGCTTGGCATCAAATTTAAAGCCGTTGCCAATCTTCTGCAGACGGTTATTCAATATATGTGAAATTATTCAAATCGGTAGCATTACGCTGTATTTTTTTTTCTTCGATTTTTTTTTGTCAGCAATCCTGACTATCATTTTTCAAGTTGTCGCGAAACACATGCCGATTTTCCTGATCGGCACAAATCGCAACAACGAAAAAAGCCAAATCGATAAAATATGCAGATTTTATGACAAGCACGTACAATTTGCGCGTATTTACTTCAACGTTTTGTTTTTTGTTGTTGTTGTGTGTGTTGTTGTTGGAAATAGCAAACGAAATTTTTGGATTTTCGGTGCAAATGAGGACAAAATGTTAACAATGTATGTGCGATGAAAAACAAGGTGCACGAAATCACTCGACCCTAAAAATACCTGCGCTGCCGTGAGGAATGACAAAGTTTGATTAGTTAATGAATAAATTAATAGACAAATCTACCTATCCAGCTGTTCCAAGAGGACTATTGCACCAAATTGCTTCCGATGTGAGTTGTGAGTTCTGAACTGCTTGAAACCAAATCGCTTGAAGCGACGTTTTTTGTATCTATTCAAACTCCAACTGTGACATAAAGCAAGCATTCGATTATCCTTTTATCCGTGTATCATCGAACCGCATCGACGCTTTTTATATGATCATGATTTAACTTGTTTCCTCTTCTCGAAATCAAAACTCAATAATATACCCATTTGACAACACTAAAAAGACAATCTTCGACATTTTCTAAAAGAAAAATCATTGTCATAATCAACATTATAATCGGTTCAATGGTTTCCATGAACTGTAAATTTTAATGTGTGCTCATTTGTTTACGATTTCCGATATAATTCTATTCCACTTGGGTATCATTTGTTTTTGAAGTTTTTGTGAAGCAACAAATGTTATATTAAATTATATCGACCGATTAAAATGACTGGAATATAAATAGAAAGTGGTTGCCATTTTTTTGAACCGGATCCGAATGTGGTAAAATACGTTTTCCATCCCATTTCATTTTTTTTTCTTTATTTTAGAAAACTTCTAATGTGAATCGCCATTGCAAATAGAATATTCATGATATCGATTGTGAATTAGTATCGTTGATGCTTGGCACTTGGCTGATGAATTATATATTTTTCGATTTTGATAAAATCTCTCAACTGTAGATTTTTCAATAAGCGCTAAAGCCTATTATGAATTCATGATTGAATATCAAATATGATTTATGTATGTATCGCATATTATGCGCAATCAATCCAAAATCAATAAACACATGCAAAAATGTGTGTCCTGGAGCACCAGCAGTTTCACTTGTGAAAAATACTATCTGAATTTAAAAATTAGACAGAACGAAGATATTTATAGACATTGATATGACGAATGATATTGTGTGTCCTTTTTGGTGTTGGCCTTCTACGCAAAGGATGTTGAACTATCAAGAAAGTTCCAACGATTGTAAGTACAGTTAGAGTGTCATGACACATACATCAACGGCACAGAAATAGTTTTGTATCAAGACATGATATCATTTTAAGGCACAAACACAAAAATTGTATATCACCCAATAATTTATTAGGTATTTTTCATAACACACTATACAATAACGACAGAATATGCATATAAATATGAATAATGAAACAATAATCTTTTTCTATAAATGGTGGTGTGTGTTTTGTGCGTATATGTTTCGTTCCATTTATCCTGGTTTACATGTAACATGTTTGTGCGTTTACATTCGTTGGAATATTGTTCATATTGTGTATTTAATTTTCATTGTGATGGGTGGTGCAGGCGAAAAAAAAAACAAGAACCAACACAAACATATTTAAACAAAACTTTTCCATTGGAAAACATTTTATGATGGAAAATGTAAATAAATATTGCCATGAGCAAACATGTTAAATGATTTGACGAAATAAATAGTCAACAATTGGCTTGGTAAATTGATGCGCTTCAGTTGAGTAAGCAGGATTCATATGTTGGAACCATATATTTGATATTGATGAATGCATCCTCTCCACCATGTCTCTCGAGGACTTGTAATGTTTCCTCAACCAGAACGCTCAAATTGCAGCTCTTCTTTTGCGAATAATCGATTTTATCATTGCAAGTCACTGGCATGATTTAAAAAAAAAACAATAATGTCATTTAATTGTATTGAAATGAACTCACGTTGCACTGCATATTTATACATCCCCCCGGTGATAAATTAAAAGTGGAATCAATTTACCTTCAAATGATTTGTATGCATTGAACATGGGTAATAATTGGCGATAAAATGGCACCAAACCAGGCCCAACGAGATCAGATGACATCACCATTTGTTGTATTATTTTCAATGTAACACACATCACTTCCTTGTTCTTGGTATTCAATGCTCCTGAAATTAATTGACAACATAGCACAATATGCAGACTAATTTTCAATGAAATATGATACATTTTCGTTTGCATAAAAATGAAAAATGTTGCTATTCAACCTGCTCGGCACGTACGTTTAATTGGTACAATGAGCTGCGGTATAACCGGATAGATTTTATCGCGACCAAAATTAATTAGGTCACGAACACCTTGTCGTGCATACGTTTTATATGGATGATCCGGTTCGGATAGACCATCAAAAAATAGCGGCAAATACAAATGATAGTTTAATTTATTCAAATCCATTGTCCATAAAATACGCACACCGCCCGGAAAATACTATAAAATACTCCAATAATTACTACAATAATACTATAAAATACTTCAAATAATACTATAAAATACTATATACTTCCAAACGCAATGGTAAATCGCCACGTTCATAATGCATACGAAACGATGTACGTCTTGGTTTTTTCGCAAGCTTACGATTACGATTGAAATAATTGTACGGCATCACTTTGGTATTTTTTTGTAGGCTTTGAATTGAGAATGCTGGCACTAATCGAGGTGATTGCTTTTTCAACACATCCTGTGTTCGCAACGATTGCTTCTTCTCTTGATCGACTCCGCACAATTCGCTCCTCGACATTTTTTTTTTTTTTTTGAATTTCTTATCTATAATTCTCAAGGCGGAAAAGTGCAAATATTTTAGAGAAGCAAATCACTTTTTTCGTTTTTTTTTGTACAACGCAAAGAAAACAACAATTAAATTCGCGATTACTTTGATGTTCAGGTGATGTATTGGTATTTTTCTTTCCTCTCTCGCTTCCAATTTCACTGGAAATTTCTATCAACACATTTCACCTCACAACCTGCAATTCAACACCTTCAGCGATTTGTCAAGTGCCCTGCATAAAAGTATAAAGTTTTTTTTTCTTTCTTTTGATTTGCCGTTGCTATGGTTGCTATGAATATTACTGGGGAATTTGACTCATTTTAAATGCAAACGGGAATCGTTTGTTGATTAACAACCAAGAAGGAGATAGGAATATACAGAAGCACGAAAAAAACGTCAACCATATTTATCGTTATACGCCTGCTTTAAGCTTATTTCTACTTACCTTATGCTGAAGCCTGCGTAATCATTCACATTCACTACTGATATCGGTCTCTCGGGACAAATTAAAGAATTATATATTGATATAAACACACATAAGCCGCATTCAATTTGTATCATTTCATATATTAAATAACCCAAATCCATTGCAATAATTTATTAATGAAAATATCATAATATATATTTTATTTAAATTTAAATTTATCTTTGTTTTGTTTGTTGCTTAAAAAGATGGTTGTTTGCTTGTTTTAAATCACAAATTGGAATCATTGAGCTTTGAACATTGGATGGGGGGTAAATTAGACACAATTTAAAAACGCCCGTCTAAAAGCGGCGAATCAACCGCGGAATAAATGTATTAGATTCTCATTAAAACCAGCACTTTGTAGACTCTTTTCGCAAAGCTCGTTGAACATTAAAGGACCGCATACGAGACAATATTCCGAATAAAATTGCGAATTAGTTCGAAATAAGCTAGCTGCTATTTCGTTGCACATGCGTCCAATTTCACCATTCCAACTGTCATTTTCATTGGGCTCCGATAAAATGTATCGCATTTGAATTCTGAAAAATAATACCACAAATACAAAACACGCCCACATATAATTAGTATGTGATCGAGAAATAGCCATTAACTGACGAATTTACCTCGTATTTGCATTGGACATGGCATTGAATTTACTCCTACACCAAATATCATCGGCCGCCTTATTAAAATACAGCACGTTAATCGATTCACTGCAGAAGAAAATGTTTTTTTTTTTGTGTATGTGTGTTTTAATATTAGGAAAATAATTAATTTGGTTGATGTTTATTTGCCTTGAACCGTCTTAACGGTAAAAGAACTTACATTTTGTTATTGCGACGCTCCAGTAAGTAATCGATGATGGCAAGCATTGGTGTAATGCCACTGCCAGCTGCCAAAATTGCAATCCGTTTAAATTCTTTAACTTGGCTCAATTTGAAATTGCCCTTTGCGTGCGACACCTCCAAATCCTGGGCCAATGGCAAATTGTTCGTAATGTAGGTGGTTAAAGCACCCTTTGCATATTTCTTAATCAATAAATAAAGATAAAAACTTGGATCGGCCACTTGATTACAGCTAATTGGTGCATATGATTTTGGTACTGGTGTATAACTACGTGTAATATTGGTGCCTGTATTGTCAACGAAAAAGAAAAGTTAGAGGAAATTTGATGAGCCACTTGAAGTGCAGCAAGGTGTACATGCGGAAACACCCTTACCTTCTACTTTTGCAGTGATGCTGATATGATGACCGATTGGTAGGATTTGTATGTGATTTTGTTTTGGCTCCAAAACTAATGCATAAGAATCGTGCGTAATTTGTACTCGCTCAATGACGTTGTAGAGATATGTGCAATTGCTTAAATCGGTGAGTTTTTTGCGTGTTATTAGACCGAAATTTGTCCACAGCGCAGGCACAAGTTTTCGAAAATGGCATTCGATTTTTCCCGTTTCATAGTTAATTTTCGTTGCAATTGGCGGAAATTCGCACACATCCGCCAACTGAAATTCACACACATGCATCGTTTGTTCAATTTGAATGCAAATTTCGTATTTCGATTGTGAATCCATCAAACAACGCACCACAATACCCGGGTTACACAATGCTTTTGTATAAAATACTAACGAAATTTCATTGGTTTTTTGAATCCAATCAAAACGTGGCACAATTTCCATCGATGCAACATTTGAACTGCACTCGGATGTGATTGGCGTTTGTGTGTCATCGATTTTTGATGGTGATTTGCTAACCGTATTCAATATGGGTAAAAATGGTGCTTTAAAGCAACCATTTGGTGTTGTTGAGCTAGCCAATTGATTGATACTCTTTGCCCGTGAACTATTTCCACTTACGTCTAAATTAATGGTAAGCGTGGTACGTAATGGACCAACAAAGCATTTACACAGCAGCTGCTCATAGTTCACCCAAGCATGAACATCATCAAATAGTTTGGTTGCATCCTTTCCAGCGCCTTTCATTAGCTCATCAACACCTACACATGAATCGTAAACGAAGATAGAATGATAAAACGACAAAAGAGATCCAGTGTTACAACAACAACAACAACAACAACAAAGAATGTGAAGAAAAAGAAAACCATTCATTTGCTTTCAATTCAACTATAACAACAATGGCCAACACAAATTGGAAATGTGATTCCCTCGACTTCTTTTCTCTATTCATTTTCATTTTCATTTTCATTTGAGTCTGTGTTTCGTTTGTTAGCTCATTCGTTTGCTTTTCTCGTTTGTTCACCCCGGCGTTTACTGTGAGATTCAATTTTCAATGCTATCTATATATCTAGGTCGCATCCTGGCATTAACTAGCAAAAAAAAGCTTAAAAAATCCTACACGGAAAGTCGGTCCGTCAATTTTATTATAGGATTTCTGTGTTATCCTGTCTGCTTTTTTCGCATTTTGCCCGGATATTCATCAATTTGTTCGATATTTCCGATTCAATTCGCTCACACATTTGAAAGCAAACGACGAATATAAGAAAACGAATGAGCATTCAATCAGTTACAATCTGTTTTGTAAATATGTTCGTCATTCTTTGTTTATGTTTTCTTCTGACTCTAGTTTTCCTTTCTTTTTAGCATACAATTACTGAATGGATAAAATACATACCACCCGGATGAAAGTCCATGTATTTGGTTACATTATACACCTTGCCACGTATTGCAAGCCAAGCGTCGTCGATTTTATTGTGTTTGGCCAATTCTTCATAGCTAATTGGTCGAATAACGCCTTTTGTACCAGCTAAATCATAATTTGAACTTCCTAAGCGCACCCAATCCATAAGCGAATGGCCCGGCTGCAGTGCACATTTGTTCCGTGGATTGCCTGTTTAGTGGAGCACAAATTCGATTCAAAAATAAATAAATGAAATAATCATACTCTCAATAAATCTTTTATAAATAGATGGTTTCATTCAAATATTTTAGTAACTTTGGAAAATGTGAAATTGATATAAAATTAATCGATTTTAAATCTCTCTTGTCCCGATTATACAAACGCTTTACGGCTTAGGGTTTACGATTTAAGAATTATGAAAATGTTCTTGTTTATTCGAATGCGTATAAATTAATTCCGATCGAATAAAGCTTATCTCAATGAGGCTATTCAATAGACTGACACTGATTACTCAATAAACTAGCCAAATATAGCATCCGAATCGAAATATCTAAATCAAGTATTCGAATCACGTTCCATGAATCACGTTACACAAATAAATCGATAACAAACAAAAATGTGTGCGTGTCTTTTGTTTTTCTTCGTTTTTCACACTCACACACAAAATTCCACCCCATATAAGTTCATTTATTTTCGATTGTCGTGCAACCCAAAATTTGCTATTTTCTCACAAACACCCGATAAAATCAATGATTTGTTTCAGCATAGCTAAATCATGTAAGAAACTCAACGAACGATTTGCTTGCCCCATCCCCTCTCCTCGTCCTCTCAGCTATAAAAAAAAATACAAGTCATGAGCGCTAACAACACGCAACGTGCAATTTACTGTGCGAAAATGGTCAAAAGAAGTGAAACAAACGCCACAATTTGTATTTAATGAGTCTGTGGCCGTTTGTCTCAACCGAAACCTTAAATGTTGGGTATTTATGCTCTTTTTGTGAGGGGGTGCTAAAAAACCCAAATCAAATTGAAATACGATTGACATCAATTGATTCAAGCATAATGATACAATGGATCCTTTTGTATACATTTTCTTTCACACTATCATTTGATATAAAGAAACAATGTTCCGAAGTGTTACCAAAAATAACATGCTAAGTGAAAATGACCGCATACTTTTGTTGGAATTCTCTGCAGTGCTATCACTTGATGTGACCATGATGACTTCCGAATTATTTTCATCGGCCGGCGGTGGTTCCTGAATTGATGCATTCAATTCACTTTGATTCATTGAATTTGAGCGTTTATTTTTCCGTTTTCGCCATCCGCACAGTAACATTGTAAACTACTTTGGATGTTGTCTGTTTTCATACGGTTTTTTTAGTTGATATTGAATTGATATAAAGTGTTGATTTCGCATAAAATTAATATCTTTTATAAGTTTGTAATGTGTCTATTGACTTGAAACGTTTCCGTTTGGTTTTTTGTTGTTGTTGTTGTTGTGTTAGTTTTTTGTTTTATCTATTTGGTGTGAAAAGTCTGTTTTTATGTGTGTCAATTTTCGTACGGTTAAATTATTGTTCCGATTCTGTCAAGTTTGATACTTTAAATAGTACCCCGAGATCGCAGAACAAACCACAAGCGTTCCATTTGATATATCGTTGATGCGACAAACGATTGTTCTAATTGAATTATAAAAGTTTCCATTTGCCATAATTGCGATACCCAGATAGAACAGGAGAGGAAGAGTGAGTGAGTTGAGTATGTGTATGGCATGTAGACATTGAATGAGATTGTCAGTCTGTTGTGGAAATCCAAAAACATTTGAACAATTACTTGAGTTTCAAAAACTTTCGACGTTATGATTTTCCTCACGGATGTTCTGGTATGCTTTTGTGACAATTTGTCGGTCTATCTCTTGCTTGATCCTTCTATCTTTCTCGCACATATTCACTCTTCACTGTGTTCATATTTCCCGTCTTATTGTGTGCCAAATCTAATACTCGTTTATCCTTTTTTGCCGCGATGAATACAAATTTTTAACGATATTGCTGAACAATTTCATCTTATCCAAGCTCTTCATTTTTAATGTTTACATATCAAATGGCTGCAAAGCACTCTCATACAATGAACAACTTTAGCATTAGGCATGCGATGGCAAGGGCCGAACAGCACTTTCAAAATAAACATCGTTCACATTCTTTCTTTCATACAGTATGGGTAACACGCATACAAAATGTGTGGCAAAAGCATAAAGCGCGTAGGGCGCGCAAAAATAAAAACATTTTCTCGTGTATAAAATTCATAATAGATAAGTTTATTTGTAACTATGTTATGCATGTATATCGAGGCGGATTTACTCTATGTCTTAAGGCCTCATCCAAACATTTATCATTGTCGATGTCATCTATTCTCTGTCTATCTATCTTTGCCGCTCTCAAAATCTCTTCACAAATGTGACGCGAAAAAACGACACTTTCTTAACTTGTTTTTTTTTTATTTTTATTTTTTTTATCAACGACACAAAAACACCAAAACGTCCTGTTTTTGGCCCGACTCAATAATGTTTCTCGTATGTGATACGTGTTTTATTTCGGTATTAATTTATTGTACTTTAAACGTAGAGGGGATACATTTGTATCGTTTTCGTTTGATTTATTCTTCGAAGTGGCAGAGCTTAAATTCTTTATCGGTGTTCGTCGTGGTCGTGGTCGTGGTCGTGGTCATGACTCTTCAAATCGTATATAATGAACGCCAATGGACGGTTATTTATGTGTTACATGCTATATATTCTGTTCTTTTTTTGTTCCTGTTCCGGATCGATAACAACACACGGAATACTGAAAAAGCCGTTATGCAATACGAATTAAAATTAATTGACATAATTCACTAGACGTTCTTTCTGTCACACACACACACAAAAACTATTCCTAAACACCATCAGCACAAACCAAATTAATGAAGAACATTTACGAAATAAACAAAGTCCATTCAATTTTTTGTTCAATTTCACCCAAAACGGCCGATCTAAACGAGAGATGAACTGGAGTAACGTTTTCGTAAGAACAAATTGATGAACATTTTCGTAGACAACGAAATATAACGATGTCTACAGCCAAACGTTTCGATCATAACTGAATAAAGTGAGCGTAATTTCCATCAGTGCCATGCACACTAGCTGAGAAGTCTATGCGAATCATGAAAACAAAACGCCTGGATGTTGTGTGAATTCACAGCCAACACAGTGAGGTGAACAAGCAAGAGACAAGCAAGAGACAAGCAAGCGATTGCCATGTGCAGAAAATATACACAGTTTTTGGAAATCGTAATTGTGAGCGAACATGCAGAGAAAAAGAGAGGCTCAGTTGAATGCGGATGGTGTAATACATTCGATGTATAGCAAACTGATGAATATAATGCAATCCACATGGCATTCGGACAATCACATAATTTTAAAACATATGGGAGAAAAAAAAAACGGAAGAAAAATTTGTATATTGTACCGTTGATGTCCCGTACCGTTTTCTATCTCTTTTTCACTTTTGTTCGTTTCTCGAGCTGCGAGGCAACATTTAATAAGCGCATAAAATTGAAAACGCAAACTTGAATTTAAGCTCAAGTTTAAAAAAAAACTGTTACGGTTATCAGTTCAACCATGTGCTGTGCATACTTTTGGCTGTTATTTTGATGATGTGACGGTTGGTCGGTTGAAACGATATTGTCGTTTGCATACCGAAGCCGATTGAAAAGACATAACGTCATATAACGGTGATTTCATTTCCGGATATCGCGTTGAAATGTTGGAATTGATTCAATTTGATTCGGTTCGATTCCAATGCCGATATCCAATATGCGGCCGTGTTTTGATACCTTCTCATTTTCTGGGCATTTCGAGATCATAAACCGAAATCCCATGACGATGAAAATCTTCAACTGGATGAGCATGCAAAGTGAATTAAAGTCAAACAAGTCCAACTATTGAATTTAAAAAAAAAAACCGAACGAAATCAACAATTTGAAAGCATGAGCTTGTTTTCCAGATCCCCTCCTCCCCGTGCTCTTGACGTGTCCCTCGTGTGCATCCCTGTATGGTTCATGTATTCGTTGCTGTCAACAGTCTTCTTTGTGTACTACCATTAAAAATGAGTATCGGAAAAGGATCATGCATAATGTGAAAAATTGTTTTCCTTTTCCTTTTCCATTTCTATTTTGACTATACGCACAAAAGCATTGAGTAAAAGCTTCACTTCTCACAGTGGCCATGATTGCCATTGATGTTGGTGTTTCACATTACTCGGTTGCCGCTAACCATTTTTGCCATTTACCATTTGCTCTCCTTGGTTTAAACAAACAAAACAACGTTTATTTTTCTGAACTAACGAATTGATCTCGTTTCCGTTTCAGTTTTCTTTCTTTATTTTGGATAAAAATAAATAAATGTATGCCAAAGTCAAATGCAAATGCAAGCAAAACGCACATACAAATTGAGAGCGAACTTTAACAAAATAAACGCGCAATGTTCGCATTTTTAATTGAAAAATACTTTGCAATTGTGCAGCGTGTTCTGTGCCATGTGCCGTAGTGTGCTGTGCTGTCAATACACATTCACAAATTATACCTTGAGCACTAACTGAGTTTTCTCCATTATTATGCGGTGGATGTGACAGGGGGTGGGGGGGATGGGGTTCAGTTTGGTATATTATTACAGGAGAAAAGTAATTATCTGTTGTCAAAGCATTTTGTCGACGTGGAAAAACTTGTTGAAAATAATAGCATTTTCTTTTGGCTCATGGTACGTCTTGAATCGACTTAGTCGTATTGCAACACATTACGGATACGATGCGCTCCATCATTGATAAGCGTATTTTTCATTGAATTCGATGCTGAGTGAGGAGATGAGAAATATCAATGAAAAATGAGATTGCGATTGCATGTGTTCCAAAGGCAAAAAGAAGAGAAAGAAAGACAGAGACAGAGACAAAAAACGATGTCGACAACCAATCCCCAATGACGATGATGATGATGGAGCATCTGGTAGTTTGTCGATACAACTCCTTCGTAATGTGTTTATTCGAATAAAAACTGATTTATTTTCTCCGATGTATGGCAAAGAAGTTTTTCCAATGTGATCTAAACGAGGTTGACAGATTCTGTTTGCACACGATGAAATCAAATCTCACAATACAAAATCAATAAAGAATAGTACAAAGTAAAAAAGTTTTTCCACCTCGAACGACTTGACTCTTTCTATCACACAAATTAATGCCGTGTTAATGATCCGGCAACACACACAAACACACACACGCACAGGCCGACATTTTTTACACCCCCCGGCCCAATTGCAAAAATAATCAATCAAGAAAAGTTTTCGTTGTTTACTTATGAACGAAGCGATTGAGTGTTCCGTGAAAAGGGTTCTTCAGTTTCCCTAAACCGTAACCTCCGCTTGAAAAACACATCTATTTAATTAATTATTATAAAAAAATGCATATTCTAATAAATTATAATGATGCCTAATGAAAATGAACATAGGAATGTACAAGAATGTAGAGAGAATGAGGGAGAGAGTGAATTTGCAAATGGCTTACCTGTTGCCGAACCAACATTTAGCGACGTATCACATTTGGCTTGTAAATTGGGTGCTTTGATGTCATTTGTCGTTGATGAAGGCAAAAGTTGTTTTCGTTTGTGGGTCGGTGAAGGCGAAAGCGAAGGCGATGGTGATGGAGATGGTGATGGCGATGTTGACCGACTAAATAAATTTTTGATCGGCTCTGTTGCGGGTAATGTAAGTTTAATTTGTGGTGATTTCTCAGCATCAGGTAGTGACGGTGTATCATCCATCTTTGGCAATTACTCTCGTCTAAAGAAGTAGTCAAAAGGTGAGACAAAGAAAAATTTAAAAGGAAATCAAAGATGACGAGCAAAAAAAACACAGGGAACACAACAATAAATATTATTTACATGATAAATATTTAATATACACGAGACGGAAAAATCAACGAAACATCTTTTGTGTATGTGAAAAACAGTATAAAACAACAGCTGCCATTAATTTTGATATTCATGTTGATCCTCTATCATAATTTTGAACCACATTTTCTATGCTCTCTCAAATATTTCGCATTGCTTTCGTACCAACGTGCAACATATTCAAGTGCTTTGTTCATTAGAAAACACTGTCACAGTGCCGTGTCTTTCATATTAGATTGCGCAATTTCAATGGAATTATTCTGGTGAATTCCATCAATTTAAATTAATGAAGTGTTCTGCATTCATCAAGTATTACTTGGAAGTTCATACAACAACTTCTCGAGCAAATTCTTCAAATAAATGTTAATGAATTGTCATTTCTGGATATTACCGTAAATTGGTGAAAACAGTCCAATGGTCAGTTCACGAATGTCAAGCACCTACTTCGACGATTTTAGGTCAATAGAAAATAATGATAACAATAGTTTATCTAAGAAATGTGTGTGACATAAATCAAATTCTCAAGCCGCTTCGTTTCAAGAATATTTGCACGGTAAATGCCTTTGAGATGTGAATAATAATATGTGCTTTTCAACTGAAACATTGCGTTTAAATATAGAAATGAATGAATGAATGTGTGTTCACGCTGTATCGCCATCTATCGGATATCAGTTGTATTGTTCAATGTTGACATTACTAGTGAATATGCGTCTATTATAAGGTGTGTAATTGTGTTTGGGTCAACATAAAAAATAACATTTTAATTTCATGGAAAATATAATTTATAAAATTCATTCATTTTTCATGCAATATATTGTGTTTACATATCGACACAAACGCTTTGTTGTAATTTTTAATAGATAAATTGGCATTGACATCGAAATATCGAAACACAACCACATTCACACACACACACACGATCCAGCCCATGACAATTCGTGAGTGAAATAACATTATCGAATTTTGACATTGACAAGAATGACGAAGAAAGAGATAAACCCATTTTTCTTGACACACACGAAACGGAAAATAGCAAAGAAAAACATAGCATAATTTTGTTAAAAAATATATCAAACCAGAGGCATACAATACACATCACTGACAGTTACGTCGTTCACACACAAATCACGAAATAGCAACAACAGCTCCAAAAAACACACTGAACTAGCATTTCTAACAAATCATTCACCGAGAAATGACTTTGATTCACCGATGTTAATTGGCAGCGGCTACCAACTAGACTACGTTACATAGACTCTCTCACTGAATTTAAATACATCGCGCGAGAGGGAGAGAAAAAAGTACGCAAAATTAAATAATTGAGTGAAAAGATTTGTTATTTGTTTTTTTATATATATATTATATAAATATATATATTTCTGGTGGTGTTTTAGTAATCGTGGTCGAATTTAAGTTGACAAATTAAATGAACTTTGTAACATTTCGCATTGCAAATTGGAACCTTGAATGGCATCGAATGAATAAATGAAATGTAAAAAGAAAGAAAAAAACAAGATCGATCAATTTGTGTTTGACAGAGAGATTTTAATTAAAACCATTATTTTTTTTCGTGTGTGACTAATCATCAATTGATCGAATAAATTGAATGTGCGCTGTTTGTAATGAATTGGTTAAATGCATATGGAATTTAAATGAGAAAATTGAGAGCATTGATTGGACTTTCGATATTGAATGTACGAATCTGATGACACAGTCAAATTGACATCATGTTTCATTTTTCAGTTTTATTTTTATCATTGCTAATCGCTTGCACATCATAAGCTCAAAGTAACACAATTCATTCGTCAATTGTTGACTGTGAAGTGAAGTGTGTTTAAAACTGTGAGAATTTGTTCCAATTTTTTTTGCTCGCGAAATCAATATAAATTCGCAAAGGGAAAGGTATTATCATGATATCATGTTTTATATTGATTCCATATGACAGAAACAATACAAAGTCTATCATACAAATGTGCCATCATCGGAATTAACGACAACGTATGATAAAATAGAATCAACAAACATATAAATACATTTTCATATTAACAGGAGCACATTTTATTTACATACCAAAAAAAAACAACAACAACAAATAAACGAAACTATTTTCGATAAAAGTAAATGTTTGCTGATTCACTCTCTGTACGGTGCTCAAGTCAATTCACTTTGCAGGAGTCCATGTGTGCATGTTTATTGCGTTGATTTTGTTCAGACACATATCGGATGGGAGGGGGAGATTGGATCATTCTTCAACTACATAATGCGATTAAAACGGATATGTTTGTTAGTTTGTTATGGCAGCGTATGAAAAAGATCGCATTATGTGAAGAAAAAAAAAAAATAAAACAACGAAAAATGTGAAAAAAAGAATGCAAGAAATAAAATTAAACAGAATGCAACAACAATAATAAGCGGATGTGGACACCACAAACGAACTTGGAGCCTATAAACAATCAAGCCTCTGCTCCAAGTAGAATGTATAATCAAAAAAAATTCTCTACTCTGTTTTGATGCGCTCATATTGATAGTTCTTGTGTGCGTATTGTTCATTTAGATTTTATTCGTTCGTCTGATAAAAACGAAGCTGTTCCTTAGTACAAAAAAAAGAAACAAGTTTCTCGTTCTCTGTTTCGAATTGATTTTTTTTTCTATGACTTGTTGTTGTCGTTTCGTTTTCTTCTCTACTTAAAGTATATAACACGTTCGCTTCAATAATCAAGTTTTTTTTCTATTTCCAGATAAACTTTGTACGTGAGAAACACTTTTTATATGGTTAAATACATGTCCATAATTGCTATCGATAAAGTAAAAATATAATTTTGTTTTATTTTGCAACCACTTCACAACGACATCGAAGCACATAAAAAGCAAAGAAAGTGGCTATATTACGATCAAATAATAGTAAATCAAAAGTGATTGTAGTGCATCGATCACAATCGAAAAAGTCACATCGCTTTTGGCCATTCAAACTCCAACGATCGACGTCACGAGCACAGAATGCACTTGAAACCATTAAAAAAGTTCTATACAAGTCAATGACCACCGTACATCGACAATTTAACGTGAATTTTTTAAACTCATTCATTAAAAAGACTACACAAAGCATTCGTAAATTGATAATGGCGACAAAGCAACAAGTTGGTTTCAGTGGCAATGCCAAAGAGGCTGGCGATAATTTACAAAAACCATCAATCATTGTGGTTGCATTGAATTTATTGCATCGTTTTTTCTGTTTGTGTGTACGTTTTGTATTGGTTAAAGTACACGGTGAACATGGACCATCAATGGCACCAATCGATGATTTACTATTGCTCGAATCAGCTACATCCATTGCCGAAAAAATTCGCACGAAAAAGGTAATCTAAAAAAAATGTGCTAGTTTTTTGTTGCTTAACACACATTGACACTGTGATTGCTATGTGTCGCTAATGATATTGGAAAAAAACTATTCAATTTCATCGTTTCGAATTCTTGTTTACTCAGGTGACATCAACACAAGTGATGAATGCTTTTATTAGACGAATCAAACAAATCAATCCGCTATTGAATTGTGTCGTTGATGAACGTTTTGAAGATGCATTGCTGGATGCTGCCAATGTAGATAAGCTTATTGCATCGAATGAATACACTGCCGATCAACTCAGGGATACAAAACCATTCTTAGGCGTTCCAATATCAACCAAAGATTGCATTGCTGTTAAAGATATGCTACACACTGGAGGTCTATGGCTACGACGAAACATTCGCAGCTCCGAAGATGCTGATGCAATTCGTTTGATGCGTGACGCTGGCGCCATACCATTCGCATTAACCAATGTTAGTGAAGTGTGTATGTGGTAAGTGGGCTCCATTGTTACTACCTGGATGACAATTGATCATTGTCACGTTCAACACATTCTCTCATCTATCTGTCTATTTGTGTCTAAGGTGGGAGAGCTCAAATCCAGTTCATGGTCGATCTCGTAATCCATACGATGCAAATCGAATCGTTGGTGGTTCGAGTGGTGGAGAAGGTTGCTTATTGGTATGTAAACTAAATTTAGTATTTCAACAATTCGCCAATCTTCTAACACGGTGTTTTTGTTTTCGATTGTGAAAATGCAGGGCGCAGCTGGTTCCCCATTCGGGATTGGTTCAGATATCGGTGGGTCAATTCGGATGCCAGCATTTTTCAATGGAATCTTTGGTCATAAACCATCACCAATGATTGTCTCCAACAAAGGTCAATGGCCGATACCAATTTGCAAAGAGCAATTATCATTTTTGGGTCTGGGACCGATGAGTCGATTTGCATGCGATTTAAAACCAATGCTGAAAATTTTGGCCGCTGATAATGCGGACCAATTGGCCTTGGATGAACCCGTTAATTTATCGAGCTTAAAATATTTCTACCAAGAAAATGATGGCGGTGCATATTTTGTATCGCCCGTTGATTATGATTTGCGCGTTGCCATGGACAAAGTAATACGTTATTTGCAAATTGCATTGAAAGCAAAACCGCAACGCGTTAAATTGACCAAATTAAAAGATTCAGTTTCCATATGGTTAGCAAATATGAAAGATGAAAATGCGATCGGATTTGATAGTCAATTGGCAAATTTGAATGGAAGAATCAATCCATACACCGAGATGCTTAAGTGGATAATTGGATTGTCGAAGCACACATTTATTGCAATTATGACTGCCATTACGGATCGACATGGTCCATCATACGGTTCGCCGGAATATCATCTGAAAGTAAAGGAACGTGATGATTTGAGACGTGAATTCCAAGAGATGCTTGGCACCAACGGTGTTTTCATCTATCCAACACATCCAACGGTTGCACCGTATCACAATGAACCCATTGCAAAGGCATTTAACTTTAGTTATACGGCAATTATAAATGTACTAGGACTACCAGCAACAGCTGTTCCACTTGGTCTTGGACAAAAAGATGGTCTACCAATTGGCTTACAAATTGTGGCCAATCGTAATCAAGATCGTTTATGTTTAGCGGTCGCCAGTGAATTGGAACGCGCTTTTGGTGGCTGGGTCGCACCAAAAATTATCGCATAAAAGCCACACCATATACATTTATCACACATTACACAACCGTTACCCGCTTTTTACTGAGAATGTTACAGCCGAGAGCTAGTCTAGAGCATGTTTATTTTTCTTATTTTTGTCAGTCGTCTTGTATCCGTTAATTGTTGAGTGAAAGCTATTTTCTTATACAAAGAAATATTCTAAGTTGATATTAAATAATAAAAAAAAAACAAACAAATTATTTTCAATACAAACTGCTGCAAGAGACATAAAATGAAAATCGAAAGATTTGTAACAATTGTGGCTGTTTTTTGTGGTTTCGAATATATATTTTTTACAATGTAAATCTTATACATATGTAAACAAAAATAAAATCCCATTTTGTAAATTTTTGTCAGTTAGCATTTATGTGAACAGAAAGGAAAATGTTTGAAAATGCAATTAATGCTCTAGTATTCGCTTGCAATGGATGTGGTTCCATGTTGTGGTTCCGTCGAACAAATGAAAAATCCATTTTTTTGTGACTATATTTTAATTATGTATTTTAATATTAAACTCAAAAGAGGAACAAAAGGGTCAGCATTTATTTAACTAAACGATTTTTACATGGTTCGTTCATTTTGAGCGAGCGAGAAAATTAAAAAAAAAAACGAAAAATTTTGGAAAATAAATCATTGAGTGAGTCAAATTGAGTGCACCCTATGTTCACATAGGACTTTCCATTCACTTTTTGTGATTTGATTCAATTAATGTATGAAATTTGAGTATAAATAAGTGCAGTTTAAAATTCTAATGTGGTTTTATTTCATTTGGAAATTCAATAATTTTAGTTTTTTTGACTGATTCGTTCGGTTGATGATGGAATTGTTGTTGCTGATCGTACACATCTTTTACAATTTTCCGCCCAATTTGCGAATCAGATCGATAAGATCTTGTCGTTTCTGACGAATTTTCTGATGCGTTATCTTTGTTGGATCATCATCCGATGTTGGAGACGTTGAATCATCATCAAGGCTATTGTATTTATGCGCACGACGTGCCAAACATTCAACATTACAAAGAACATGAATGCCACAATCATAGCTGTTATTTTGTTTGACACAATCACCTTGACGTATATCGAATTCAGGGCAATCGATTGCAGCGGCTAGCTCAAGTAAAAATGGACGAAGCGATCGTAATGATGTGCCACTGCTCAATGAATCATAGTAGTAAAATGTCGATTCGGGCCGTGAAAATACCAACAAACTCCAATGATTACCGCCGGCTTTCACTTCGTTGTTGTCATTCAGTGGTAAAAATATGAACGATTTTCCGTTGGCATTGAGTGGCTCAAGGAAGATGCTCATTTCCTGTCTCGTCACAAATTTTAAACACTGTACCACTTCTGGTGATATAAATAGTAGGCCGCGTGCATTTTGAAATACATTTCGTTCTAAATATTCCAAATAAAATGAGATGATTTGGTCATTTAACCAATGTGGACCCGTCAGTAGGTTTACATCACTTTCACGCAACAGCGTATTGTGAAAGTTTAATACGATACGATTGCGGTCGGCCATTGTGTATCCGGTGCTGTTCTCTTACTCTTTCATCCAATTCGGTTTTTTGTCGTTGTCGCCTTGAATTTCAATAAATTTGCTCTGATTGAATTCTCTTTCGCTCTTCTATTGCAATTGGCTTTATCGACTTGCTTTCGTTAATTCTGTTGAAGAATGAATGGTTTGTGTGTCAATCAGTACGGAAATTTTCTAACTATTTTTTGTTTTGTTTGTTATCGATTTCGTTTATTGTCTGAATTTATGTATTTGCGATTCTACAAATAAATTTTCATGAGTCAACATTTGTTCATCGAAATGGTAACTGAGCTAAAACACGGTTATGTCTTATTGTTCTAAAAGCAAAAAACCTGTGCATAGGGTGGATCGTTTTGGCTTACATTTGATTTAACTTTTTTTTTCATCGATTTGTTTTGGGGATGCATTTTTGCCTCGAATGTACTTACGCCAATGAATTGTGATTTGTTTTGGTTTCACTCACTTTTATGTGAATAAAAGTATGCATAATTTTAACGGTATTTAGAGACGTCTATTGAGTCACTTCCATTTAAATTGAATTTGTGCTCCAAAAAATTTCAATGGCAAATAGAGAAAAAAATCCAATTAAACTATGTGTTATATATATAGAAAACTCCAATAGGCTTAAACGCACACAGCTGCCTTCAACAAGGAACATCCACTTCATCAAAGCAAGCTGATTTACAGCAACAAGCAACATGTGCAGTTGCCATGACAAACAGTACCATATTCAAATTGGCATGTTAGCGAGATCAAGATTCAATTAGTGACAAACAAAATGCAAAATAAATATGGTTGCATCCCAAACCGAGCCACCCTAAATCATCTAATAATAGATTATGTAATGAAACACTACGGAACGAGGTTACATTGGCACTGCATATTTTTTTTTTTTTTTTTTTTTTGGTTGAAAGAGCATTGCATACATTAAGTGGTTTTTGTTTTATGTGGTATCCCATGTGTATATATATGTGTGTGTGGTGTGTGTGATGCAATGATAACTGTATGTTTATGCAATTTAGTCTTGATCCATTTCGCATGCGAACATTTGCGTCGAAAATTATGTCTCTTTCAAGTATCCAAAATGCATATTCCTGCAATGTTATCGATGCAAATGAATACAGTGTGTGTGTGAGTGCTTATTAATTAAATGGTGTGGAGCACTTCAATAGCAAACTCAATATAATGCATGAATTGAATAGAAATCTGGTTGTGAACGAGTAGAACGACAGAGAGCGAATATTTGAGCGTGTGTTTGTGTGTGTGAGTGTGTGTGGATACAACAGACAAATCAAATTCATAATCTGATTAGATGTGCGTTTTTCACTTACCCCCAACATACAATATCGAAGCAGCACGGGACAGATTGTGCACGTGCCAATTTACGTTTTGTGCTTTTGGTTGTTCTGCTTTTTCTATCACATATAAAAATGTATCGCTGTCCGCAGATGGTGTTCTGATGTTGCAATTTTCTATTTAATTATTTGGCCAAGTCAATATTCAATAGCGTGAAACACGTAAACTTCACTTCACGAATCAAAACGAATGGCGATGAAAAAAACAAACAAACTCACAAGACACTGTCAAAATAATTGCGAAATGGGGGGAAAAAATAAAATTACGAAGGCTTTTTTCGCGCTTAAAAAAGCTATCACAAACTCCGATATTTGCAAGTGATTAAATTGCGAATCAAAATCAAAATAAAACACAATTTTCTGTTTGCCAAGAATCAGAACGAAAAAAATTTAACTAGTCCAAAATGATTGTTGTCACATCGAACAATTTAACGAAGTTTGTCAACTTTTTGATGCTTTCACCGTTTGTGTCTGATAATCAGCCACTTTTCTACGACACATGTATCGAAATGTCTATTTTTAATGTTTTGTTGTAGCTCTAAGCTGTATGAACGATGTGATTTTTTCCTATGTTTCGTTTCTTTCTTCGATTCCCAATTCTTTCTCCCTCGCACACATATTTTGTTTTGTATATATATATATATATATACTTTTAGGGCAAATGAAAATGAACCAAGCAAAATCTGTATTATCATACTGTTCCGTATGTCAAACTGCTTACTGCTTACTTGACTGGGAATAAATGCCACACATTTTTGAGGTTAGGTTAGATGTTATTTACTTTGCGATAGACGAAAATTCATAGACGCAACTTACGTGCGTGAGCATTCATATGTTTGTGTACAAAGTTTAAATTTATATAAGAATCACTCTCCCCTCTTTATCTACCGTCTTTCCTTTCTCTATCTATCTCTATCGAGAGAAGAGATAAAACTGATTGATTTTGTTTCAAGAAGAAAAATCAATAAATCCTTTAGCTATAACATCAATTATAAATCGTATCTCCACTTTTTCCATGTTTTTCTCTGTCTAGGACTCTGGTAAAACTATGTCAACCGTCAAATTTATCATTATGTATTTCTTTGTGTCTATATTTAATTAATTATTATTATAACTTATTGTTGCAAATCATTTGGTATGTTGACCTTATTTCAGATGTTTTGCTCCCAACAAACGTCCAGCAATGCCTCATGGATTACCATTGCCATTAATATGTTGCTATTTTCACATGTTCAAATTCGTTCTTTTTTTACTATATGTTTTTTGTGGTACTTTTAGTGTCGTTGTTTTTCAGCTTGTTAAAATTCGTTTGATCCGTTTTTCCTGACATTTATTGAACGCTTACAAAGTATAGGCGATAGCCTCATTTGAACTGATAAGCTGAATACATTCGCTGATAACCCCACGGTTTGAATGTGTATGGGGCAGAATGAGACATAGATGTATGTCTAAAGGCCATTATTAACCCTTACAGGGTTAAAATTTGTCTTAAATCACGAACACATTGTACTGTAGAATACCACAGTTCTTGCTGCATAAGTTAACACTGAATCATTATCAAAATGCAACCATCAAAGACAACACTATTGGTATCTTGTTGAATGTATTGAACATTTACATTTCATGTTTTACATTATATACACGTGCTGCTGATCATTTATGACTCTCTCAGATCAGACTCTCGAAATACAATCAATACTAAAAAAAGAAGAATCCCCAGATCTGAAGAGTGACTGCAACGAGTATCAATACATTGTTGCTTTGTCTTTTAATGAGATTTCAAAATTTTGCGTCTGATTTCGTGTCAGCAATAATTTTATTGATAATTTTTTTCATCAAGGAGAATAAATTTTGCCTGCATTAGAAAAATAATTTCAATCAATTGACTGCAGTTGATCAAGTGCGATTTTTGTTCCCAAGTTGTTCTGGTGTTGATGATTATTTTTCATATATGAAATTGAAATGAGAAGCATTTTAAAAGTGAAACCAAACGCTTGTGCGAAGTAAATTCCAAAGTTAAAATTTAAAAAGAAAAAGAAGATAGAAAGTATCTGAGATTCTGGATTATTCGCTTATGTATTTTGTGTTGCATGCTCACAGCATCGCTGAATTATTGATTGAAGAAAAGATTGTGATTGCAATCATTAGATTGTCTGAACTCTGAATTCAAATGATTAAACGATCATCAGTTCTAATCTTAAACAAAATTTCAACAGTTGTGTTTGTATGTTTGTGTGTGATGAAATAATCAGTATCGATATATTCACAAGACTGAACAACATTAATAACTAACAAAAAAATAGTCAAATTAGTGGAAAAATTTACCGAAATTTTATTAATTTCGTATTGTGATTTATTTTGAGAACTTTTTCTCATGTTAAAAACGTTTTAATGGTGATTTTAAAACAATTAAACATTTTCGCTCAACCAATCGTGAACATTTCCACCGTGAAATTACACCAATCTGTAAATCAATTCAAAGAATTGGCATTAATATACTGCGTACTGTTTCTAAAGTGTAAGTATGATGTTGGAATTTCAAGGTCACCAATTAACCAAATGGACATGTTCATGTCAACTATGATCTACGCGAGTAAACAACTGGGCGAACATTTTTAATTGGGCGAACATTTTTAATTTCTTTCAGATAAAATGCCATCACTTCCACAAGCTGCATTTGCCGTGTGCAAAATTCGTGAACAAAGTGGTCGATCATCGAAGACCCCAGATGACATGGGTGGTTCATTTCAATCGATGGAATATTCACCAGTTAAATACAATGAAAAATTTATGAATGCTATTTGGGGCCATTACAATCGCTATTCGCCACATAACATCAAGAGTAACGATGCTGCCATTGCGATTTCAACCAATGGAAAGAATTTGATGCAAATCGCTAACGCTGCAGCTGCATCAATTCAACCAAAATCTTTTATTTAGAATCTCATTTAAAGTTATTTTTTTTAGACAGATTTTCTTGTTCAAAATATTTTGCAGTTTCACATTTTAACAAAGCATCAACGGCTTTAACTTTTTATTATCCTGCAAAATGGTAGACTGAGAAATAAATAAAATGAAAGTTAAAAATGCACTGATCTTTTAAATATTTAACTTATAACTAACATTTATTTAAATAAAATCGACTACATTCTATTTTTGTTTTTATTCAAATATAATCACTTCTCTTCTGTGTTCAATGTATTTCAATAAATTCAATCTGCTTTACCGATTTAATTGGAGCAAAATGCGACAATTTATGACAAAAGATGGCGTTGATATAGTCAATCGCATTCAAATCACTACAGCTGTCTCTGTCCGTGCGACATTATGAGATAGATTTATCCATCATTTCAGTTTTTGGTGCCGCTAGTGATCAACATCAAAAAAAATTTAATCACACCAACTTCTCAATAAACTAAAATAAAAACGCCAGTATACATCGAATTTGAACGGGGTGAAAAATAGTTTTTTTCTCTATACACAAATTAAGCACTCGAAAATTGTGGATTAAATGACCAAATAAAATATTATTTCATGTTAAGATTGGCTATTATGTACATTTATTGAATTTTTATGATGTATTTTTGTGGTGTTTATGGTGAATTAGACGAAAAAAAAGTGAAATTTCCATTGTTCAATGGTCAATCAATCGAGTGTCCGAGGTAAAGTAGAAATGGAAAAACAATGTTGAAACAATATTTATGTGCAGCAAATGCAAATAGCCATAACAGATCCATGGTGTCGTCCTGTTTTTCGATTGTCTGTGTACGTTATTGGTCGTAGATTAAAACAAAATACAAAAGAGAGAAAAAAACACAAGCAAAAGAAAAATCGTGATATTTCGTGAACGGTGCAAAGGAAATAGCAATCTCTGAAAATCAAAACAAACCTAACAACTTGAGGCAAACAAAAAGGAGACATACCACGGGAAAAAAGAGAACACATTGCAAAATAAAAATGAGTGTCAAGAAATGAAAATTAGTGTATTTTGTTTGGATTAAGTATTTACAGAATAAATGGAACTGGAATATATGAAATTCGATTAGAATTCATAATTGGCAGCAACAAAACGTGAATTGTAAGTGTTTTCTTTCAGTATTATATTTACGAATGAATTACTTCAGGTGCAAAAACAGAGTCAATAGTGTTTCATAGAGCTCAGTGCTACCACCATCTTGTTTATGTTTACAATCGTTTGGAAACTTAAAATATTGAAATCAGTGTGCTAAAAAATGAAATTGTATCGTTTTGGATATTTTCCAATAAATTGGTGTTTTTCTGTTTGAAAATCGACGCTATAACATTAAACAAAAATAAAACAAAAGCCAACAATTTGTATCTTTCTGACATTTTCATTGTGATTTTTCGCTGCAATTGGTTCGGTGTGTGAGTGTACGTTTCTCTCCTTCTGATTTTAAATTTGACTTTTTTTTGTCCGCATTAAGCAGTTTTTTTTAATTTATTTGATGAATGGTCTGAAAATGAAATCTTTGGAAAAACTTTGATTTATTATTGTTGAGAGAGCATGGTTGTGTTATTTTTTTTTATCGGGACGGCAAAGTGTCAGTGTGTTGGTGCATAAGTTTCAGCAAAATGCCATTCATCGGATTGGATAGCCGATTTTGTCACGTACGCCAAATGCCATACACATACTCGGTACTCTAGTGCATATACAATATACATGTACTTGTCATCTCACTCACTTGTCTAATTTTTCTCTCATTCTTTCATTCTCTCGCATCGCACTACGGGTTTTGCATGTTCGCGTGCTACCTCCCTTTTTCATGCCGAAACCATTCATCGGCTGGTGTGTTTGTTGTTGTTGTTGTTTTTTGTTGCGTTTTGTTCAATTGTGTGTCCTATGTTACGGTGTTGCATCGCTTCTTTGTATGTTTTTATTGTTGTTCCCCAAAAATTTTCATGTTCGTACATGAACATTTGTAATCGTTACCGTGTCTGAGATAGAACTTAGATACATTACATACGTCAAACAAATAATAACAATAAAAATTTACATGTGTTAGAGCATGTGAATATCGTTGGCACAACTCACGTACCTATTTTTCCGCAAAATCATTTGTGAATTGCCAATTAAAAATCACATTTATAGAAAAGTTTTCAAAGTAACTTCAATTTATCCATTTTCTTTTCAATGCTTCAATGATTGGTGTTATCTTTACCGAAAGCTCAATGTGTGCGATTGGAAAATTAGAACTTTTAGTCTTATAATACAAATGCATCTCGATAGTGGTTCACCATTTTATTTATACTGGTATGTTAGTGATTCGCATTTTCAACCCTTTACTACATCGTTGATTCATGTTGCGTCATACTGATTGTGATAAAAATTCAGCGCTGTGCTTTTCATAAGCTATCCTCTGACTTGAATTTTTATGACACACATTCACGACTTGAATGACGGGCTTATGATGATATTCATTTTAACGTTTTTATTCAGACTTTTATTCATTCGTTTTCTTTCATTTCATTGTGCTTTCAATTGGCTTTGAACTAGTCTTCTTTGATTGAATGAATGATGCAATTCACGTAGTCCTCGTTGCCAGTAGTTATAATTTCAGAATTTTCCGAATGTATGTCGTCATCATTTTGTATTTTGATGGTCAGCATTTCAATTGATCTATTTACTTGCTAGACGTTTCTTGTTGTTGTTTTTTTTTTTTTTTTTGAAAACCTTTAAGCGTTATGCTCTATTTGGTCGATTTGAAAAATTCTTAAAATATTGTTTTTTAATTCTTCAACTGATTAAATTCTTGCAAGGAGCAAATTACTGTGCATTTATTCATATTCCACATCAAGTGGACCACTTGTAATGTTGAATTCAGTTTCTCTAATTCATTTATTCGAGACAAAATGTTGATTTTTTTTTGAATTACGAAATTATTATGAATTACTTTAATTTTAAAAGAATTATTTGGAATGCATTACTTCATCATTAAACAGTACATTGTGACATTTCACAGCTAAGCATAACTTAAGCATAATCGGTCTGTAGTTCCCCACAAACCGATGGAATTCCTGGTAATTCCAGTTGTTAACTGACAGTTAGTACGGTCAGTAATTTGCCGCTTGCATTTTTGCCATATTTCTCCAACAACAACAATAAAATCGGTTGTCAATAAAATGAATAAAAAGAGTAACCCGCGGTTTTGACGCCTTCTGATTTTTTGCTTATTTGCTATTTGCTTCGATTTGAAATGGATTTGAGTCGTTACTAAATGCTTTTTAACCTCTATTTTAATAGATTGGAGCTAGTCTACAAAATATATACGAAAGCACTTCCTATTAATTTGAAGACAAATCATCAACAGATCTAAAAATGTCCCAGTCACAGATTCCAAAGATTCAAGTGTTTCGGCCGACGTGGGATGAATTCAAGCAATTCGACAAATATGTCGAATATATGGAATCACAAGGGGCACATAAAGCCGGTCTAGCCAAGGTAAGACGGATGTTGACTGCTGTCATGTAGTCGATATAACAAAATGATATTAAATTGCTTTGAAAATGAGCAAATATTTAGTGATACAAAGTGACGAAGTAATGAGATATGGCACAAATACAGCGATTACGAGCTGAAACTACGGCACCACGATTCGCGTTACCGGCTACTTCGCCAATGCCATTTGGCCAATGCGTATTACATATCTATGTGTAATATATCAATGTTGTAATCGCTCCAGATACTCCAATCATGTTTAAAATACAGGAAAACAACAGACCGAAGTAAATATGTTTTAGTTTATTATAATGCAGAACAAATTTCAAACGTAAACCCATAAAATTGGCGGTAAAAGTTTGACATTTATTCGGAACTGGAATAAACGAAAACATATTTACTCAAGTTTGTTATTTTCCTCTATTTTATACACGAGTGAAGGAATACATATTGTCATTTTATCTAGGGGTAACCAACACTTGCGAGCTCTGAAAATGCAGCTCCAGTTCGCACGAGTTCACACTCTTTACGCATTTGCACTCACATTTACATTTGCACTTGAACTCGCACGAGTTCGCGTAAATTTTCATGTCCCTTGTGGAAAAAATGACTGCCAGCCAGTCGACTGTTGGACGACTATCGTCGTTTGATTGGAGACAATACACTGGAAACGATTTTCATGTATTACATACAATATTTCATATAAAAGTATCCGCGCAAGAAAACAAAATAAAGCATTCCAATGCGTCAAGTTGGCAACACGTAAAGAATAATACAGATGAATAAAACACACTCTTAATCGAAAAGAGCATATTTGTACACACATAAACACAGTTCGCCACTAAATGCTTTGCATGTTACAACAAGCAGATGTGTGCGCTGTAAGATGGTATCAACAAACTATAGAATGCTATAGCATCATCAGCTCAGCGGTGAACATTTATGTGTTTATAAAAACACACACAGCTCGCTACTCAGCTCCTTGCAGTTGCGCTTCGTCTATGCTTGCTGTTCCTTTGTATACAAACGAATACAAACATCGATATGTGTTGTTTTCAAACGCAGCACAGTATTGCCAACAAAGATACTTTTATATGAAATACAAAATACTTTAGACGATTTCAGTCGATAGCCAATCGATTGTCGATCGATTTTCCGTCGTTTTTTGTCCCAATTTAGCCGTTTGGCAAACGCCCGTCTGTTCAATCTTTTATTTTCACAAGGGGTGTCATTTGAATCGGCACTCTAATAATAAAACATAATCTGCTAGTTCTTTGTAATGATTTTGTGCAAATGTTCACGCATTCTTGACTAGTTGAGCACCTATAGCATTTTATATATAATTAGATTTCCCTGTGTGTAGTAACAAGTCGTTTGATGACGAACTTCCAGTGGAATCAGTCAATCAATTTGAAAATTTAAAATAAAAATCTAATCTTAATGCTTGTCCATTAATTCGGTACAGGTAATACCTCCGCCCGAATGGAAACCACGTAAAAATGGCTATGACATCGATAGTATGTCAATCTCAATACCGGCACCAATATGTCAAGTTGTTACCGGCAAACAGGGGCTCTATCAACAGATAAATATTCAAAAGAAATCCTTAACAATTCAGCAATTTCGTGACCTTGCCAATACCGATCGATATCAAACACCGAAACATTTTGACTATGAAGATTTGGAGCGTAAATATTGGAAAAATATCACATATGTGGCGCCAATTTATGGGGCCGATGTAAGTGGCAGTTTAACAGATGATGATTGCAACGAATGGAATATCAATCGATTAGGCACAATACTTGATTTTGTAAATCAAGATTATGGCATTCAAATTGATGGTGTAAATACGGCCTACTTGTACTTTGGCATGTGGAAAACCACATTCGCTTGGCATACCGAAGATATGGATTTGTATTCGATTAACTATTTACATTTTGGAAAACCAAAAACATGGTATGCCGTACCGCCACAGTATGGACGCCAATTGGAAAAATTGGCAAATAAATACTTTCCGGCCAGTCATCGTAGCTGTGGTGCTTATCTACGTCACAAAATGACCCTTATCAGTCCTCAAATACTCAAACAACACAATATTCCATTCAATAAGGTACATCACTGCATTTCAATTAAAATTGTTTCAACAATAAAAAATTCATTAATCAAGTTTATCTAACGATTTTGTTCTTATTTGTTTGCAGATTACACAAGAAGAGCGAGAAATTATGATCACATTTCCATTCGGTTACCATGCTGGTTTTAATCATGGATTCAATTGTGCCGAATCAACAAATTTTGCCATGCCACGTTGGGTGGAATACGGTAAAAGAGCGCAGCAATGCTATTGCAGGTAAATTTAATTGAAATAATGATGTTACTTCTTTTGTGAATGTTATTCCTAATATTTGGGGTTAACTTCTAGTTCGGACATGGTAAAAATTTCAATGGATACGTTTGTAAAACGTTTCCAACCAGATAAGTACTTGTCATGGATTAATGGCAAGGACATAGGCCCACATCCAGAAGATCCACCATCAGCCGCTAAACCAGCTCCCCTACCAAGTGATCAGGATATTTTAGTCAACAAAAAGTATGTTTTTTTTACCTACTTCATCTGCATTAAAACTCAATTTAATAACTGATTTATGATTCAATTTATTTACAGCAATTCAAATGTGCCACACGATGTTCTGCAATCGTTGAAGAAGCAATGTAATCCATTGTTAGAAAAGTCATTCAAAGAGCGTAATCCTGATGTGGACATGGATGAAATTCAAAATAATCCAAATGTTCCCGAAGATGTGAAAGCGGCTATAACCGGTGCATTGTCATTGGCATTGGAAGAAGATGAAGTTGAAGAAGCTGAACCATGCGGTGAAGTGGTACCGCCTGGTGAAAATGTGGAAACATTTGATGATGATTATATTATGGATATATCAGATGATGATGGCAAAAAAAGCCGCCGTCGACGATTCGATGAGAATGATGAAGATTGGCTGACGGGTCGCCGCAAGGGTACAAAACCGAGAAAAGCAAAGCGAAAACATAAGAAACGCTCAAAAAATCGTTCGGAAAGTGGCGAAGAAGTAAAACAAACAGATGACAAAGAGAAAATTAAAAAGAAACGACCGAAAAAAGCGAACGGAGTGACTAATTCATTGAATAGTACATTGAATACGACGAACGGTAGTAATACAGTTGATAGCACTATGAATATTACCATGAGCAGTTCCATAGACAGTACCATAAACAGTATCATAAACAGTACAAACACCAGTTACAATGGATGTGACAATTTAAATGGTAGTCTTGGATCGACCAACGGTCCAATTGATTCGAGTACTAATGATTCAATGCGAAAAGAGAATAAACAAAAGAAAACGCCAAAAAAACGTGATAGTACTGAAAAACCGGTGAATGGTATTGTGAAAAAGACCAGTCGGCGCCAATTCACATCGATTAGTGCGATTATGGCGTGCATTGAGGCTGTTGTACAGGGCAATGATGCATCGATTCCAGATACATCGTCCGATATAGCCATTAAGTCTGAGAAAATCGAACCAAACGATTCATTTACAGCGCCTGAATTTTTATCACCGATTGAACCGCCAATGCTCGACCACATAAAAGTTGAAGCAGCGGATGTGAAGATAAAAACCGAACCAAAGAAGAAACCACGAAGGAGGTCTACAACGGCAAAATGTAAAGAGCCATCAGACAATCAGCCAGCGATTAAGAGTAGCTCGAGGTCAAAAAAGTCACCGGCCAATGGAACGTTGACCAAACAGTCAAGACCAAGTATGAAAAAAGTCAAATTCCTTAGCTAAATCAATCTCATTTCAAAATGTCCATGTCTAATTTTCTTACTTGTTTTTCTTTTTTCATTTCATTTCTTTTGTTCATTTTTCATCATCAACTTGTTTTTTGTTCGTCGGTTTTTATTTATTTTTATTTTTGTTTTAATTTTGTTCGTGGATTATTAGATTGGACTGAGAATGAAAAAAGACAAAATGATGATGGTCATGTATTGCCGTTTAGTCCTGTAATACGTCCATCACAAATGCCATCAACCCAAACGAAATCAAACACATTTATGGGTGAGTTTATGAGACACATTCAACAAGGCGAGATAAAACCAACGTCAACCATCAAACAACCGCTTGTTGCCGAGAATAAGTTACTCAAACAGAAAAAACCACGCGAACCGTCAGCCAAAAACCCACGAAAAAAGAAAGAACCGAAGGAACCAAAGGAACCAAAAGAACCAAAGGAACCGAAGGAAACCACCAACTGCACCACCATCGGCTTACAAATTCAGATTCGTGATCCAAATACCGAACCAGCAACAACACCACTGGAGACAAGCTTTGAGTCAGATGTCGCATCGTTTCCATTTAATTCGAATGAAATCGGTACACCAACGCCAGAGAATGTGATCTCAAATACAATGAATTTTATTCCAACGGCTCCAATCAATACAGCAACTTACTATAATATGGATAGCACGGAAAATGAACCGGGCGAACAATATTTATACGAACCTGAACCAATCTATCACGTTCAGCCAATGAATGTGATGGCAACGGAATGTGTGAGTCCAACCAATTCAAATATGCATAATTCAAATATAAATCATCCAAATGATGATGGGTATGCATCGATGCCACCGTACAATTTATATACTGAACAGAAGAATAATGCCGCTCTGATAAGTCGGTACAATGTATCTCACACAAATGTAAACACCAATTCAGTTGTTTGCGATCCAATTCATAATTGGAGAGCTGGCAATGAAATCATGTGAACTGCATAAATGTTCGTCGAAACTTGTCAAGAAGTTTCATGTGATTTGATTGTGCGGCGCCACACAAACGCTGGTATTTTGGCAATTTGGAGGCTGGCCGTGTCATGAAAACCATGAACTTATATCACAATGATGATTAACAATGAATGTCACTAAACTTTGCAAATTTTTTATTTAAAACAAAAAGATTTCAACATTTCATTTTATCTTGTGTCTTTTGATCTAGAATTGGTTTTATTTCTTTTCTTAAATGTGATGTTACATACATGAGATTTTATTTTATTTTCTTGCCACTTCAAATTAAGAACATTTCCATTGCAATCAATGTTTACTTTTTATATCAAGTATCTCCGGAACATGAAATGTTAAAATAGTTTTGGCTAAATTAATGGCTTATTTGGGCAAATGTTTTAACTATAATAAAAAAAAATGGATCACAAAGGCCGCATGCGATCAACGAAAACCAAAATCATTGGAAATGATTTTTTTTACCAATCCGAATGGAATTCGTTTTAATCCTGTATGTCCTTTCAATTAGAGAAGCTTACCTTTTAGGTAACATGAAGAATGACATGAATTTGAATTGTATTAACAATGAAATAATGTTTCGACTTTCAGAAGCGTGTGTTTTGTTTTTTCTCTTAAGGTTTAAACTAAGACTCACATTTATAAGACTCATACACATTCGACAACATAATACATATTAGATGATGGCATTCAATGAATAAAATCGATTTTCACCTGCAAATTGTTGTTCTCAATACGCTAATACAGCATCATCACGTTACGATTAGAATTGTATTTATTAATAAATCAATGTCTCTAATCAATGTGTATTTACTCGAAACCGCAGTTAAGCACATATTTTGAATTGTGTAAATACAGGAACTAAAAAGAAACAAACAAATATTGACGATTTCAAGAAAAAAAAATTGAGTTAAAAGAGGAATGAAGATTGTATATTTCTGTTTGTGATTTTTTTCTAAAAAAAATAATAGAAATTATTAGAGATGAAAAATACTTAAGAATTAGTAACGAAAAATAAAAAAAAATAAAATTGAATAACACTCAAGTGTTTTAAATGTTAAGAAATATTATTCGATTGCTAGATTAGCTCGGATTTTAACTTGTCAAAAAGCGAACGCGCGAACCAAATGAAGAAAAAAACCGCATAAACGATGTCTATTCGAAAAACCGTAGTCGCCATTGTCATCTGTCTGTTTTTAGATTAAGAGTGTAAATCGATAACACATTTGTTTACAATATTAAATGAATCATATTTCAAAACACAACACACACACAAAAACAACAACAGAAGTTACATTGCCAAATTCAGCGCTTCAGTTTCGCGTGCGCGCATCACATTTAAACTATAATAAATAAATTCAATAAACAACCAACTATGGAAAATCAACAACAGATGCGTTTCATTTAATATTTATTGTTTTTTTTTTATTGCTGTCGTTAGCTTTTGTTTGGTTCAACCGATTGCATAAAAGAGATCGGATTATCAATTGTTTACATCAAAAGTGGTTGGTTTTTGTTGACCCAGGCTCATTGAATTCCTTAGTTAATGAGATCCCAACAGATGGCGTTACCATAATCTTCTATATTTTTGTTTGCATCAATCGAAAATGACAATTGTTATTTATGTTTGACAGAACAGTGGATGAACCATCGGGGTGTAAATACTGTGGATACCGTGCACGATATTTATTTTTCATTTTGATTAAATAATACAACAAAAAATGTGTATCATGAAAATTCATGAAATGATGGATTGAATGGAACAAAACCCATTTAATATTTAGAGAGAGAGAGAGAGAAAAAAAAATTGTGAAACCAAAACAACTTGAAACTCGGGGTCGGATTCTAATTGAACTGGTGAAATTGGAGACAATGTCAAATTCCATCGCTTTACTGTAAACATTTTTAAAACACTGGTGTTTGTTTATTTGCTGGCCAAAGTCAAAGAATAAACAATGGCATCAGCATCTAGTAGTAGTGCACGCAATTTATTCCAAGATTCGAAACGTCGCCTGGCCGACCGTGTTGCTGGCACAGTAAACAATGTTGCATCCGTTGGTCGGCAAATTGTTCGTGGATCCAAATCCAACGATGTACGTATTCCATGAGTTCGTTGATATGTTAGGATTCATACGCAATTTTGTTAGAAATCACATAAAACGATGATTTTTTTTTTCAAATGCAGATATTAATGCAAGCGGTTAAGAATTTTGCACATCAAGAGACCACCATGGAGAATACGTATCAAAATTTAAAGAAAATGGAACTCTTACGTCAGCATATGGGCTATCAATGCGATTCAATCATTGAAAATTCTCGAAAAATTGAGTACTTAAAAGAACAAGTCGAGGCGATGGAACGATGATGTGCCACAAAAACGCTCACTCATTTGTTTGGTTTTTATTTTGGTCGTATTTCATGTGATTGGTATCAGTTTTTATGATCGAACAAATGCAAAAAAAAAAAATTAAAACCGTATCAATTACGATAGAATAAAGTTTGTTGTTTTTTATTTAAACGAATATCTTTTCTTTGAAACAATCGAAATTGCGATGTCATTCGGTGCGTATCGTCTTGGTGAGTAAGCAACGACGGCAAGTAGGTGGGTTCACGATCTCTGTCTCGTCATCATTTTCCGTGTTTTCAGATTGTTAAAATAGATTTGCAAAAAAATAAAGATATAATAAGATGCTTACAATAAATCTTGAAATGAGCAATCTTCCCTAAAGTATCCGGCATTTGATGTCTCATAAAGATTTTAATTAAAAAAATACGCGATAGAGAGAGAGAGAGAGAGAGAGAGAGAGAGAGAGAGAGAGAGAGAGAGAGAGAGAGAGAGAGAGAGAACGATACAGAGATAGAGAGAGAAAGAGAAAAAGGATGAGAATGAGAGAGAATGATTTGTTCCAATTTTGCAAGCCGTTTTATAGACGGAAAAGTAGAATGACATGAAAAATGTGCTTCGAAATGGCTGTTTCATGATATCACGCTTATTCGCCTCCCATTGCCATGCATCCATTGTATCCCTTCAGCGCCTGTTATGGCCCAGCAGATGCGGTACGCCATTCCAACTTTACAACATTTCATAATGCATTTTGATTGTCTGCAATCGTATCCGTCATTCCTTTGAATGGAATGGAACGAAATGGGATTCGTTGTCTCTCGTTCTGCTCGTTCATTTTTTGTGTGTGTGTTTCTTTCATCGTTCCATTCATTTTTGCCGCTGTCCGTGGCTAAGTTGTGTCCACTTAATAAAATTTCTTGATGTTCGCACACATCGTTTTAATTGACTATGAATTAACTCGAATCGATCGGTTGCGAGAAGTGTGAAAAGAACTGCAAATCTCTCGATGGCTTTTCAATTTAAGCGGCAATATCTGGAATAGTGTAAAAACCATTTCAACTTTATTCGGAAACAGGGATTTATCCCTGTGTGATGCGCGCTACAGCAACAACAATGAAAAAATGGCGATGAATAAAACAACAACAACAACAACAACAACAACAACAACAACAACAACAACAACAACAACAACAACAACAACAACCACCAACACCACCACCACCACCATGGTCGAGAGTCGTTCGCTTATTGAATGTGTTTTTGCAGCGATCGAGTGGCTGTGTCGAGTCAAATTGAGTCAATGTGCATTGCTCAAAATCGTGTTGGCTCATCATTTTTTTGTTTGTCCCCAATGTGATGGCAGTTTTTGGATGGCCGCCATACACCATTACGGCCTGGTCATATTTTCCAACTGTTCCAATAAAAGACAACAATGGCCTAAGCAATCCGGCCAGAAATGTAAATGCAAATGCAAAAATTGTGAATTAAACCGGTTAAGCCAAAAATGAGAGATGGAATGAATTGAACCAAAAGAAGAAAAAAAAACAACAACCAGCAAAACAAATAGATGAGGACAGCATCTTGCATGGCGTTAAGTGAAAGTATTGAAAGCACATGGTTCTCTAAAAGACAAAAGCGCATAAATGTGATTTGTTACCCATCGAATGGGATAACGGCAAGTGCAACGAACAACAACAGGACCAGTCGAAGCCACCAACGAAAATACTGAGCAACAGAAAAACAAAATCGACTGAGAATCGAATAAGAGAGAGAAACTAGAGTAAAAACGCGCTGCAAATGATGTGCATTCGACGACAAAAATTGCAATGGCAATTGCACAATAAACAAGCAAGTGAGCAAAGCAAGCACAAGCTGAACCGAAACCCAATACACACAGACAGCCAGATTGTCTGACTGTGTGTAATTTTATACCGTGAATAGCGTACATTATATTGGACTTCAATTTTACTGTTGTTGCTTTTGTTTCTTGCTTCGCAGAAGCGAACATTTTATTTTATTTCCATTTGTCTTTTATTTTCATGTTGTGTGTTTTCAGTGCTTCTTTATTTTTCTCAATTTCGTTTTTTTTTATTCTCTCTCTCTCGATATTTTGTTTGCGATTATAACTACACCAAAAATACACGAAGGGAGAGAGAGAAAGAGAGAGAAGAGTGTGCCGCTTTTTTTCTCGCGAGATCATAAGCGTGTGTTTGTGAAATGCATGTTTTGTATAAAATGCATTTTGGCGCATTGAGCGTTGTAACACAGTACAGAGCACCACCGAAAAATGAGCAACAACAGGAGTCGCGTTGAGCCAAAACAGCCGGGTGATAGAGAGTAGAAAAAAAAGAGAGTGAGAGATAGAAATCGTGCGAGCGTCAAACCAAATGTGCGAGTGTGTGAGAGTGTGTCTGTGTAATTGAGGAAAAGAGAGCAAAAAAATCGGGGGGAAAGCGCGAGTGAGAGCGAAAACAGGAACAAAACTAACGAAGATAGGGTTTAAAAAGCGCTGTCGTGCAATTGTCGTTTTCGTCTATATATTTGTGTCTATGACACAGCCGCCGTACGCCGTCTATCTCCATACATATTATTTGTACGCCGTGAATGCTACTGTTAAGCTGCTTGTCGTTTATTTTTAGTGCACATTGAAAAATTATTGCGATCATTTGCCATCCGTCGAGATTATTTTATTTATTTCATGCTTTGTTCGATATTTTTGTTGTTGTTGATTTTCATTCGCTCTTGCTCTTTCGTCTTTTTTGGCCGTGGAATTTGTTGTTGTTGTCGTTGTTGGTTTTTACTTTTGGACCAATCGTTGGTGTTATTTTTGTAACTGCTGGCTGTTGCTACTCCCAGTTCAGAGCTTGTCTTCGTATTTATGGTACTGCGAATGTTTTCGATTCCTTTTTTTCTCTCTCGCACGCAGTACACCCGTTTTTCGGTTTGGAGTGTATGTGAGTTGTGTTCGATTATGTTGAAATGTGTGTGTGCTTTTTTTCGCTCACCCTCTCGCTCTTTAACGCACATTCGTCGTATCCTTTTCGCAAGCCCGTTTTTTCACTCATTGTTATTTCGCATAGTTCATAGTAAATGCAGCTGTCAGTAATCTGTTCAGTGTGTGCTGTTTTTTTGTACGCTACTCCTCAATATATATTACACCACTGAAAAGCGAACGCGAAAAAAATGTATTGCACTCAAACGTTCAATGCAGCCTCTGTACCGTGAAATATAACAACAACAATAAAAAATAGGAGCAAACGCCCAGCACCCTTAAAAATTGAAAATGCACAAAATGCAAATTTATTTTCCACAAAATACTTATCGCCGAGACCGATTACCGATGATACTCCTTTTATCGACATTGTCATTTTGAAATCGGTGCAGTTCGTTAGAGTGAGCTTTTTTCCCGATCGGATTTGTGCCATGCAATAGGGTGACATCGTGTGGTAAACCTGGTACTCGGTAGATACTGTCAAGTGACTGATCATCCGAATTTGTTTGAAATGCTGTTTTTTGCCCGGGTTTTGATTTGATTCAGTTTGGTATGGTTGTCGTTTTATTGCAATTTCTATACACATATCGAACAGTCAAGCTCGCTATCTCTTTAATCGGTTACTAAGACAAATCCATTCGAATTTAGCTGACGTTTCTTTGTTTTTTTTTGCGTGTGTGACACAAACGACACATTATTAATGAATACATAAAATGTGTAATCTTTTCAGAATCGGTTTTGAGTGCATTTGCATGCGGTTGGCTGTTGTCTGAAGCCATAAACCATATTAGAGGCAATGCTGGGAATACCCAATAGTCCATCGTTGTCGTTGTTGCTTTCGCAGTTGCTTTAATTGCCCATATATGGTCACATCAGTTCGCTTGATTCACGCACATTACAATGGCATAAATACTGGCGCATAGATGTATGTTCAATCACAAATCAAGCGAAATCCAGAGGTGTCAACGCAAACCAATGAATTGCGTTCATATAACTGTCAGTTCAGACCAACTTGATTATTTATTGAAAATAAATTACAATTAAAAGCGTGACCAATTCCAACGCTATCAAGCTGCACAAAATGAACAATTCGTTTCTGTTTTTTTTTCTCGATGTTTTTGTTTCTCATCGTTTTAATTTCATGCGATTTATGAGATTTATTGGAGTTGAAAAATGGCACATTTCGAACTCAAGCTTTTCTAAATCATCGTTTTCAAATAATCGTTAAATTTGCACTCGGTGCCATTTTTCCCTCTCTCTCTATCTCTCGCGCTCTCTCTCTCTCTCTCTCTCTCTCTCTCTCTCGTGTGCACCCATTTTCATTTTAAAGTCATGCTGTGTGCAAAATAGATTGAGTGTTAAAATGTGCTATTGCCCATGGTCAATTGGTCATATTGTGAATAGTTTCAACCAACTGTGAATAGAAGTAGAAGTATCAATTCAATTTTGAATGTTATTTTTTTTTCTTTTGGGTTTGTCCATAAATGTGTATGCAATGGCATTTAATTTTTTTAAATTTTTTAAGTTGCTCTCTCGATTGGAATTCCGATTTCCGCTTTTAATGCAGCAAATTGGTGTTAATCAAATGCGAATGTTCAGCAGATTTTCAATTGTAATCGTCATGATAATCCGAGTAGAAAAACATATCACATGCGCTAATGAATCCAAATGAAGCGGAATGAAACATTAATATGTGAATACATATCGCAGTGTGGCAATTAATTTTGGTTGCTTTAAACACAAAAAAAGAAGATATATATACCATTTTCATTCAGTTAACTCAACCGAGATGAGCTTTAAAATAGCATCAGCCATTTTCAATCGATTAATAGGTTTCAAGACATTTTATAACGTCTTCACTCGCATTTTCTGGTCGAAATATTGCAGAATCACATTGTGAATTTCATAACTACACTTTTTGCCATCCAAATGAATCAGTTTGGTTTCTAATTTTTTACTCACATTGATGATTTCGAAGTAAAAAGTTTTTCCGTTGGAAATGTGTGTAAAACTTTGTGTTTTTTCATACTGAGAATATACAAGTTTGAGTTCATATAAGTTAAGCACTTCGATTACGTATTCATGAAAAAAAACAACAAAATCTGGATTCCTGGATGCTCATTCGTTTTTGACTATGTATCAAAATGTATCGATTCTCAATAGCAAGCAAAGTGGAATAAAATAAAAAAACAACCCTAGAAAATTACGTGATACGAAATTTTTTGAATAACATTTATTGAGGTAGAGAAAGGAATATAGAAACGAGAGAGAAGGAGAAGGATAGAGAAATCGCATGAGAGATTTCGACATTTTCATTGAGGTAAAACTTTTCGGGGCACGAAAAAGCAACAGAAAATCCAATGAAAAGCAGTATATAACCCAAGCGTACGTCTTATTTTCAAGGAAAACCCATTAAACTATATTCAATCGATTTGGGAAAAATTCATTTTGATTCATTAAAAAGTGAGCAATTCAGTAGTTTTGCGGTGGTAAAAATCTACCGAGCTTAATACCATTTTTCCACCAGACGCGAAATGTAGGTGTTGAATAAAATGTTCAATGGATAAAATGTAATTGGCATAAAACATATGTTGAAAGTGTTAATCCCAATTCCCATCGAAAAATGTTCTGTTTCATGCTAATCCTGTAATTATTTAAAAGCCGCAATCCGACCAAAAATTATTTCCCTAAACGGTTAGATGAAAACCGTGGTGTGTTACATTAAAAATGTAAATCCATTAATTATGCTATTTCAAAAATTCTCGCTAAAATTCAATTGACACTACTGCAGATGGTTTTTTTGCGTTGCATGAAATGTGAAGAGTGGTTTTCTCTCTCTCTCTCTCTCTCTCTCTCTCGTCCCCTCAACCGAAAAAAAACAGTGGCCTTGTTTCATAAATAAATAAATTCAGGCATAATTTTGACGCGGTAAAAAAACACACGAATGGTGAAAAATGGTTTCGGCTCAGTGTTATTGATGTGTCTGACATTTGAATAGCGGGTTCAATTGAGATGAAATGAAGCGCTTAGGTTTTTTGTTGTTGTTATTTCGCGTTGTACCACCAAATGGTGTTTTTGATTTATGTTTTTCCTAATCATTGTTTAATGAAACTAAATCGAAGCTTTTAATTTACGAGAAAAATATTGACGCGACAGACAACTAGCGTGCGACAATATTTATAATTTATTGCATTTTAGTTGCCAAAACAAACATAAAAAAGCACATTGTGAAAAATCCAAAAATTTTGGCCATCAACTTTTGTTTCGTTCGTTATCGTGGAGTGCAATTGACACGACAAAAAAAACACACGGAACTTTTGTGAGACGAAAACTCGAGTCATCGTTACTTTGGTGGAACTTTTTTTTATTTAGTTTGACACTTTTCTGATAGCGTAAAACAAAATAGAAAGTTTCTATTAGAAACGAGCCATTGACTGTGCAATGAAGTCCACATCCAATTGGATCGGTTGCGTGCGTGTTTGTGTGTGTGCGCAATGCAAGGGCGACGAACGTGCCGAGAATGATCAGTGATTAGTGATGCTCATGATGCCATATTATCGTTTGTCCTATTTTTTTATTCAAAAGTATACCAACAGCGAATATGGGCGATTTTTGTTGGCTGCCGTCGCATCAGCTTCCATGATTTTATTTGCTTGGCATGTAAGCCGAATGTTAATCATGGCTTTACTTCGTTAGAACATAAAATGATTGCGAACATAAAAAGCGGGAAGTGAGAGAATGAATAAACACAAAACGATGGAGGCAAAGTGAGAGAGAGAGTAAGGGGGGAGAAAGGGAGAGTGCATAGTTTGGTGCATAAAGGCGAAAGTTTAATTGGCACTCGAGAGCTGTGAAATATTCGCATGAACCGAATGAAAAACGCATTGTCAATAGAGATTGAGCTATAGCGTAAGAGAGCCAAAGCACCAAATAACAATAGCACTATACTATATCCATTGACTGTTGTTGTCGTTGCATTTCCAATCGTCGTATGAGACAAATCTCATTTTCCGATGCATCACTTAAATCACCTCATTTGAGAAAGTTTGTTTGTGTCAGCTCGTTCATTTCTGTGGTGTGAATAGTCCGTAGACGCAGTTCTCTCATTTTGGCTCTGATTCGACAATTCTCTGTTTCTCTCTGTCTTTCTCTTTCATTTGATCTGCTATCGAAACCACAATACAGGCAAAAACGCGCGTAAAACTTTAGCCACTTTTTGTGTTCGAGATGTCGGCTCTTTTGTGAGGCGATGAATTCAATTTATGGCATTCGAGATCCGTAAATGTTGAAATGAAATGATGTTTGTGTGCTGAGTTTTCGAAGCGATTCTGAAACAAAGCCAAAAAAATGATGCATGCGTCAAGTGCAACGAAAGATGTGAACGGTAAAGGCACATACACCGATAGAGTGAATGAGAGCGAAAGAGAAGATAACAAGTAAAAAAAAAATAGTAGCAGAGCATTCAAAAAATGCCGGAGAAATTGCGAACAGAAAAAAGAAGACGCATTACTTCATGCAGCAAACCACATTCGTTGACCGATGAACACATGAACATAACACAAAAATGTGCAATGAACAAGCATTCTCACATACTCAGGCACAGACACAGACTCACATCCAGAAGAATGAATGAGCAAAAGAACCGGCAAGCAAGCGAAAGAGACAGTGAAACAGAGCAAAGAGAATGAGATCATACTTCAGTGAGCCGAGCTCTTATTGATGTATATCGTAGCCACTGGTTCTGAAGGCAGTCATTCATCCTCAAGAGCGTGAATCATAGCCGAAAATTTGTCATTTGTCGTTTTTTCCTTTAGTTATTTGCGTTGTTGTTATTTTGGCTGGCTTTTATCATCAGCCGAATTTTCCGACCAAAAATCACGGTCTTGGTATGCTGCCGTGTTGCTATGGTGCTGTGATGCTGTGATGCTGCTGCTACTGCTGTGTACCATAATGCGATGCATTTTGTTCGACAACAAGACTAACTTTTTTGGTCGTATAAAAAGCTCGTTTTGTTCGGGCATACAAATGAATATACGAAAATGCTTTTGGGCTATGTTTATGTGTTGGTTACCAGTTAGTTGCTGAATGTTTGTGTATAACTGTGCAGCCACTGGATTTCAGATGTAAAGGTAGGTATGAGATGTTGATGTGATGGCAAAAGGAGGCCAAACTCAGCGATACAATCTGCTTGAAATTCCATATTGGCTTTTATCGATCCATCATGACCATGCTTAGTCGTCGAAACAATTCAACGTTAACTTTGATTTCTCCATCGGATGAAATCACTCATCGATTGAGACGCAAACGGTATTTCGATACCGATGCCGATACAGATTCCGTTTACGATGTGTACGAAAGATATACCAATGCAATGAAAATCCGTACACCACCCGGTTTGCCGATTGAAAACTCGACTGTTGGCCCAAACTGCATGCCGAATGAATTTTAAATTCTATACATTTTCAGTGTGAATAATAGAAATAGAAATATGTGAACAGTCGAATGCATTTCGATTCATTTGAAATTGAATGGATAAAAGATACAGATGATGGGAGAGCAAGAGGATGGGCCAAACGTGAGGAGATAGGAGGAGAGAATTGCACGCGCGCGCGCGCCCGAACTATACATATTAGAGGGGGCATTGTTGTTGGCCATTTCGGAAGCTCACATTAATAGAGGAGAAAGGGTTTGCTGACGATTTAAAGCCAATCTGCATCTACAAATCATCACCGCTATCACCGTTATACCTTCAAAAAGATCGCATTCTCCCATCTCATTTCGCTCTTTGACCATTTCTCCCTCCATCCATCTATGTGCCTCTGTCTCTGTCTCTCTGCAAATGTTGTCGATGTTGTTGCTGCTCTAGCGATTCCATTGTTTTATGTGCAGCCGCTTTTTCGATGTACTTCGAGCCATCAATTGCCAATGAATTTGATGGCAAATGACTGAACGCCTCTGATGAATAAATACATTACGTATATAACCCAATTTTCTTTTGTTCTTTTCTGGACGAATGCTCATTGCCTTACACAGTCACCTTCATTCGTTCGTTCGTTTGCTCACTCTATCGACCTTCGTTCTCTGTTTCGCTCTCACACTCACGGATTCATGCACAAGCACATACCGGTTGCTTACTTAACGCCGATTGCTTTTTACCAGCCGTTTTTGAATGCTCTGGTGTTCTGGTGCGCGCCAAAATCGAAATTCTACATTATTCAATGTCTGAGAGCCTGTGAATCGTGTATCTATGTGCGCTTCGATCTTGGAAATTGCAAAAGGCAAAAGATAGAAAATTGCCAGCACTTTGCGACGTAAAAGCATTAATCAGTGCACAAAGTTCAGACGGCAAATAATATCATTGTTATTGGCTGTGTAAGTTAGATTGAGCATGCTGTCCTCTTTTTCTCGCTCTCCCCCTCTCTACCACTCTTTCTTCGTATTTATTTCTTTGTATACAATTTATTGATTTATTTGGATGTGTTGCTTTTGATCGTGTTGCGACTAATACAATTTTTGGCTTGAATACGATCACACCTACAATCGATGTGTCCCATTTACGGTGTATTTCTTTGCCTATCTGTATTTTGAGCTGTAGATTGCAGAGTGTGCAAAAATAAAATGTCGACCATTTTTTTTTGTTCGCCTGAGTCATTGATGTTGTTGGTGGTGTCGGCATCGGCATCGTTACTATCCTCATAAACAGCCTTTATGCCCATGTTGTGCTTCTGGCGAAAAAATGTTCGCATTATTTAATCACAAGTCGAACAGCAAAAGAAGATTCGTTGAAGTGTCAAAGAATGAAATGAGACTAACTCAACTCTTGACATTCTATTGAAATAATAACGTCTCCGAATCAGAAAATATGTTCAACCATATTCAATGCTATCTGATTGACGTTAAATTACAGCTAAATTATATTTAGATACTCTTTTGTCTCGTTGACCCGGCTCGCCCCAGCCCGTTATTGTTTGTTTGATGATAATTTCATTGGTTCATGTTGCTCATTCAAATATCGAGGCTAAAATGTAACACCGGATACCATTGATCCGGTTTTACATTCATAAATAACATTGAACATGTATCTATTACCGCAAATGACAAGCATCGCTAATATTTGATATCCATCACGACGCTTTCACACGGTTAAATGGTAAATGTTGCTCATTAAACCAAATTTCAACGTAAACGTAATGTTTGCCTATTCTTCGCTAGTCACCATCTTTTTCAATATCCGGATTTTGTGCCACATATCCGTCTTACAACCCATTCACCTAAAGCTTAAAATTACGTGCAAAAATTTACCATTCCTCTCTTCGCCCGGTGCCCGCGATGCTTATACTTCGATTTCTTTTTCTACACTCTCTTTTTTCCCTTTCAACATTTAATACCTTTGTACATATTTATTAACTCTGGAAAAGATTAACACGCTTCTATAAAGTTGAATATCGTGTGCTGGAATTGCATACATTTATCGTGTCACTCGATTTGCGCGAGCGAACTCTTCCGAACACAAAAAAAAAACAGAGAAAAAAAATAAAACAAGTGTTCAAAGCTCTTAAGTAGACATCAAATACATTCTATGTATTTTCCTTTCTGTTAAAATGCCATAAAAAAACGAGTGATGGTGTTTATATTGAGCAAATGAAAATGAGCAAATTGAGAACGTTTCGAAAGCAAAAGGAAGCGTCAGTGCAAAGAAAACAAGGCAGAGGAAGAGAGAAAGAACGTTTCAAGAACAAGACATTGTTGTTTTCATTTGTTGCATTTCGTTAAAACGAACTCAAGCAGGTATTTAATGATGTCACACAAAAAAGGCACCAAATTTTCAAATGTACGACAGAAAAACGAGAGAGTGAAAGAGAGGGAGAGAGAGAGAGAGAATGGAAAAGAAAGGCCAAGAAAGAAGATTCAAGAATAAATTCAATGCACGTTCGCTAAGCATTTAACTTGGTACACGAAAAGTGTATTTGGACCATTGATTGTTACAGATTTGCATTGATTTGCCAAACTCCATGCTGTGTGATACAATTTGCCTGACGACCAGTCGACCAACCGATTTCTCTTCTTCGGTACTTACTCTAAATCTCCGTGTGACTGTTGTGATTGTGCCTGTCTCTATATACCACCATTCTAACTTTATATCGAGATTCTCGATTATTCTCTTCCCCTCGCTCTATTACACGCTTTTTCGATTTTCATCATCTTTGTGTTCGATAAATTCTTCCTTAAATTTGCCTTTGCATTTCCGAAGCTCATCGTTTAAGCAACGCATACATGCTCATTGCGCCGAAAGGATTACGAACATTTAATTAAAATTTTGCCCAGGAAGAAGCAGAGAGGGCGAGAGATAGAGAGAGAATGAGCAAGAAGAACATTTTCAAATGGCGTTCCACTTTTGTTTCGACTAAACTTTTATTTGCACAAACTTTGCTCATTGTTTGCCCAGGCATTCATATCAAAAGAGAGAACAAAACGACAGAGCGAATTGTCGATATTGGTGACGATGATGGTGGCGACAGGACAGTGGCGTGAGAACGATGAATTCAAGTAAAAATGATAGGATTGAGGACCTCATGGGTTATGCGATGGATGATGCTCTTTGCTTTTAAAGTATTTCATATTATGGGATTGACAATCATTTCAGGGTCGTTCGAATAAAAAATCTTTCCACCAAACAGTCACACACACGCGCATACACATACATCGAAACACTGACACAGTGCGACCAAAAGTAAATCGTTCGTAGATTGAAGCGTTTCTTCATGCAATGCACTCACTGATTTTTTTTTCTCAGAGTGTGTATCGTGAGCAGTACGCCATTAAGAGAATTTCTATAGACTTTTAAATTGTAAAAGTTGTGTTTGCTCTTGAGTTACGCAAACACTAAAGCGAAAAAGAATATCACACAAACACACACACACACATACGAAGGCGCTTTTTTGCAAAAAAGCACCTGAAGTTGTTAGCTTTGTTCAGTGAATCTTCTTCAACTGCATACAATTCCATTTTACATTCTCTCATTCTCTCTCTCTCTCTCTCTCTCTCTCTCTCTCTCTCTCTCTCTCTCTCTCTCTCTCTCTCTCTCTCTCTCATCTCTCTCTCTCTCTCTCTCTCTCTCTCTCTCATCTCTCTCTCTCTCTCTCTCTCTCTCTCTCTCTCTCTCTCTCTCTCTCTCTCTCTCTCTCTCTCTCTCTCTCTCTCTCTCTCTCTCTCTCTCTCTCTCTCTCTCTCTCTCTCTCTCTCTCTCTCTCTCTCTCTTCGGTGGGATGTGGTTCAATTTGCAATTTACTGGTATGCTTCAGTGCGTTCAAAGTGCATTCGGTCGACTGATTCATCAAGAACATGACATGAGAGCGTCTCAATTTATTCATGACCCCAAAATGAATGGCATTGCATTTAAATGTGGCCGCCAAATGTAGCCATTCGGTGTGATGCCGGGCGCGCTTCTTGTTAACTCGACTTTCTATCTTTACATTTGTTTGCCCATTCGTTCGTTCGACGCAAAACACTATTATGCAATGCCATATAAAGCGTACATTTTGTCAACCCTTTCTCTCTCTCTCTCTTTTTTCACTCAATTCTGATTCGAGGCACGCAGTCGGCAAATTTCGCAAAGCGAATATACTCACTCAATAACTTATAAAACTTTACCCACTAAATGGTCAAGTCCATCCAACGGTGTGATGAATGAAAATTAACTGCACCCTTTAAACTGTAAAATAGTTAAAACGTCAGTCTGTCAAGTCAAATTTGTATATCATTAAAATTTTATTCATATATTTAAATTTTAAACAATAATTGATAAATTTAATATTTGATTTTCCTGTTTCTGTTTGTTGTTGTATTCAGTTATTCACTTCACCGCTATCTCTCTTTCTATTTCTCTAATGACCTTAATCATTTAAATTTGTATTTTTTTTATTTCAGTTGTTTTTTTGTTGTTGTTGTCCATTCTTCCTCTAAAAACAAATAAGATACATGAATACAATTTATTCGTTAGTTCTATTTAAAAATGTATACAAGTTTTTACGTTAAAAGTTATTACACATCGTTTTTTTATCTGTTTATGTTTGTTTTGTTTATTGATTGTAAATGCACCCGTTGCAACTCGAAGTTGAGCTTGATTCGGGTTCATGTTTACATTATAGAAATGACAAAAAGATTAGACAAATCTAACGGAAAGCGTAATTTTGAAACATATTTATATTTATTCATCTTTTAAAAAATACATTTATTTGACCAGCACCTTGACTAAGCGAAAAAAGAAACAAGAAAATAAAATGAATTTTCCTAATTTTGGGCAGTCATATCGTAATGATTGCTTCATCTTCACAAAATAAAAAGAATCTCATTGTTTACTGTTTATCTATATAAAATTTTAACAGAATCTCTCGTTGTTATTTACCTAATTAATGGTTGTTTCACAAACGTATACGTATCATCGGTTAAAAATGTTTTTTTTTTGTTTCACAATTTACTAAAAAAATTTGGCAATGAGTTTAATGAAAAATAAGTCTTTTAATCTTATCAGCGTTGATACATCTACAAACAGTAATCAGCGTAATCACCAGCGATAGGGACGTCTTAACCGCATCAAATTTTCTTGCACAACTTTCTTTTTTTTTTATTTCCCATCTTAAAAACTAACAAAAAGAATTAAATCTCTAAATAAAATCAATTTTCCAATCTGTGTGACATAGGTTGGCATAATTAAAATTTGACTAGTTAACAAATGCTGTGGAAAATTTGGTGGATTTTGACATCACTTTCGGGATTAGCTTTCTTTTCACATTTCTGTCGCTTCACTTTTTGTCACATTCAAATTATTATTACTACAATTTTTTTTTTCAATTTTCATTTTTCATTTTGGAAATGTGTGTGTTTTTTTTGTTCATTGTTAGCGAAGAATGATTTAATGTTTGGTTGGCTGGAAGAGGTTTATAAAGTGGATTTGAAATGGAAATATACATCAAAAGAAAATCAGCAGTCAAGACGATGGAAATGCAATTTTCGACTTTGTACCGAAACATAAATACTAGATTTGATTTTATTTTTGCATGCATAAAGAATGCGAATCTGATGAAAAATTGACAATGTGAAAATAGCGTCTGCACACAGATGATCAGTCACAGCGAAGAAAACGGAAATATAATCATTTGATGTATTGACATTCCATTTGTCATCGACGGAAATGTACACAGATACATACTGAGAAATGACAATAAATGAAAAATGAAAAAAAAACACACACACGCACACATAAAGTTATACGACGGACAAAATGCAGAGTCGGAAACTATGCAATAGTGTATAATAAACATGAAATGTGTAGAAAATCACTATTGAAATAATGTTACTGTGTGACTGGTTGTGGCGCGGCTGCACTTCCACCTTCTTGTGCCATCGACTCTTTATATCATACTGCCAATTTAAATGATTAGTTTACATTGATAAAATTTGAATAAATACGGAAATATTTATGATGCGTGTATTTGTACACAATACCGCAAACTTGCACCCGCATCGAATGCATAAACAAAATTGTGCACTGCGTGAGCGAAGTGCGGGCGTGGTGCTCACAATTCGATAAAGTATTATTTGAATCAATGCACAATCATCGTTTCATTCATATCATTTGGTTTTGCTGCGCGATTGCTGGTTCGTTTGCACTGTGGCTGTGCGCGACCCAATATATGTGTTGCACACTACTACCCGATTGCCAAATCGTGCATGATTCAATTCATTTATTTGGGGAAGCGACGAGCGCCAGCGCGCATCTCTATAAATCGGTTCGATTCGAAATGTTTGCCACCAACGAAATCAAACGTTGCTTTGGTTTCAGACTGACTGTAAAATGCCAACTTTCACCACAATTATTTCTAATAACTGCGCATTTCGAAACCGCTCGATTGCGGTCACACTTCTACCCAATTAACATAATTTTGACATGTGAATTGCTTGAATTCAGAGCTATGACTGAACTCCCCACACATATTTTTTTTTTGTTCTCTCCGTTGCCGTTGTCGTTGATGAAGGTGATGCATTTTATCCTGACTGAACATTTGGAATTCGATATCAAAATGAGCTTTTATGCGAATGATTCGATCAAGCAATATGATTGCAATTGCTAATGCAGCTAGTTTGCAGTATTTTGTGTACATGTCTGAATCTTTTATATTGATTTTCATTTGATATTATATGCATATATTTTTTTGTTGTTGTTGTTCATTTTAAATAAATATTGTTTGCGTAACTGGTTTTGAACGGGTCACACTTGTGAAAAATGTTATGTGTGACAAATGAAAATTCAAATTGATTGCAATGGTTGTGAACCAATTCGGGATTCTCCATTTATATTTTTTTTGTCGTTACTTTTTTTGTGTGTTTTTTAATTTTAGTCTCATTTCCGCTTAAACATTTCAACTGCGAGTGAGCATATGCTGGTTCACGAGCTTATAAACAGTGGCGAGGGAAAAAAACAATTAGTCACTATCCCCTCTCCCCCCCCCATCCATCCAAAATGTTGCCTTGATTACAACAAAAAACGCAATTTCATAGACCAACGAGAAACAAAATGGCCAAATAACTGTTGTGTCAGCTACTTTTGTTATGCCATACGATTTCAAATGATTGAAATGGTGAGCCATGACGGCGATTTTGTCTCGCTGTATCATTGAATCGTACCACAGTTTATCTGCCACTTATTGTTGTAGCCTGTAAATTCAACTGTTTGGTTGCGCCTTTCATCAAGCTTTAGCTGTTATTTTTTCACATTTTTGTTTTGTTGCTTTGAGCTCAGTCCCACGCCCCATATTTCATTGAATGTAATTACAATTTTAATTTTAATTTTAATTTTACTGTTCAAATGCATTTATTTATTGGAGAAATTTCGCTGTTGCGGATTGGCATTGATGCTGCTGCAGCAACAGAAAATGAGAACGTGAATGGGTTCACATCAAATCTATTTCAAATTATACTTTTGACTCGTGTTTTTTGTGTGTTATTTTTGTAATGTCGTTTATTGTTTTTGGTGCTGTTGATACGGATGCTGCCATTGTGTCGTTGTAATAATAATAATGGATATATAAACAACAGCAACAACAACAAAAATCGACAAAAATGCATAGAATGATTAATTGTTGAAAATGACAGCTCATTGTAATAGAATTTTTCTCATTCTCATCTTCAATTGATGGTCGTTCCGTTGCGTCCATCAAAATCTGTCCTTTGCGACCATTCAATATCAGTATCGAAACAATATTTAAATTTGTATTACATAAAAAGGGTTTTTTTTCTCTCTGTGTGTGTATCTTCTGTTTCACTCTCACAATCGCCTGAATGGCAGATGTTATAATATAAAATCCAAGGGGCGAAACACTACCGAAAGACCGAATTCACCAAAAATAAATGTGCAAATACCGAAAAGAACCAAGAAAGACCGAAAAGACCGAAGATAGACTGAAAAGAACAATAGTGAAATATATACATAGAATACCGTTGCTTTAGCTGTGTGAGACACAGTGTGTGTTGTTTTTTATTTTTGTTCTTTTCGGTCCACCTTCGGTCTTTTCGGTCTTTCTTGGGTCTTTTCGGTATTTGTACACTTATTCTTGGTGAATTTGGTCTTTCGGTAGTGTTTTGCCCCTAGATAAAATCACATAAGTTTATCGGTAAATGATTTTCGATGGAATCCTAAATTTGATTTAATTTTCTATGTTCATGATTTTTTCTTCACAATTTTTTCAGTTGCTGCCGACTCACTTTTGAAACTGTTTTAAAACGATTTTTGATGTGAATGCTGACGCACGCTGGAGCGCAACTCCATTCGTTTCTTCTTTCATATTTTCCATCTCTCTTTTGCCAGTTCAATTGTCTATTCATTGGCTGTTTTCTTTTGCACACATTTCTGTAGTTACGAACAAAAATACATTGTCCCAAAAACTCACTTAATTGTTCATCCAGAGTTTTGTGTATTTATTGGATCATCTATCCACTTTGCCATACTTGATAGGTATGGGATAAATGAATCGATTTTCTCTTGTTGGCTGTGTTTTTTTTTGCCCATTCTACGTTCGCCTAGGAACCTAGTATGCAGTTAGTTTCAAAAATGCTCGAAAAGTGTGCACAAAATTTTAGCTGTGTTTGTTTTATTTGCAATTGACGGATTATTGGCAATAACGAGAAATTCGTTTGAGGCCGCGTATTTTCTGATTTGGTTGCTGTTGTTATTCTGAATATTTATGTTGTTGGCATTTCTGGGGTCGTTCGGTAATTCCTCAGCGCTCTTCATTGTGACTTCAATATTGCAATGTGGTTTTTGGAAAATGAGCAATCATGATAGAGCGCAGGATTTTAAGCTAAGTACTTTTTGGTATTTTTTTTTCGTTGAAAACACATTTCCAATGTTATATTTATTTCCATAAAAACTGAATCGTTTTTGAAATCTCGCCACTCTCGACGCACTTTCATTTTGGCCCAAATTTATTTCTATCTCACATTCCGATTGAATAAATTAATTCATCTTACCAAAAGAGAGTGAATGTGTCTGTGTGTGAGTGTAAGTGTGAGTGTGAGTGAGCGAATGTGGCTAGAGATGAGACCAAAATACATTCCATTCAAATGGCATCGTTGTCGTTGGTATTGCTGCTGTATTTGATGAATGCGTTTTTAGTCCGTTTTTCCAAGCCGTCTTCATAACATTCTGTCTGCATAACATTTTATTTCACACTTCATTCCATTAGCACTAGCCTATTCGTGTTTTCTCAAACTCAGTCAACTGATAACAATTTTCACTTTTGTTTGTTATCGTCTTCTATTTCGAATCCTCATCTCTGTCCCCCCTTCTCTCCCTCTCTTTCGTTCCTTCGTTTCCATTATTATTATTATTTTACTCTTGTTATTTATCTTATTGTTGATTATTTCGTTTTCCATTTATTTTTTGTTTGGTGTGTATAAAGTTGTGCTTTTCGTCGGTTTTGTTGTTGTTGTTACTTTCATTTAGTTTCTTTTTTGGTTGGAATTAAATTCGAGTGAAAATTTAGGCCGTACGCTGTAGCAATGAATATTTCGAAATAACCACTCAGTAAAATGGTGAAGAAGCATTAACATTTTTCGAAACGGAAAAGAAAAACTAGAGGAGAAATTAATTAAGAAAACACGCACACAGTTTAAAATACACAATGGAGAGCGGAATTGGTGTCGGTGATGCGGGGGTGATGATGGCGTTGATAGAAACCCAACGAAATGCAAATTTATATTGTTGAATCAAGTGAAATCAAACACTACATCTTCATGGCCCAAAACGATTTCTGTTTTAGTTTTGCAGTGCATTTGGTTGTTTGCGTTTCTTATAATGCTTGAATCTGTCTTAGGTGTTGGTATGCTTGTTTGTATATGTCAGTGCGCGTTGCATTAACGAAGACATTATTATCAATCGTAAATCGTGTGAACCGGTCCATTTTCATTCTAGCCATTTAAAAAAAGTGTTGCCGTTGGAAATGTGTGTCACATATATTTGATGTATGTTTCTGGTGTTTCTGTACGTTGCCCACTGCTGCTATTCCTTCATTCAATATCATCCATCGTTTTATAGTCAAAATCTTGTTGTATTATTTGCTAATGTTCTGTCACACAATGCATTTGAGGAATTGTCCATTCTTGTTGGTGGCGGCGGAATTTCGGGCACAGTTTGCAACAATGAACTGGAATGTTTTGAATTCTATGACCGAGATAAAATGAGAATGATAGTGAAACGACAAGAATTAGAGAATATGAGTATGGGTGAAAAATAAAATTGCAAAATGAACAAAACGTATAACAATTGAAGAAAATGGCCAGTGAGGAATAGAGGAGGAGGAGGAATAAACAATGGAATAAAATGAAAAGTGAGACATTGCAACCTGCACTTGGTATAAGTGGCTACAGAACAAATGGGTGGCAGTGTACAGAGTATGAGGATGAAAATGAAGAAATGCATGCACCAAATAGAAAATTACGATCGAAAATTAACAAAAGCGTTTTGTGTTGACAAAACAACATAAGTCGGTCTCTCCTTCTATATATCCCATCCGACCATACAAAAAATGTCATCAATTATAAATATAACGAGATCCGAACAGAATGCGACATCGAGTCACAATGAAGTGGTCACAATGCTGAGTGACGAGACCAAACGTAAAGTAATGCGTTGGCTGAAATTAAATACAACAACCACTGATGAAATTTTAATGTTTATAAAGACATTTTTGTTGTTGTTGTTGCAATTTATGAAGTTGCACATCAAAATCGACGCCAGACGATGAAATGATGGCGAAGAGAACGAGACATTTTTGATTAGAAATGATGCAAATGCTATGCATGTGGTCGGATTAAAATGGTCGGTTAACATGAACATTCACGAAATGAACGAAGTTGTAGTGTGAATGATCCGATAAGCGAGTGTCATGTTTGATGTACTGTCATCTTGTTCTTTTGAAAATGTCTTGAAGGGTTTTATCATCAAAATTTGCGTATTACATGAAACAGGAACACTCCAAAATCGAAAATACCGGCGCCCCCCACTCATTTACATTCGCCGATTTCTCAGCATTATTCGCCGGCAACGAATGAAAATTGACTAACTTTCAAAGTATATATTTTCACATGAACTATTCCGAAAAACATGAAGTCGCTTCGAAATTCGAATTGCATAATTTGCAAATTTGCAAATTTGCATCAACTCATTAACTTACAAGTGCCAGAGGGAAATGAAATTTTCAAGTTTTCGTTGAACGTCGACAAAATTGTTGAGCCACCCCGGCCGGGGGTGACACCCAACCACCCGTACACTATGCACTCAACACAACCATCATACTAAGCGATTACAAGAAGCAATATAATCAGTTACTTCGATGAACTTATGCAATCGATTGCCATTGAAACGCATAAGAGCATAACTGAAACCGCACAGATTATATTGTAATAGCAAATGTAATCAATCAAAGACGAGCTTCCCGTGCACTTTCTGCCTTGTTCTGGGCACATGCAATAACTTCAGCAAAATGATTTTATAAAACATTTCAACAAACTAATTTTGCCATATTCTCTCTATCAACTCTCGAGTTCAATGTAAATGCTAAACATACACAAGCACCCAGAATGATGTCACTCACTGGGGGAGGCAGAGACAAGCTAAAAACGATATGACTTTTTTTTTCATGTAGCCATGGAAAATATATTTCATAACGCAAAAACTGTTCCAACGAAACAAAGCACAATTGATGCTGAAACTGAAGTGGAATGAAATATATAATGATGGGTACAGCAAAAAAAGCAGAGGAAAAATCAAAATGAGAAATGAAATTAAAATGATTGGCAGTAGAGGAAAAAAAAGAATAACAAAAATCTACTATAACATACGGAAGGAAAAAAGCGAAGGTTTTATCGTGAAATATATATAGAAAAATGTGTTTGATACCGTTGTGTCAGTGGAAATGTCCCGTTTGTTGGTGGTGCTGTTGTTACTGTTGCTGCTATTGCCGCTGCTGACTGTAGCTGGTTTAGTGTTGTTGCCATCAGTCGCCGTATCATTTGAAGCGTTTATTAAATTAATTGTTGGCCTGTTGGCAAAAACAGCTGGTGGAGGCGGAAACGTAGTCGGTAATTGTGCTGGATGAGATATTGTTACACCAGTTGCGCTATTCGCTATATACATCGAATTTGCTGCATACATTGCATTTGGCCGGGCCAAATCGATCTGTTCAAATTCGCGACACGCGACCAACAACCAACGTCCAGAGGGCGAACGCACACACAATGAAAGACAAGTTGAAATTGAAGAACACGATACAGAGATAGACAGCGAGAGAAAAAAAGGGGAATTAATAAGAGATATGAAACTGATGTTTTTGTCAGTGAAAATGATTTTTTTTTTGTCAATATGTATATGTGTTTGTGGTGAAAACATGACGAAACAGAAAAAAATTGGTTCGCATCGGTTAACAAAAGAATTCTACTTTTTTGTGTGCCGTACACCGAATATTTGGGTTTTATTGCGGTTGACATAATGGTGTGAATGTCTATTGGTTGAACAAAAGTCATTCAATCAATTGCAAATTCCGAAATACACACGATATGGTTTGGTTTCCGTCGGCTATAACGATTACCATTGGTGATGCTGTTGTGATGCAACGACTGCTGCTTTAAATCGCACGACACACACACACCAAAAGTGCTCGATTTGAAATCACGTATCATTTAGCCTTGCATGCATATGTGCACTATAGTTGCATACAACCACTGGAAAATCTTGATGTGGTTGGAAATTTTGCACAAACGCAGCATACCCAAAATAATTCTTTGTTCAAACCACAAATTGATTATTATTTGTATGGTGCACAAAAGAAGCCATATTTAACACTATTCGGAATGTGGATGAGAGAGAGAGAGAGAGAGAGAGAGAGAGAGAGAGAGAGAGAGAGAGAGAGAGAGAGAGAGAGAGAGAGAGAGAGAGAGAGAGAGAGAGAGAGAGAGAGAGAGAGAGAGAGAGAGATGGAAGCTAACGGCCGAGTATGTGAAAATCTAAATCGCATTTCAACATCAATAGCCTTTTAGCTCAGCCAGCGGCATCTCAATCGTAATTTTCATTAAATGCAACCATAATAAAACCGAAAATTATTTCATAAATTGGCATGTATTTCAATACAATAAATTAACACAATGAAACCAACACCAAAGACATTCCAACACGAAAGTAAGAAAGAGCCCATTCAAGACAAAGGGCATTTCTAAATTTCCCTTTCCCCCTTTCAGTCTCTTTTGCTATTTTCACTTGCTCTGACTCTCACTCTCTCTCTCTCTCTCTCTCTCTCTCTCTCTCTCTCTCTCTCTCTCTCTCTCTCTCTCTCTCTCTCTCTTTCTCTCTCTCTCTCTCTCTCTCTGCATGTAACTCTGTCTTTGAATGTTTCTTGAGCCGCCTGCAAATCTGGATAATCGACCGAAAAACTTACTTGAGCGTATATTGTTGGTTCCTGTTGTTTCATGTTTGATGCTCGTGGTCGTCCTAAGGTCGATGTAAAATGCACTCGTTGCACTGGCGATGTTACCATCAGTTCAGCATAAGTTAAATCCTGCAAATCGGTAAATGGATAGATATGGCAATAAAATTACTGGCCAAAAAAAAGTTCTCCCCTAACATGTTCACATTACAAATAAAATGGTGAAAATTTTTCGCATACATAATTTCCAGTTTTGGTCGAAACGTTTGACAGGGCAGACGCTTTCGATACATACGTATACACTATACATGCACAAGGGTGTGCACGATGTCCACAATATCGTGTTGGCTTGGTCTAGGGGCTGCTATGTTTGTACCTCAACTCTCTTTCTCTTGTCTCATTCTGTTTTTTTGTATTTCGCTTGGTTCATCATCATTGGTGACTATTAAAACGCATTTGCAAATTCGAAAGCTTGTCTTGCAAATATGAACACGTCAAGTGAATATTTGCGATTTTTTTTTTATGTTCCCTGTCTATTAATAAATGCAAATAAATGCGCATGAATTGAAATACGCGCTGAAATTTTTGGGGATACATACTGCTCGTCAACAGAACGAATGAGCCAACTGGCCCAAAATATCCTATGTGGTCTATACATTTTCTATAAAATTATTCAGTCGAAGCAGTCGGAATGTGAAATTAATTCGCCGAAAACATATTATGGAATTTGAAATTATACTGAATTTTGATGTCATACTGGCAAGTAGAACAAAAGTAGCTGGATGACGTACAACAACAACAGAAAAAAGCACAACTATTCGAATAAGCTTAAATTGATTCCGGCAAATTTATTATTAAATAATGTAAATAAGCTTATGAATATGCTTGAGTAGGCATAGATCTTTGTTTGAATTCTTATATGAGATCAAGTTGAATGAATGGTGAATACGTTTTATTTTAAAATGGCCCCTGGATGACCCCTCAACCCATTCATCTTGATATGCCGATGCATTCTCAGCATCGAAATCATGAAATACCGGCTACGTTTGAGCTATATATATACACAGAGAGAGAAAGAGACAGTCACACACTGCAGACGTCCAATCGACATGCAATACACATTCAACCGACTAGCAATCCACACACACTTTCCACATACTGATGCCTTCGACGATATTATAAATATCGTCAGTTGATTACGTTGAATAGAATGTTTGGCAAAGCAAAGCCATTATTAATTGTAAATCAACTGCATGAACTGCATAAATGCAGTTGATTGTTCGGGTCACAAGGCCATGAATCCCATGCTAGGCTATTGGAATATGGAATAGATTGAAGAGAACGACAAACAACAAAAACAATAACGAACGAATCGAGATGGAGGGGTGCAAAAATCGGAACAATGATTCTGGCTGTAGTGTGAGACAAACTGCTGTTTTCATCGATCAAACACCCGGATGAGTTCATCACGAGGCCAAAATGCTTCCAGCATCGCACCAAAAATATCACAGCACGAGAATGCCAATAATCGAGGCCTATTGAAAAAGCGACGTCTGTGTCATCTCTCTCTCTCTATCTCTCTGTCTCTCCATCACTTTTTTCTACTATCTATCTCTATTTTCCAATTGCCTGGTGGCCATTCTCACGCTCACCGAGCTTGGTTCAAAAACCATTTCGGATGCCTAATTTCCGATTGAATTATTACGAGTCGTTAAAAAGTCATCGCAATTGGCCCGCTTTAATTTATTTAAAATAACCAATTCACATTCCCTCTATCTACGTTATTTGTGGTGTTATCGTGAGCATGAGCTTTTTCATTTTGGTGCGCCAATAAGCTTTTAAAGGTAGAATTCATGTGTTCGGATGAATATATATGGGCCAAAGAGGAACACAAAATAATTACATTTAGATACATTCATTTTTCGTGTTTGTTTTTGTTGGCTGTACGACCAAACTTTTCGAGTTTGTTGTTTCATACTGTTCGTTTGCCATCCCATTCACATTGCCATTTCTACGTCGCCCGCCAATACATAGCCAAAAAATAGCAAAGGAAACAAATAACATTTTAGATGTGCATTTTGGAATAGTAATCTTTCTCATGGCATTCACTTTCCGATTCCAAATTGATCGTCATTTTGTAGTTTTGTCCCACGCATTCCACATTTTGCAATGGTACATCGGCCATCACAGCCGCCACCGCTTGCTTACCATTGGTTACATTCCACACATTCAAATTAAATAAAATAGTATTTTCTAGTTTAAGGAATGCATCCAACATGAAAATGGTTTGACTTCCATACAATTACGTCTAGTTCATTCATTTCGTTTGCTTGCACATTCGTTAGATGAGGTTGGTTGGGCTGCTTCTCGGCTTTCATTTTGTCATTCGGTTCTCACTTCACTTTTCCGCACATCGTTTTCATTTGATTTCAATTCGACTCGATTGTTAGCAACACCAAGAAAGAGAGAGAGAGAGAGAGAGAGAGAGAGAGAGAGAGAGAGAGAGAGAGAGACCACTTCGGTGCTGGTATATTCATTGAACAAACGATCTATATTGTTCGGGTTGCTATGCGTACGTTGATACATGATTCTAGATGAGGCGAATAATCGAAATATATTGCACATGTGCTACTGTTTCCGTGGTTAACGTTCACAGTGTGTTCGCACGTCGTACACACCACTTTTTGAGAACTGACTCAATGACTGAATTGGATGCCAGCAGCGTACAAAGATGTGACTGTGTGACTGTAGATGCAGTACATATATTATATACCTGCATATTAAATATCGATGTTGGTGTATGCCTGTATGTTTAATGTTTATATATATAAAAAAAATATTCGGTTCATTTTCAAGTGAATTTGCTGTAAAACGTTGAAATAGAATCAAGCACACACAAAAAATACAGGGGTAAGGTGGAAAGTGATCAGGGAAAAAAAGTCGGGTTTGTCTGCGACGAAGAATTATCTTCTAACTGTTACCGGATGCAATTTGATATGTTGTTTAGAAACGTGTGTGTTTATCGACGGTTTGAAATTTATCTGGTGCACACCAAGCTCACACACTCCCATTGGGCCTTGACTTTGTTTGTGGAAGCTACAATCACAGGCACATTCCTGAGCACGAATTTCCGTAGAAAAATTGATTATGTGAATATGTTGTAGATTGTTATTTTATGGATATGCTGCAGACAGCATATCTCTATTCGTTGGCTACACCGCACATTGTCGAAAATGAAATGCACCATGCTTCAACTTCATCGCTCAAACAGCACAACGCTAGCTGCATATTCGGTAGTAATTTTATACCTTAGCCATATCGTTGTACATTGCACATAACAAAAAGCATACATAATTTTACGACGAAATACTCACACGAACACACACACACACACACACACACACACACAAACATACATACATATCCATTAACCATAAGTTACGGTTGGAAGTTAAACTTTGGACACGCATCATGTACGAACGCCGAATGATGAAAAAGTGATGGCAAATGCAAGAAGCGAACGACAACGACAGCAACAACGACATGAGAGATCATGATGCAGACTTAAGTTAGCTGTAAATCGAAAATCAAACTTCCGCACCGACAAGACAAAAAAAAGCCCCACACACAACGACAACGACGACGAAACGAGCTTGTGCATCGTTTCAGCTGAATGCTGTGTAGCATAAAAGAAACGTTGCGAATGAGGCAAAACGATAATGATTATGGTACGATATGTTTGTTGTGTGATGGCTTGTGGTGGCCCGTACGAAATGTGGAATTAAAATAAGGTTTCCCCCAAAAAGCTCCATCGTTATACACAAAAACATATGCAGCGCTCTCTCTTTTTCTGTCTTGAACTGTGTAGAATGTGCACATCGCAAGAGAGAAAGAGAGATAGAGGTAGAGAGAGAAGAGGGGGGAGGAGGAAGGGTGGGGGCATACTCGGGGCCAATTTCTCTCAATATGGCTAAGACATGAAATTCCGCGTGAACGTGTGCACTCGCTAGCATTATAAAAACTATTATAAAGTTCAATGTTAACGATATGCTGACATTCAATTGAATGCTCGCAATTTTCGTCCAGTCGAGAGAGCACATTTTCTCGCATTCTCGGTGATTTACAAAAATAGCGACAATCATCACTGTGCAGTTGTCTGCTCGAAATTTTCTGATTGTTATGCTGCTAGCTTCTGCTGCATTTTAGATTAACACACTTATAGCATCCGGCCATCCATATTTGATGCGAATGATTTCCGCATACGCACAACTTAAAACTGAATTGAATTTGAGCCATTTTGTTGTTGGCATATCAATGATACAAAATATGACCAGATTGTTCAGGTCACCCACACGAATACACTCACACAAGAGCAAAACATGAAATTGAGATGATTGTGATTGTTTCGTTTTCCAAAATATGGCTTGATCTTTGCAAATCGATTGATAGCGATAGAGCTTTTATTCGTGCTAAATGTTCATTGCAGCAAATTCACACTAGTCAACTGGATCGAAAATGGAATTTTCTATTTTTTTCAAAAAACGGAAAAAAACTGGTGAAAATCTCATGCAATCCAAATTCATCGCCATTCCGATGGAAATGGTCATTGCATTACAGCATCGTTATCACATTCGGTTGACTGCCATTGCCAGCCATGTTTTATCGTCGGATTGAGTTTTTCTTCAGTCTTGAGCCATGCCGAAATTCAAATCGAACATAAAAGGCTCTCCCCCAGCTCAGAATAAAATTCCGTATCAATTATGACATATATGAAATTTGTAATGAATACTGTCACCGAACAATAGATGGCGATGCATATTTTGATCGTTTTTTCGGTACGGACCATTTCAAATATCCGTGTATTTTGTTTAGAATCTATTTATAAACGATTTATTGCTAAAATGCCAATTCCATTGAAACATTCTGATTAAATAATTGAAACATCAGCTAATTCACTTAAAACTTTAAAAAGTGTTCGTGCATTCCAGTAAGAGTCGTATGATTTTTTGGTGACCTCTGAAGACCTTCACTGCAACATGCGACTTATCTTATCGAATGGCATTAATTGCTGTCAACGTTGATGGCATTCATGCTTACTTGTGTGGATGGATGAATTGTTCACCATATTAATGTAATTAACTTAGACATTAGATGAAATTGTAGCCTTTTTGTAGAATTTTCGTCAAAAAACCCCAGCAAATTGAAAGAATTTTTTCAAAGTTCATTCTCTCTAGTTTACAAACTAGGAAAGTATTTTGTGAAGTTCGTGTCATTTTTGTTACTAAATGTAACCGTACATGTTCACACCGAAAACAGCGCTAGCAAAATTAGTTCTCGGACTATGGATTGCGTATTCTAGGTTAGTACTTTCGAATGAAAAAAAAACGATTTGAAAAATATTGAACTGTTTTTTTTTATTTCAATTTTATTTTGCAAAAAGTAATTGGCCCACCCTGTACAATTTATGCGTAAGTTTATGTATGCCATTTGACAGCAATATTCTGAATTAATACGGTCAATTTGACAACGACCGTTTAAATGTTTAGAACAACCATAATTTTGGCACAAACAATCTCAAATCCACCCAACCATCTGGAAACCAATCTATAAATCATCAATGATTTCACTTTGCAAAATTAAATTGAAATAAATTGAATTACATTCGTAATCCTGACTTTTCCGCATTGATATGGAATTTGATCTTTCTCTTGAACAATTTTATTCATCGACCAGTCAAGAGAGAAAGTATTGGTTCTGCCATGAAAACGGGCAAAATGTTATTTTTTGGGCATTGTATGTGCACTTTAGTACATGTCGCTATGAAATGGCTACTGCAATATGGCTAATTTTCAACACAAAACATCCTGTGACACAAAAAAAACAAATTGGCCATCTTCACTTTTCGATTTGAGACTCCTTTCTTGAGATATATTCATATCAAACTTCCATTTTCTAAGAATTTCGTACATTTTCACATTCCATGATTTTTCAGCATGAAGAAACATTTTATGCACTTTTTGAATATGTAAAACGTCAAGCAGGCTTGAATACCTTTCAAATGACGCAAGCAGCATGAATTTTCATTAGAAAATACGGTCAGGAGAGTAAAACATGTGAAAATCAGTTTTTGTGTAAAAATGTACTGAAAACCCGACTCACGTGCACTTGAATGCACATGCACATATCTCTGGAACGGCTACACCGATATGGCTCAAATTCAATAGGAAACATCCGGTAATAATACTGAACAAATTCGCTTTTGACATTTTGGGATTTGAGACTCCGTTCGAGAGTTATCGTGTTAACATACATACACAGACGACGACGACGACGACGACGACGACGACGACGACGCCATTTTGCACCGGAGCTACCAGAACCGAGTATCCAAATAAAAAAAGTGAAAATCAAGTTTTGTTCCCATGGTGAACTGAGACTCTGGTCAAAATTTGAGCTCGATCGGAGTTCATTTACTCAAGCAATGTGGAGTTGAATTTTTGAGGCAAAACCAATACTTTTCCTAAGCACATTTCATGTGCGGAAAAGTAATAAAAAAAACGGTTCAATATTTTTCAAAATGGTTTCTTTTATTCGAAAGTACTATCCTAGAACACGCCAATCTGAACAATCATACACACACAGAAATTTTCTCCGATTCAGCTGACGGAATTACTACAAAAAACGCTGTATGTATGTATTGCCTACAAAAACTGAAGTATTCCCTACAAAAATGCCCCTTTGTTATTCAGTACAATACTTGTATGTGTTTCTACGGATTCTGTGATATTTGAATTAACAAGACATTCAATGGTGCGCAAAAAGGGGAATCGTAAGAATACACAATGCTCTAGTCGCACGCATTTAAGATTGTAGTATCGTTTCTCCTTCTTGCGCATGTGATAGTGGCTTACAGAAGAATAGAAGACAATGTAGCAGAGCAGGAGAAACAAATACAGACATTGCACTGAATAACTACAAAGGGGCATTTTTGTAGGGAATGCTCCAGTTTTTGTAGGCAATACATACATACAGCGTTTTTTGTAGTAATTCCGTCAGCTGAATCGGAGAAAATTTCTGTGTGTGTAGGTTCTGGCATAATCCCGAAGGTCTTCGATCCCCCCCCCCTTAATTTTTCGGACCCCTAGTCTCGAGCCCTCCATGAACTTTCGGGTTTGATTTCGATTTTCGGAGCTGGCGACTTTTTTTGGTCCTCAACTTTTTCTGAGACCTAGTTTGTAAACTAGAGAGAATGAACTTTGAAAAAAAAAATTCAATTTGCTGGGGTTTCAATTATTTAATCAGAACACCGTACGACAAAAAATGATTTTTTTCTCACCAAGAAATAAGTCCTATATTAGTTTTTAGTAGGGGTCAAATGGTGATACCAGGTGTCCTTGGTTAGTCTCTGGCACGTCAGAATTTATTTTTATGCATTTAGGAACTTTTCAATGCTCCAGAAATTTGTTTCGCCCTTCGGGGGTGAATTTTTTGGGTCAATAATTTTTCGTTACGCCAAGATCTACAACTTTGCTCAAGACAGTAAACCCAAATTCTCAACCATTTACGATATATTTCTTTCTAAATGTCAATATCATCACTAAATAGCAAATAATATCAAGAACCCACCATTTTAAATACTCACTTGTATCTCGTAAACAGTTGGAATTTTGATTTTACTGTCTTAAGCAAAGTTGTAGATATTGACGTGATGAAAAAAATGTCTGCAGGAACTGACCCCAAAAAATCACTCCCGAAGGTCGGATTAATCCCCGAAAATTGTAATATTTGGGGTTATATTTGACCCCGGTTGAGTGGTGGAATGTTTCAATGGAATTGGCATTTTAACAATAAATCGTTTATAAATAGATTCCAAACAAAATACACGGATATTTGAAATGGTCCGTACCGAAAAAACGATCAAAATATGTTGCTACTATATCGCCATCTATTGTTCGGTGACAGTATTCATTACAAATGTCATATATGTCATTATTGATACGGAATTGGGGGAGAGCCTTTATAAATTAATCCACTTACGTTGTGCATGTGAGCATATTTATTTTGTGTTGATGGCGGTATGAATGGTTGGTGTTGCTTCTGTTGAATGGCCGCAACATTTGGCATTGTTATATCTATCATTCCGTCAGTTGGTGGTGGTAACGAGAGATGAGGGAAAGGATGTGGAATACGTTGATGCTGCAATCGGTTACCGATACAATGTATGCAATGGCACAAAAGAGAGACAAGAAAGTGTAAACAAACATTACAAGTACAATGTTGAAAAACTTAAATCTTAGTAAAATTGGTGAATTTCAGTGAAAATCCTAATTACATGAGAGGGGTTTTATCAGCATACAACTACTTTTAAAATGTAAACACAATAAAATGACACACTCAGACTGCAAATAAGATGTACAATTTCCGTTTCTGAAAATTGAAACAAAAGTCATTTGGTTGAAATTGATTTTGTTCGGAAGCGATAACAAATAGACTGACATTCTCAAGGAAGTGATTCATGTTGAAACAGCTATCTGTAAGATAGCTCACTCTTTTTTTACTGTACTTATTCATGAACAATTTTCTATTTGATTTTTTGTTGCTTGTATTTGTTGTTATATATGTATTACGTGTCAAATTTCATGTTTTTGCTCTGTAAGCGTCAATTGCATTGAAAATACAAGAAGACCAGGGTTGGCAAGACAGTGAGCGTGAAAGAGTTCAAAGTGTGGAAAAGTTGCAAATGAAAATTGAATCTGTCACTTGCATAAGTGCTTCTTTGTAAACATTTTAACTGGAAATTCATAAGACAAAGTAAGAAGCGCAAATGATATTAATTGAACCAAGTGACTAAGTTAAATTAAGTAATAAAGAAATGTTCTGTCGCTCTCATTCTCACGTTTTCAGCTGAACCGCTATTCGTTAGTTGGACTTATAAAGTTTTACAGTTTACATTGTTCAATGCTTTATACAGTGAATTCGTGCTTTGGGTCGAATATGGTATGTATAATAAGCTTGTGATAAATGTACGTATATCATTGAATTTTCACAATGAACGAGCTCAACACCAAAGACTGTGTTGGCGAATCAATGCAAACGGACAAGACCCCGAACTCATTAAAATATCCATAAAAATAATCTAAAAGTTCTACAAATCATTTGGCCAATGTGACCACTTTTGTATAAGAGCAGAGTGATATCTTTACCTGTGCATAGACTGGAGGCCATGGCTGGGGCAGCACCTCTTTCGGTATGAACATTGTATTCGAATTAAATGTACTGAGTGCATTTTGTTCAGCAACAGCAGTTGTTGCATAAATTCTCGGATGATTGCTATTATTTATCCATTCGAATCCTTTTTCATCCTCTTCCTTTTCGTTCAGTGTTGTTCCTATATGAATATCAAAAATCCCATAGCCACACACACGGCACCGAAAAATAAGAGACAGAATAATATAAAAACAATACGAAATTTAATTTATATTTATTAATTTTTCATGTGGTGTTTATTTTATTTCATTTTAAATTTTGTGAAGCTGTTTTTGCTTGCATCGTGCAATTTGTTGGAGTTAATCAAAAACTCATTTCGAGTGCATAAAAATAGCGATGACTATAAATTCGAGGACATACACAAACGCGCGTCTAAAAACAACTGAAACCTCGTTTTCTGGAGGAAAAATTAATCTTTTTGCTTGTCAGAGCAAACAAAGTCCTGATAAAGCACATTGAGTAAATTGAACTGGCAAAAACTTTTTTTTACTGTTGGCTAATTCTTTGTGCAACAAACGTTTGCGCGCGGTAAAATAAATGTATATTTCAAGCAATTGAAGTGATGACAAAATCGAAGAATGAATTTCCAAAAGAAAATCAAACAATTCAATGAGAGAAAGGGGCAAGAATCAAGAAGAGAGTCAAAAAAAAGAAACGTATAAAAGATAGAAAAGAAATTGGTGGAATTGTTACCTTGGGGTATGATATCTGGATTTTTTTCCATGCTTTCGTTGCTATCCGCACATAAATCACGGGCAACTTCTTGTGATGATTGTAATGTTCGTTGAGTGCTTAGTGCATATGATGCCGTTTCACTGCGATCATTGCTGCCGCCGGTCGATTGATCACCAAGCACATCGTTCGTACTGTTGCTGCTACTTCGATTGGCACGCTTTCGTATGATAAATACCACGATGATTGCCGTTAATGCAATTGCACCCGCACACCCAAACAACAGTATGGGCAATAACATTTTGAGATTGGCAAGCGTCGGTGTTGATGCCAACAACGATGATGTATCGGTTTGTTTTTCCGGATTATTTAGAGTAAACACTTGACGTACGGTCGAGTTGCTCCGGCCTTTTGCATTTTGGGCGATTAAAAATACATTGTAGCCGACACCCGAATTCAAATTTCGTAATTCAAAGTATGGTGTACTGTTGTTGTGGCCAAAAACATGAAATTGTTGGGAGAAACGGAGACCGAAAGAGATGCGATGCCAAACGATTTCATCGATTTTATTAGAACGATGCGGAATTCAGTGTTGGGATGTGTCGAATCCGAATCCGAATGCGAATGCGAATACGAATATTACGAGTGCCAATGCCAATGCAAATGGAAATATATGCAAAAAAAGAAAGAGAAACGAACACTCAATGCCTTGAAAACAACAGCTCCAATTGCCGTTACCCCCATTCACCCGGCAATTCGGTGTGCAATTCGAATAGATTTTCCTTTGTAAACAAACACACTTCCACTTGAGCAAACAGTGACAAAAACCAAGCCAACCAGCCAGCTCTTGTCGAACTACCGTACAAATGCGTTCAACAGTTTGTCTTCAATAATTTACATTTTTCGCCAAAGATTGTATTTTGCAGACTTTGGATTTTCAACCCCATTTCTTTCACCAAATCTTACACTGGGACAACCAGTTTCTGGGCAACTGAGATACACACACACACAACTTTGCCGACTGGTCGAAGTTTTCAATTGAAATCAAAGGAAAAATTATTCGAAATGCTTTTATTTTAGTTTCAATTCCGACGGATAAATAATTACAAAGAATGAGAAAAGTTTTCAAACCGCTTTTCCAAAAATACCGAACACACAAAAACGTAATGGGGATTGCAGAGGGCGATTTGGGGTGAGGTTATAATGGCAAATGGAACATTGGAAAAACAAAAAGAGACAGAGAGAAAAAAAACAGACGAGAAATGAGAAAATGAAACTTACTTTGACTTCAGTATGATTGGATTCTGCTTTTGGCCCATGGCATAAGCTTCCAAAATGAACTCTTGCTGTAGACCGCCTATAGTAATATGGAAAGCAATAGACATACAGTGCATTAGTAAACAGTAAAATTTGATCACCACAATTGCTTGGCACATTCGAATTTTCCATAGTGATACAATCGGAATGACGGAATCCAAAATGGGTTTTGGTTCCACAGTCACACCGGTGAAGCGTGAGAAATTTTGCCGCAAGCAAATTTACAATGATAAGACAGATTTTCCAAATGAAAATGAATACGAAAGAGATGAAAATTGAGATTGACAAAGAGATTTGGAGATGGAGAGAGTGAGAGAAAGAGACTCTTTACTCTCGATTCTAGCTCTCTTCTATTGTTTATATTATTCGAAGCGTGTATACGAACCATCAAATCCTTCGGTGCATTCAATTTGGAAGCCACTGTATGTTTGGTTCAGTACGGTGCAATTAGTTAATGGATCCGGTTTGCCTAAAAATGTAAAAAAATTGACAGCTATTAATATCGAAACTGATGACGCATATATGTGACTGCATTCGTGCGATAATATTAGAATCAAATTGGAAATATAGCATTGTTGGCATTTGCCACAGCTCATCCGACCACTTTTAAAATCGTTTTTCATCAAAAGCACACATGCAGGCTAATTTTGGCTTAGTTTTCCATCAATTTCCAACCAAATGCCAATCTGGTTAAGTGACATTGTATATTGATTTGAAGTCTCATATGGAAAATCCATTTTGGCCAAACGCATTCATTCATTCACTTCATCAATCGGGAAAAATTGTGTGTCAATTTCGAAAATAACACGAAAAAAACCACCACGTTACATGATCGACGTTACATGATGCTATGCATAAATTTAAATTACATACTAATTGATAAGACTTTCCCCATAACGAGTTCAATAAAACGTTGTCGATTGGCTAAAATAACGAGCAAAATTGTAATTAAAAGGGAATTAGATGCACACATACAAACACAAAACTCGTTGCAAACAACTTTAGTTTCTAATTGAAACTGATATTTAACCCAATTTCCAAATCACTTAGTCGATGTGTTTGTGTGTGTGCTTATGTGAGCAAGAAATAATTTTGTTGTTGTTGTATGTATGTTTTGAAGCATACAGCTTTACGATGTGGCTCTCTCAATTTCTCCGTTTTACTGTCAGTTTTTGGGGGGAACGCTCTCTCATCATTGTCGCCGAACGAAACATTCAATCAAAATTTAAACAAGAAAGCACAACTATCGCTGAGCTAGCAATGCAATTGTAATTAAAGTGTATGATATTCGTAAATCGTTTGAATTGTGCAGTTTGTGAGGAGAGACCGGAACATAATGAATACGATGAACAGAACGAATGTGAGCCAAACCCAAACTCAAAACCAAAGAAAAAAAACATATCAAATGTTTGTGTGAGAGATTTTCGGAGCTCATTTGAAATCGAGTTGTGAAAGATTTCGTGAGCTCGTGAAAATGAAGTATGCATTCTTTTTTGCTGCCCTTGCGAATGTTGAGTGGGTGTATTGATAGTTCATTACGTCGTTATGTTGGATGGTTTAGTTTTTTTCGGTTATAAAATGAGCTAAATGGTTTCGCACGGCATTCAGAGCCAGTATGAAAAACTTTCGATGGTACATCAGATAAGTTCGTAGTCCCATTCCAATTTGGTTCAATACACAAGCGAGAATAGTCGATGGTGCAAAATAAATGGATGGATCAACTTTTTTTATTTAATATGGGGCCGACACCATAAATGCGGTCTAAACATCAATTGCTTTATTGTAGTGTTGATTTTCGGCAATTAATTCGTCGGCACGAAAACGAAATGTATGTAAATCACAAAATGAATGAGAATGAATATCAATTAATTTTAAGATTTTATGACGGAATATTTGTAGGCATCTCATTGTGACTGGTTCCGTTCACTGGTTGCGTGCTCCGTGAGTGATATAAGTTTACGAAATACAAACAAATACGATTTGTAATTCCGTTTGCCGATGTTGAAAGTGTGGTGCCGATGTTGAAAGCCCAAGGATGATGATGATGATGATGATGCGCGTATCAACGATTCAACAAATGAGCGCGCACGCGAGCCCGTTGCCATTCACCGCCTACATGTGGGTATGTTTATTAATGTGAACGATAATTGTCGTCTTTAATGTGCGAAAAGTTTTATCGCATGATTTTGGCATATTTTTCTTTGAATTTTTCGGCTGCAAATGAAATGTGGCGGCGCCGTTGTTGCGCTTATTTCTACAGTATTGCCTGAGATTTTTCGAGTTAAGTGTTTAAATCTGTTTGATTACTTTAATGAATCTTAAATGAAGGCAATAAAGACAAAAATGTGATGAGTAAGGGGAGAAAAGAGAGCAGATGAGAAGAGAAAAAAAAGAAGAAATAATAAAAGACGTGTTCATTGTTTTAACTTTCTCTTTGTAATTGGTGTTGTAAGTTGAACAGTGTCGACAATACATATCGACACAAAGTAAACGCTGTAAACAGTAACACCGCGCCAAACATCATGAACGCGCCAAAAACCTGCATTTTTCATCACAATTTTTGCATAAACCTAACACTTTACCAACATTTACCAACAATTCAATAGCTGTGTAACTTATTTTTCTTCTTTTTCACCTGGGCGCGTCAAGTTAATAAATACACATCGTTGATATCGACTCCCCGGAGACACACACACAAACATACACACGAGTAGAGAGAAAAAGAGACACGGATATGAAGCATGGCATTGCGCATACAATGCAATTCCATGTATGTAACCATGATTGTTGTTGTATGTGCCAAACACTTTACGGTTGAATGGAAAATTCCTACATTACTTGTTTAATCTTTTGATTGTGTATCAATTAAGCACTACCGAGGTTACGACAGCATGGTTTTTGGGATTGGAGACAGGGGAGAGGATGTATAAAAAAAAGGGTGGTGGGAGATATTGGGCTGTTGCATACAACAAAACCGGCAAGCAGCAACAAGCGACGAAGCAATCCAAAAACCGGCAACACTTTATGCAAATGTTGATTACATCGAATTAGACGTTGACGAAGCGGCAACCATGCCTTCTATCACTGTATATTGAAAGCGCTTTGTAGCTTAAGTGGTGCACTTGATGGAATATTGATGCATTGCTGTTCCGTACCGTAACGTACCGTGTCGTGTCGTATCATGCCGTACCGACTCACACTCTCATTCTGTTCCTCTCACTCTGGCATTCTCTCAAATGGCTCTGATTAAAAGCAGTGCTTGTGTCATTAGCCGACCGTTTTTTCTCTCTTCCTCTTTCAATCTCTTTCTCTCTCTCGCTCTCTCTCGCTCTCTCTCTCTCTCTCTCTCTCTCTCTCTTTCTCTCTCTCTCTCTCTCTCAAGTGAAAACAATGTGAAATTTGATTGAAATGATTTGATTAAAGCCATTGTCTTACGCCCATTGCACCCATTCATTCACTCCACTTGAGTACACAGACGTGCACACAAACACACTCACACGCATGTACACCTCTTCAAGAGGCCAACAACATACAAGCGACAAAATCACTTTCGATGCAACACCATTCAAAAGCCATCTTATGCCAGTCTTATTTCTTTTGGCCAGCTCTCGGTGTGTGTGCTTGTGCCAAAGATAAAAGAAAACGCTTGTGTCATTCATCTTGTCTGGCTTTTCAGTGCTGCATTTGGTTTTGGTATTGTTCGGCAAAGTACTTGGTGACTGTGAGTCTAATGCAATGCACTTGAAAGTTCAACAAAGCGTGTGCTATTGTGACTTTGTGTGGATCATGTGTGAAGAGTTGCAATGGCAACGACAATCACATTCCATGACTGGTATGTTTATCATTGAATTATCACATTCAGTAAAATTGTTCAATGATAATCATATCATAAGAATATCAATGCCTCGATATTGGACGTTTTGTTGTCCTCACATCATTTTTAACACACAAACCTATATAACCGACACTCACAAATACTCACTTCATAGCGGCCACATCGTGTTTCTCAATCAATAGTTTGCTCGTGAATCGATGGCAATTTATGTATTACATGGGCTCATTTATTTGTAACCTTCGTTATATATATTTGAATATTCGTAAAATAAACGGTAAAGTTTGTTTTCGTTTCGGAATACAGTTTCGGCGCAAAAAAAAATATTCATGAAAGAAAAAGAATAAAATAATCGGAGGAAAAATAACAGAAAAGCTTGAAAAAAGAATCCAGCATAAGCATGCCTTCGAGGTAACATTGCATTGCAATCGAACTGGTTGAAGCTACTAAAAATGGAGCTGCTTGTAATGACGACATAACATGGGTGCTCAGTATGAGTTGGAACATGTGATTGTTGAAAAAGCACATGGCGAACCATTTGTCAGGCAGTAAAAAAGTCGATTTTTCATTCGTATAGTCTAATGTAACTTTCTTTTAGTTATTTACTTTTTAAATGGATCGGGTTTTTGTGTGTGTGTTCGCTTTTCTCTCTTCAACTTTGGAAAAATGTGAAAGCGAAAAAAAAGCAACGGAATGTGAATTGCAATGATCAAATGAAAAAGTTTTTTTTCCGTATTTGGTGGACTCTTTTTTTCTCTATTCGCCATCGTTTTCGAATGCACATGTCGAAAAACATTTGGTACGATAGCGCGAAATGCTAAGAGATAGAGAGCACAAATATAAGCCAACAACAACATCAAAAAAAAAGAAAAATGGAAGGAGCGAATATCCAAAAAGTATTGCGAGTAACGAGGAACGAACGAGCGAGTTAAGCGAGTTGAGCGAGTTGGATGAGTGAATAAGAGAGCGGGCCCACATGTAATCGGCAATCAGAAGCGTTGCAATTCAAGCGGCAGCGGACAATCAAAAACTCTGTGCTCGAAATTCTCTAATCGGTAGCAGGTGGACTGGAAAGCATTTGATTCGATTCAATTCGATTCTATTGGATTGGAAGAACAAATAAGTATAAACATCAATTTTCCAATTTCAGTTTTGGGCACGAGCAAACGTAAACCGTAAATACATTACTGTTATTGTTACTGTGACTGTGTGATGCTTTCGATCTTTCTGCTACTTTTTCTTCTTATGCTTCCTCGTTTTTTTGCACATCGGCTGGATGTTCGGGCTTGTATGTTCTGGTGTTCTGTATTTTCACTCATTTTTTGGTGTATGTTTGTTGCCCAAATTGAGTTCGCTGAGCTTTATTTTTGGTGTGTATCCCCATACACATACCCTTATGAGTATTGAACTTTCCATGTCTATTTGCATTTGGGGCTGCTGTGGCAAATATCGTACCGCGGCTCTTTGTATTCTGTTTTGCATGATCTCTCGTTCTAGCTTTAGTCATTTCGTTCGTTCGCTCGCTGAAATTGCTTTCGCATTATTTGTTCGACGCAAATATTTTGTGTAAGTTGTAAGACAAAAAGCGATGCAAGCGAGCTTGTAGGACGAAATCATGCTGTCGCACTAACAGTGACTTATCTATTGTATTCGGTGCAGATTATTACATGATGTCATCTGCTGTTTGCTACCGCTGCTTTTCTCAGTGTGTTTTATTTTTTGTGTGTGCTCTGTCCTTCTCTCTCTTTCTCTCCCTCTCAAAACTTGACATACATCGTTATGCGTGAGCCACACACAAACCAGGTGGTGCCGAATGAACGGCAGGCAGGCAGGCAGGTCGATTTGGAAAGCAAGCAGTCATATCCGATATGACCATATTCTACGGAGATTGCAAGCAAAGAGGCATTTGTATCGGTATGAATAAAATACGGGCACTTAATCTTCTTTCAACTCAAATATGTGGATGGTATTAATATGGTTGATAATAGAGAAAGGGAGACAGACAAAGAGTGTGTGTGTGTGTGTGTGTGTGTGTGTGTGTGTGTGTGTGTGTGTGTGTGCACGCAAGTCGACACAAGGTATTTTGTACTTGTATATTTCTGTACATTTCAAGCGATTATAATCTGAGCACTGAACTTATAACTTCTGAAATGCGTGGATTTGTTTCTGTGTTATGCTCGTCTTGATGCCGCTTGCCTCGGCATTAACTCGCTTTTTCCGAGATTTAACTGAAAATTTTTCTGTTGATTATTATGCTTCTATTCTTGTTTCATCTGTGTGTGTATGAGTGTGTATGTGTGTGGTTTTTTCCCGCTTCTTTGGCTTTTGTACGCTTCATCTAACCGACCGAGGATCAACCAAAATCACCAAATTGTTACGGCAGCAGCTGAAACTTTTTGGATAAATATTGTAGCACAGAATCTATTGTACGAATCGTGTATGCCTAATATATACAGACGCACACACACACACACACACACACACACAGAGAGAGACACAGCCTATTATATTACTTCGAAACAATAACGCACACCATGACAATTACCTGGCTTTTTATTACAATCTTTGCATAATATTTCACTGTGTGTTTAACCTTAGCCTCAGCCCAAACTAATACATATTTCTATCTGTATTTGTATCACGGTTCGTCCCATTTCTCCATCGTGATTTAAAAATGTATATTCGAAACTGATTTGCGAGTCCTGTGCTTGGCAATAAGCACACATACATACACATGCCGTAGCAAAATGGAAGAAGTATGACTAAGAGTATAAGAGAACGATGATAGAATAAAAGCGACAAAGCAATAGTGACTGGCGATTTTCATGAGTATTTACAGAGATAGCCAGAAAGTTAAGGCATCAGGACAACATCAGCAACAACAACAACAACAATGATGACGACACGAGAGCGGCAAGCAAGCAGACAGAAGGGTACAAAGGAAGCACACCAAATGTACGTACATGCTTCATAAAATAAATATAAAATCAGTTAATTATAACTTAATCTCGCCCTTTTCCGACATGCTTTCTCTGCACCCGATGATGATGCTACTGCTGCTGTTGCTGTTGCTGTTGCTGTTGCTGTTGCTGTTGCTCATCCTTGTTCTCATCGTGAACTCTTGCCTTTTTCGATTTTTTTTCTTCATGTTGTCGTTATATATTTTATCTGTGTCGACTTGTTGTGAATTTGGAAATTGTTGTTGGGATGTGAGGTTCACGCGCTCAGTTGCTCTCTGCACAATTCATTTGCACTCTTATCCCTTGTCGCACCGTTAGATTTTTCCTCTTGCTGGTTCTATCATTTCGTTTTAATTTTCTTTTCGGTTGATGCGTGCTCTTTGGCTTCGGTCATACACCGATAATATTTTATATCTGGCTGTGCCAATGCGTACGTTTTTCTTTTCTCGGTGGTCGCATTTTTCTCTTTTTGCATGCGACCTAACAATATTCCATTACGCTGAATGAATGTGCAAGTGTGTGTATGTGTGTTTTGTTCTCGAAACGGTTTTTTGCTGTTTTCTTATTCCCATATTTTCTGCATCTCGATGTTCGTTGGTGGATCGCAATACTTGCGAGGCATTAAATTTTCCCAGCTACTTAAAAGAACGCAAAAGATAATGAATTGCTGTATTTTATTCATTATATTTGTATGCTTATTCTCTCATTTGCTCCCAATGGTCTCAGCAGCTGGTGGTGTTACTGCAGCATGTACTGTACAATGTGTATGAAATGTACATTCGTATTTGCCTGTTTGATGCTTTCTTTTGTCTGCTTGGCTCAGGCTCAAATCATTGAAAACGTAGCGCGCAACACTATTTTTCCCGTTGTTAATTTGAGCGTTTGATCTAAGACTGTTGTTCGGTGAATCAGAAGAAGGCCAAACATACGCAAGCATTGCGTGTGTATATGTGAAAGTTGAAAATTGTGACCGAACAACAAAATGTGAGGATGTTGAATGTGAGAGCAAACGGGCGAGAGCATTTTCATTCCGTTTCTTCAATTTAAATGTGGCGTTTTCATTGTCTTTGAGCTTGGCCTGTTTCGGTTGATGAAACGACCCATGATCAGTAACAATGAGTATCACACAATAAAATTCATGGTTGGTAATGTTACAATTGCTCGTGCAATGGTTTATGCGTTTGCGGGCGTACATTTGTGTGAGAGTGTGTGCACATTTGTATGTGTTTTGTCCACTAAATTATTCATAGATAACTTTTGCCGAAAACCACTTGAACACGGGATTTCTTCTTCTTCTTCGTTTTTTTTCTTTCTGAAGTGGCCTTTTGTATAACGATGAATGGCCATATTCGGTATTTCAACAGCATCAACCATTTCATTACGTATTCAATGATTTTTTTAAAGGAAACGGATTGGTTGGCCGGTTGAACAGCCACATAAACAAGGTGGAAAATTCACACAATGGTGACAAATGTATTATTACCGCTCCGTTTGAGCATTTAAACCAAAAAAGAAAATCTCGAGGCAGAAAAAAAGAGTAAATGAACGAAAGAAAGGAGAAGACACACACAGACACACACACACGCAAATATATCGGAACTGCTGCTGGTCAAATTGAAATAGGTGGCCGCTGGGGAGCAAATACAAGCAGTTGTAAGTCTTCCATGTGGCTCCCTCGGCTACTGATATCACACACTCAAAACACTAAATGTTTGTAACACACACCAGAGAGAAGAATAAAAAAATGTGCTTGTTACACACAGTTTGTAAAAATGGCCAATAATAATAATACTGAATGATAATATAGCAGTAATCACTGGCATTCAGCTCTTTCCATCTTCATGCTTTTGCCTCTCAAAATAATTGTACTTACACAAATCGCATTGAAAAAATAATAAAGCAAGCGAAAACAATTTTATGGATGAAAAAAATGTTGAAAAATCAACGAACGACAGAATGGGAGAGGAGAGGACGGCACACTGAATGATCAAAAGAGGTGAAATTGGCTTTTGGTAAAAGCCATAACTTGGTGTTTCATATAACATTTCGCCGATTTCTTAGGCGCCTCATTTTGTGGGCAATTCCATGTGAATTTAACAGCTGCCTTCCATTTGGTTGGGTCCATGTACATTTCACGAATTTGCTTACTGTTTATTGTCTCTTTGCATTGCTCTGATAAATAGGAATCGTTTTTTTTCGCCCCCTCCACTTCTACCTCGGCCTTAGTAAAATGCGATGAATCTGTGCGACTGTCAACTTTCATGAATCATTTCATTTCACGTGCCGAACGATAAAGTTTTTATAGCGTGTGATGCCTGGCGAAAAGAGTGGTAGATAGAGACAATGAACAAGTGGCATGAAGAACAAATGCAAACGCGAAAAACGTACAAAACACCAACAAAACGAAAATAGAAAAAAATGCGTCCCGTCGAAGAACACTAGAGAGAAACAAAAAAAAATGAATGAAACAAACACAAAAGATGTTTTGTGAAAACAAATTGTCTACATAATTGATACGTTCTTCAGGGTGGTTGTTGACGACGACGACAACGACAACGACCACGACAACAATGATGGCATCGTCGTTGAAACACTTGTCGGAAAATGAAGTGTATATAAAGTAGCTTTTAAACTAAAGATAGGCAATTGAATGCCGCATTCACATCGAATATTATGAATGAATCGGTAACAACGGATCGAAGAAAGAGAAACAGAGAGTGAGAGAAAGAGGGAGATAGAAAGTGCTCATCGGTTACAAAAGACGGGCCCAACATAAAAAGATAATTTACAAACCGTTTCAACGGAAATAAATGATCTTTTACGAATGGTGTAGCATCAATGTTTTCTGATACCGTCAGCCCAAAAATCGTGGGGAAATGAATGGGCGAATGAGCGAGCGCACGCACGCACCACCGACTGACACCAATAAATTGAAAGGAAAGAGAAAATAAATGAACAAAATATTCAAAGGATTTCGATTTGGATGCGAACAATTTTGTGGTAATACAAATTGCAAACTGAATTTTCAATTGAAGACTGGCTGCTTGCTACAATCGTATTTTCAGTAAGCCACAACATTTTATATGACACATTGAAGGATGGAAGACGAAGAAAAAAAAAAACAAAATAGGGGAAATAATCAAAAGCAAATTCCGTTGGCATTGTTGTTGATGTTAACATTCGAATTTATGCTCATTGTCATTGGAACCGTCAGTGAAGTAATGGTATGGTTCAATGTAGTTAGCTGCGTACATTTTGTACACCTACTGTGTTACCTATTCAAGGAATTATTTATCAGAAAATGTTTATCTTTCTAGTCGAATATTATTGGATGGCATTTAGTTGGCAATCAAAAACGCAGAGCTGGAAGAGAAAGTAAGCACAAAGGGCCAACAAACTTCTGTATACAGGGTGAGGGGAAGAAGGAAAGAGAGAGAGAGAGAATGATAGAGGGAGAGTGAACGACACTGATTGCCCTGGCCGTTACAACGGTGACAATTTATGTATGTGATGATAACAAAAGACAATAAATGGAATGGGCCATGGCAATTAAAGTTGTATGTTGTACACCCGGCATTTTATACATATTTATACACAAAATAGCCACTATAAAATCGTGCAAAACAGTCAAGCCCCACATTGGATTTTATATGCATCTACTCTCTACGCCAGTCTTTGTATATTCTCATTGCCGATGGTTTGAGGCGTACAACACATCCATACGCACATTATAATGCTTTTGTTTTTGTGTTTGAACAAAATTTTAGTGAATAAAATATAGCTTTCTCTCACTCACCGGCTGGTATGATGGTGAAAATGCATGGCTCGATCTGTGTTCCAATTTCATTGATGCCCCAGCATAAAAGTGTACCGTAATCCTGAAATGATCAGAGAAAAAAGAACAAGCGATTGGGGAGAAGTGGGAGAGAGAAAGAGAAACATAACCATTAACAGTGTGAATGATAGATAGATCGATAGCAATCAAATTAAGAAGTATAAGATAGGAGAAAAAAATAATGTTCACTTTGCTAATCACAGTAACATTTAGATGGCTCTGTCATAGTATTATTTGCTTCGATTTTTTTTCTGCTGTCGTTGTTGTTGTTGTTGTTGTTGTTGTTGTTGTTGTTTTCGTTGTTTTGCATTCACATTTTATAGTCATTGTACAAGTTAATTACGATCCAGATTAATATTGAAAGCGAATAAATACAAATACCATGACAACATACGTACACAGCAGTTAGATTATAGAAGAGAGAAAGGGAGAATATAGGACAATAGCGCTAGAAGTTTTTGATGCATGTTAAAAGTGTGTGTGTGTGTGTGAGTGTTTATGCGTATTGAATACGAGCTGGTAGCCAGTGCCTGCTAGGCCATGTGCTGTTGCCGGAATAATATTGTCAGGCGGAAATAATACAGCATTTTGTAGTCAATAAATTCATCGAATGGAGACAACATAAATTTCATTCTGCTTTTGAAGTAAATGTTGTATTTAATGACATCGTTCTGTGTGTCCCAGTCTGCCCTTCATTTTCTCACTCTTTCTCTGTGTTTTGTGTGTGTACAGTGTACACTGTACACTAGAGTGGACCTCGTTGAAAAAAAATTGTTTTTTCTTAGGGGACCAGACGGTTTCCGCATTTTCGAGTATTGCATCTGAAATAAAACAGAGGGTCTTCTACGGCACTTTTTCGAGAAAAATTGGGATTTTCATCGAATTTTTCGATTTTTTCGAACTTTTAGACCAACAAAAAATTTCCCACCTACACTGAACTTTTTTCATATTTTCTTTTTCGTTTCATCTAGTAGACATCAATATCTTTCCAATAGGCTATCAAACATGTTTTTATGTTGAAAAATGCGACCAATGCACGCATTTGAATGATGACCATTCTAACATGGGAAATATTGACCCAAAGGGGGCCAACGGCTGTAACCTTACTAAAAACGAGCCCCAGAAATGTTCGCTCGTAGATGGGTACAGATTTTGATGATTTTGGAGTTTTTAGTTGAGACTTCATGATTTTTTCGAACCATTTTTTTCAACTATTTGTGGGTGCTGCCAATCCAAACAAATTTCATTTGTTGTTCAAAATTCGATTAAAAATTCATAGAAGACCTCAAAATCTTTCGAACAAGAGTCAAAACATTGAAATAGGTTGAAAATTGCGCCATTGCGTAATAAAAATGTACATCAATTTCCAAACATTTTGATTTTTCATCGAATGTCTATAATGTCGCGGTGCCACCTGTTGCCGGCACTTTTTTGGACTATTTTTATTCCAGATCTTTTTTTTTGGACTCGAAAATGCGGAAACCGTCTGGTCCCCCAAGAAAAAACAATTTTTTTTCAACGAGGTCCACTCTACTGTACACATCGAAAATACAAAACACCATTTTCAAAGTCACAAATGGAATTTCAACTTTTGAGGAAAATGTTGTTGTTTAATTTACGTAATTATTGTTAGTCATTTGTATATTTGCAAGGCACTTAAACTGTTGTTTTCGAATCTCACACACAAACGGCGATGAGCGAATTCTCGTCAAAATGCTAGTGAAATCAACGTTTGTTAGGTAATTTTCACACGACCGTTATCTCAGCCATTTAATAACTTTTGCTAAGAGTTCAGGCACTGGAAGAGACTTGAGTGCGCGCGAATACGCAAATACACGTAATACCGCTGTCTGCCGACACTTCAAAATGCATTTTCATATTTTATTCTGGAAAAGAGAATCAAAAACGAAAATGTACGAGAAAGAAAGAGAGCAGAGAATGCGATAAAAATTCAAATTCTTCTACATTTGGCAAGTGCATGATAAAAATGGCCTGAGCCAAATTTACTTATATCGAGAGATAATTTGATTTTTTTATCTGGTTAAACCTTCATCCAAATGACTTTTTAGCAAAATGATCGAAAAACAACAAAAAAACACTTTTTTTCAAATTCTATCCACTAAAACTAACTTTAGTGATGATGTAAAATGTAATGCACAACTTGTGTTGCAATCCAATGCAATTTGTGATACTTACATGTTCTGTCATCGGTGTATACTGAGCCACAGCATTATTGCGTTCAGGGAATATTTGTGAAGCTGGCAAATCAAGAAATTCCGTTGCTGATGCATTGAACTTCCAATTGAACGTTACATTGTATGGATTTGCTTCCAATTCGCATAAAATTTTGATCATTTCTTGACGTCCGCCACTATAAACGGTTTTTTGGCCGGGACGACAAACTGGAGCAACTATAGAAATTCATTATAGCATCATAAAAAGAGAGAGAGAGAGAGAGAGAGAGAGAGAGAGAGAGAGAGCGAGAGAGAGAGAGAGAGAGAGAGAGAGAGAAAGAAAGAAAAAGAGAAAGAAATAAGAAAAAATATAAAAGAAAATTTAAAATTATTTTAATGCGTTGAGTATGTGTGTTGATACATGCAAATGAAGCGGTCGTTTTTTTCGACGTCCATTTTACCGTTTATGGTCTGCTTTTTTTGATGAGCAAAGTTGCTTTGCTACAGTGCACTTCACTCTTGGTTACTTAGCTACTCTCATTTGGCAAACAAACATATTCACATGCGTCTCATTTGAGGTATTATTAAACTAACATGTTGTTTGAAAAAAAGAGTGCATACACAGCCAAATGAAAGTCAAATATTTCGACAAACGAGCATGACAGAAAAAAAGCCCCGGCAAGATAGCAAAAGAGTGAAAAATGAAATTCACAAGATGTGGTTACAAATTGTGTAACTGAATAATTGAAATAGACCAAGTGAAATGCCATTAATTTCATGCGGAACTGATGCAAACGGTGGAAGCGTTGAGTTGGAGATAAAGTACAAGGCAATGGATGTAGAGAGCGTAAATTGATAAAAGAAGCAACAACAAAAAAACCATGTGCAACAACATAACGACCAGTATGGCCAAAAAGAAGCAGAAAAGAAATTAACAAACACACACATTTTGAATGTTTGAAACGCGTACACACTCACACATTCACATGAAAAACGTCCACCTCCCCGTGCGCATTCCCAAACACACACACACACAAGTCTTGGTGTGCCGAAGTGAAAGCTTTTCCATTCCATTTGCCATTTTGCGGTTGCAGAGGCTCAGTTCGGCTGCTGTCATTTCCGTTCTCTTCTTGAGTTAGCCTAATGGCAAACGCTAAACCTTAATGAAACAGAACAAAGTTGTGCTTTTCTCTACTTTTTTTATTCTTTCTGCCTTGCTTGTTTGCTTGCTATCGTCTGTTGGTTTTAATATCGCATTTCCTCCGGTCGCATTTCACAACTCTTTTTAGCTGCCCATTTTTCTCTCATCCACTGCACAACGCATTTCTGTTATTTTCATATAGTTTCTATGTGTGTCTCTCATTTAACACAAGAACATGAACCAAAAGAGAAAAAAAAACATGCGAATGAGCATTACAAGAAAGCAAACACTGAATAAGACAAAATGTTGCAACCTCCCAAAAAAAAGATGAAGCAAAAAAATAATAAAGAGATAAAGAATGAAAAAAAAGACGAACAAAGAACATGAGGCACGAACTAAATGAGAAATTTAGCGGAAGAGCTGAAAAGTAGTAGCAGAATAAAAAATGAATGAATTGCGTATAATTACATTTAATGTCCAAATGCACCGGATTACTCTCGCCATCACCTTCACGATTGCTCCCAACGCACGTGTAAAGGCCGCTTTTACTGCGGCTCACATTTTGCAGCACTAAACTTTGGTTGGCGACAATGATTCCTTCTGGCACATTGTTGTCGAGCGCTTTACCCTTCGAATTAACACAATTATTATTAAGTTGTCAACAGCAAAAACCTACAAATAGAAAATCGCAGACGAGAAACCTCACACACACATACACAAAGAGAGTGCACAGCCGGTGGCAATCGAAGAAGCAAAGCACAGCGCCGTGACTCGCATTAACGGCCAATTCTATCAATTTACACATTGCCTGTGCATCATTTCGCACACTTCATTAGCGAAAAGGTAACGTGTATCAGGTGCACGACTCATCATTCTGCGATGAAGCAAACGTAAACGATACGTCTGTCTCTCTGCATATTTCCAATTGTCTCTCGCTCTCTCTCTCTCTCTCTCTCTCTCTCTTGTTGGCCTTTTTTTGAGTCACACTGCTATGCTACCGACGTATAAGATGTTGTAATTCTTAAAATCTACCGACAAAATGTATGTTCTTACACTCTGCACTTATCGCATTATGCAGTGACTCGATCACAATAGAAAATTAGGTGATAATTAATTTTTTTAAGACAAGAGTCAACTATTAATTAGACGGTGGGTTTTACACCGTTTCCGTTTGGTTTTTCATATATAGTACAGTATATATCTGCTTTTTTTCTCTTGGATTTTCCTTTGCTGATTTTTGTGGCACAACACCCGCACACAAACACACTGTGAGAACAAGAGCGCGAAAGATCTTGTATGATTTGTATTTCACGGTATTTCATTTAAACAGCGTCAGTGACAAGCGACGAACAGACGTTTTCATGGAAAGCGAGACCCCGTCAATTTTCCTTTCGCTCGTTAAGCTTTAATGCTGTGTACTTCATCATTTTTATCCTTCGTTCGGGGGGGCTAGTGTTGTTCGTTGTGCACTTTTCCGCTTCCATCAACACGGAACTAGAACAAATGATGGTGGCTGTATGCCTTCTTGCCGACGACACCACATGCACACAAATTACTGTCACGGTAATCCCAAATTAAGATAAAACACACAGGCTTAATGGCATGTCCTGTGTGCAATTCGCCGAGGCCGTTGTTATCGCCGTCATCGTCACCTCTTTCAATGGCTGGTTTGCCATTGTTGCGTTGCCCGTTTACCATTTTAGTTATTCCATTCATTTCGCTTCCGACTTTATCACTACAAACATGAATGATCTGAATGTAATCAAACGAAATTCCAGTTCTGCAATCATAACATAAATGTTCATTATGGCAGTCCCCTGCGCTCATTCGTCTTGCTCCCCACAACCACTTCCCAACCGACTGAACCATAATAATTTTTATAAAACAAAAAAAATTGTTGCACAAATATAAATTATATGCTCAAGATGGTAGCAGTAATGATAAGGAGAGGAAAGAAGAAACCGAAGAAAATATGGGAAGAAGAAGAACTGTGAAAAACGGCAAAAAATTGCACCAGCAACACTATTTAATGAAGAAATATTGAAAACATATTCATTCGTTAGTGAATATCTTCTAGCAATGCGCGCAATAAGTCTATCGAATGTTGGCAAAACGAGATGGCAAAAATGAAAAAGGCGAATGACGATGGGGTTGATGATGATGAAGACGATGGTGGTGGTGGTGATGGTGGCAACAGCAGCAGCAAATGGTAGCAAAATGGTTGAAACCAAAAACGAATCGATTTGATTCCTTTGTTCGATGATGCATTCTTCATGTTTTATAAATTAATCGATGATTTTGCAACATTCGATTAGCTACACTTGGAACAGTTATCGTACATATTCGCTATGCAATCCCATTACAACAACAACAACAACAACAGCAAAAAACTGCCATTGCACATTCGCATAAGCACAAGTACAAGCACAAGCACATAACACTTGCACATTTCGAGAAACAAACCGAAATGGAGAAAGATCGAAGCAAACGATGGCTACAGCAAATGTGCAACTGTGGGGGTATTTTGTTCTGGTTAATGCTTATGAAATGTGCTGAATGGGCGCCATTTACCGTAAAACCATATCGCCAATCTATCGAAATGCATTTTTGTACACCCGCCGCCACACACAATTTTCGTGCAATTCGTGCGAACGAGTGTGATGATGACGACGACGTTATCCAATGATTCGATGAGAGAATGCGAATGAACGAACGAACAAACGAGCGAGCGAGCGAGCGCGCGCACACATACCAGGCGAATGAATTAAGCAAAAGAGAGCGTGCCACTGTTGATATTATGTAAGTATCGATTTTATACCTTTGCGAAATGCACTGAAGTGCAAAAACCCGATTTCAGGAATTACAGCACAAAGAATCGAAGAAAAAAAATAAATGCAGCAGCAAAAAAAAACGAACGCCAAATTGAGAACGAGAGTGAAACAAAAAAATATATAGCAAAATCGCCAGAGAAATTAATGTTGTGTAATTTTCAACACGTAAAGCCACAAAGCGATATGAAAGTGTTTCGTTTCATGACCAAAGTGGACGCAAAATTGAGCATGTTTGATTTATTTATTGAAGTGCTTTTTGTTTCTTCCCATACTCTCGAACGCTCGCTCGTTCTCTGTTTGCCCCGTTCACTTTATCTTGTTGTGGTTGTTATTGCATTGTTCACCTCTATGTGCTACGTGTTGTTCGTTCTTGCCAATGTTGAAAGTGCCGAAATTAAATTTCTCGCTCAAATGCGATTCCGTTTGACGTTGTGCAATTCAGTGAATGCGGTACAAAAGATTCGCTCGACGTATTTGTTTTCCTTTGATATCCCACTCTGCCGATCTCTACTTTCTTCCTTTGAAAAAGACGACGAACATAAAGAGATTGCATTGCGATTTGGTCTCTCGGTTTTCGTTCCGCTTAACACTTGCATCTTGCATTTTTTCTCACGATTAAAAACAGAAAAAAATAACGGTAAAACTTTTCTTCACCAAATGGTGGGGTAATAAAAAAGCAATGCACTGTACATTGTATACTGAAGATTTTCATAAAATAATGTTAATAATAGATGTGAGCAAAACAAAATTGAAATCGAAAATTCTTTGGGTATTTCATTTGACTGATTACCAATTTTAATGATCAGGCTACTTTTTTCATTGCACAGCTATGTATTCAACGGTGTCATTAATTGATGCTTTTGAAATATTCGGATTTGATTAAATAAGGAAAAGAGAAAAATATTGAAATTGCATTGGATGAGGATGACAGCTTACAGACAAATCAACACAATCATTGTAGCTCTCGTGTATTTTAATTTAAATAAATAGAAATGAGTAATTTATTGTCGTATAAATATAATTAAAACGTCTATAGACAGTTTATGCATGTTTTAAATGTGGAGTTTTTTATTTAAGTTTATTATTTTGTTCGTAATTCGTGCAAATTTTTTACTGTGGTGTCACATAACCTCAAACAACAATTATGCTTCAAAACATCAGCAATTATTTGAGCTCATCACTTGCAAACAAAACAATGCCTACCGACCACAAATGTAATGAGCTTGGCTGTAATGGATCTAAAATGGGTGGATTGAATTTGACTTGTCAAAGATGTTTACTGCCATTTTATATTGAATGCATGTCGAAACGTACCGAATTACGCGAGCTACTTCAAGCACTCAACACATCGTCAGCTGATACTGAACAATTGAGTAGGAAATTACGTATTATCTTCAATCAAGATTCAGTCTTTGAATTCATCTGCCCTTCGTGCAAACTCGGTGAATCATTTAGTGATGTATACGCAAAATTGATGAGTTTAGAAAAGGATCATGAACAACTGAAGAAAGAAAGTAAGAACAAGCTGACAGTCTCGACCAGAGAAAAAAATGCACTAAAAAAAGAAATCGAAGACCACCAAGGGTGCTCCTGGTAGAATTAATCGTCAAATTTCATACGTGACATAGTTGTATTGAATTCCAATTCATTCATTTCAATTTTATAATTAACTGTTCAAGAACTTGAACTTGTATATCAAAAGCCACTTTTAGACAATTAAATCAAACAGTGGTAATTTTTCACATAGGCCAAAACTATAAACATATTTTATAATATAAATTCTATTGACGTAATTTATCAAGTCGATGTACAAGTACTAAAGCTACTGTTTCTGTTGCTCGTTTCTTTTTTCTTTGCAAAAGTTTAAACAATATAGTCAAGCTTTCTCTTGTTCGCATTTTGGTTGTTTGTGTTTTTTTGTTGTTACATAATTCGTCTCGATCATTCACATAATCTTCCGGATAAACATTCAAGACGAAAAATCCGCGACACGTGATGTTAATCCATTACTTAACGAATTAGCTTTCAGATGCATATAAACACATCCAAAAATTCCAACAAAATGCATGCACACGAATTCGCTTTTCGTTGAAAATGTTTAATGTCGAAATGTACACTGTACACTGTACCGAGGATTTATACAGTCAACGAAATCGAAATAGAGCTTTTGCACATTTCATCCATCTTGGAATATGTAGACGCATAGATTTAAGAAGCCAAATGAGTAAGTGTATAAGAGAGATGAGGCGAACAAGTAGTGAAATGATGAAGAAAAACACGATAAGTATAAAAACGAAGTCGACGGGTAAAACGCGATGTGAACGAGAACAAGTGAAAAAGTGAAAAAAGTGATGAGAAAGAGAGGAAAGTGCGCTTTTATTGCAGCGCCTCGTACACCGTGCTAAATGCGTGTTCAAACATAGCTATGCTATGGAATTAATATGTTTGGGCTGGCGTCTACACAGTGTGTATGTGTGTGTGTAAAAAAAGCGAATGAGTGTGCGGGTGTCGGTGTATGTGTGCATGTTCTTAACGCAGAAAAACGTAAAAAAATAATAAAACTACCCAAAAGAACTTAAACAACTTATCTTTGTAAATGGTTTTATGATAATTTGAATTTGAATTTATTATATTTTATCTTGCTTTATTTTGATTTCGCAGTCAGCCAAGCAGAGTCTCAGTGAGTGAGTGAATGAATGATAGTGAGGCTGGGATTTGACTGTGAATGGATCTGTGTGTGTTGCCCGTGCTCACACTCTCACTCTCATGCATGTATACATGTCGTGTTATTCATCTTTTATTCAAATATCTCGACTTTATTTAATTAGATGGCTGTATGATGATGGAAGTGAAACATGCCGCAACATCTCACAAGGAATATCATTTGGTGCACAACACGAATGGATGTATGGTTGTAGTGTAATGAATTTAAGAAGGCAAGAGAGATAAATATGGCTTTTCCCATGAGACATGTTCAATCTGTCGAGGGCGAAGTGAGGCGAGCCCAGTGCTCAAGTCAGTCAACCAACCAGCCATACCAGCGAATGAATGGACTCTTGAGCGTGAGTGAGTATGAGCGAAAGAAGTGCGTTCGCAAATGGAAAGGAGGGAAGGGGATAGGGGAGAGTTGGATCGACAGATTTTCGTCGGATTTTCGATAAAGCATCAATGACGGCATGTGTTGTACACACAGCGAGACATAGACTCAGGCATAATTTAACGATTGTGATAGTGGTCAACGCAACAAATAAAACCGTTCGTAAAACTTTCGTACACATTTCCCTTTCTCAGCCAATAACCTACTGATTACGGGCTATTCATTTCGATGCCGCGAGCTATATCAACAGTCAAATGGCTCGCTATTTGACAAAAACAAACAAACACACACACTCACACTGAAAACTGTCTTGCCGCCTGATATTGTCCCAAACGAATAATTCATATATAAATAAGACCTAACGAAAACATACATACACATTCGATTTCTCTCTCTTTCTCTTTCTCTTACTCTTTCTCTCTCTGTCTCTCTCTCTTTATCTCTCGCTCTCTCTCTCTATCCCGTCTCGATGACGTGTTTCCTGTTGTCAGATCACGTCACAACTTACACACGTCTTATTTAAAATGTGTGCTTGACTCGAGCTGCTTCGTTCACGTGTTCTCACGTTCATCTTAATACAAAAAATGTGGAGATTACTAATTACATTATTTGCAAGAATTTGCAATGAGCAATGAATGCTTTGCTCTGGCAAAACGTGAATTTCCAAGCAAAAAATAGAGGAAATTTAAAAAAAATGAAACTGTTTTGTGTATGCGTGACGAATCTATCGCATCAAAAGCATTTTCGTTGGCAAAATCAGCGGATTACACTCCAAATGAAATGGCAAACAATTGCGCAACGAATGATATTCATTTTTAGTGACATTCAGGCTACCTGCAATTTACCGTTTTAGCATTGCTTGTACGACGAATTCACGGAAGATAAATCCACCGTAAAGACAGGTAGAGAAAGAAGAAATGCTTCAAACCTGATTAAATTAATTTGGTCGAAATTTTATGCGAAAAATTTCGGATTTTCATCCACCATGCAGAGCGATTCGGCTAAACGAGGACATTTTTTAACCTTTTCTCTGTCGCTTTCTATCCACCCCTCTCATACTTATTCGACAGTTTGCAAGGGGTCGGGTGAAGTTTTTTCTGTTCCTTACCGGATTATAGTACCGACAGATGAAAAAGAATGTCCTGTGCGCGCAAAAAACGACGAACTTTTTCATATTCGATGTAACATAAGACATTCACAAAAAAATACCTCGATAAAATGTACCTTTTACAAAATTTATTCGGCCTTTTCTTTTCCGCTTATGCTTCAACTTTCTTTTTATGCATACAAAAAAATACCGAAACAAAAAAAAAACAAAACGAAAAGATTTTTTGACAGTTTACTTAACCAAATGAAAGAATTGAATCAAACTGTCACAAAAAAGTGTAAAAGTTGTTGTCAAAAAGTTTAAACAGCGATAAGTATTCAAAATTGATCCAAAGTGGAAAGGTCAATATTTCATGAATGAAAGAGCGAGAAAGATAAATTGTAGAAAGAAAATGCTGTCGAAAAGCACTTTCGATGCAAGTTTGATTTTAATGGTTAGATTATTTGGCTTTTCTTTGGAGAGCTTCTTTTTTTATCCGATTCATTCTTGGAATTTATGGTCCGCCTGTTGATGGTTAAGCTTCAACATAATTAGCATTCAAAGGTTGCCGTGTTTGCAAGAAATTCACGTGCAATCTCTGACAAACAATTGCACAGTGTATTCTTGTTAGTTGATTAGCATTCACCTTTGCAATTGATTGTAATACGCCCTTTGTACATTTTGTTGAAATGAACATGACCATCGAACATGCAAAACAGCAATTTCATGCAAAATCTCCATCTTTTTACGGTTGTGCTTTTTCTCCCATTCACCAATTAAGAGTCTTCAAACCAACTTATTGTATTCCCTCAAATAAAATCGACCATGATTGTCCAATAATCCGAATCTGGGCAAAGTTAAAATTTGTACAGAAATCAAAAATCATTGGGCAAAGTGCAGTTAACTTTTATATGGAGATGAAGGAGAACAAAACCAAAAGGATCTATGAATTATAATTGCATTCGCTTGATTCACCACGGGGGGTCGGGATAAGGGGTGGTCGAAGGCATCTTGTAAATTTTTTAATTAAATTCAGTGAAATATATTTTGCATCAGTTTTCAATAATAATAATTGAACGGATAATATTTAATGAATTTATTGTTCCACATCCGGATAATGCTATTGACGATATACAAAAGCATAAAAGATGAGGGTCAAAAATGGAATACAACATCAACATTGTGCAAATAAATTATTTACTGTGAGTAAAACGGTTGCAATTATTTTTGGATTAATCTCTTTTAAGTATCGAGTAAAATGCGCTTCAAATCGATTTAAGGACTTGAAACATCAACGGAAGCTTCCGTTGTAATTCGTTGTATTGAAAAGAGAGAAAAAAAAATTACCCAAAGATAAACATGGCAACGATAAAATGCGCTGACTAAAGCTGATGAATAAATGTAACAAAACCTGGTGGTCAGTGTGTATATCCGTTATCGTCAATGCTTTTACCCATTTTTTTCGTCATCAAGCCAATGAATTAATGAATGAATTAGTGTTCAGGATTGATTTCAATCAATGATAAACGGTTCGATTGATAGAAAAACGACAATGATTGTGTTTTGTATTGTGTTTGGATGAGTGTGCGTGTGCTCGTCCAATTCAACTTCGTCGCATTGGAAAACACATTGAAAGTGGAATAAATAGAGAAAAGTTACACATTATGCAACTGTTTGCTTCGGATGTTTGTCGTTGTACTATTTCGTAGATTGTTCATGCCGATGTTCATCGCAACCACGCGCTATCTCTCTCTCTGCCTTCATCTCTCGGTTTCTGTCTATCTTTCATTGAATATTTATTGAAATTTGTGTGCGTTTGTGGTTTGCATTCTTAAACATGCATTTAACCATTTCGGTTGTTGTTGAGCTTGTTGATAGCGTTGAGGAAAAGACGAATAAGGCAATAAGTAAAAAGAAAACCGAATGAAACGAGAAAACGAATGAAAGAAATGAAAAGAAACGAAAGTGGTGGATGAAAGGCACACAAGACGTAGAAGGTGGTGGTGATGGGTGATCGTGGTAAAAGTAGTGTGATGATGGAAATTGAGAAAGATGGCATGAAAGAGCGAGAATTTGATAAGCTACCAAACCAGTAACAATATAACAAGGCCAAAGTTGCAAGTTAAGAAAAATGAACACGGGGTATGATGCTAGTGCCTTTGCTGGTTCGGGTGCTGGTATTGGTCTCACTCTCATTTTTACTCTCCCAATTTCTGCGGTTTACTGAAGCTGTGGCTGTTGTCCCGTTCGCGATAGCAAGCGATTGTCGCTGCTTGAATAATAAAGCATCGGCAACGAATAAGAAAGAAAATATATACACACTATCGTGAATGAGCAATGAACGGGAGAGCGAAAAATGTTTATCTATACGTGTTTGCTTCTTATTTTGGTCTGTGTAAAAATGGGCGCTGTCGTTGCTGTTATTCGCGTCTCGTTGATGCGAAAATGAATCAACAACAACAACAACAACAAAAAGTAGACACACACACACACACAATACAACAAGAGTGTGGCAACTTTTGAATTGGATAGCTTGGGTGTCGGGACAACAGTTCTTCATACGCTCATATTTAAATCCGAGGCAACGTAGAGCAAACACTCCGAAATTGAACGTTTCACATACTAGAAAAAAAGAGCGAAGAATCAACGGGAATAAAAAGAAAAATAACAACAGCGGCAGCGGCAGTGGCAGCAGCAGAATCACATTTTCTCTGCACGATGAAAGAAAAGAAATCAGCAAAGGGACCAGGGAAGAAATGGCACTACTTACACATATGCAAGCGAAGACTAAGAAAGGAGAGAGAAAGAGTGAGTGAATGGCAAAAACGCCAGCGACAAATGATTCACTGATGAAAATTTCAAGCAGTTTATGCGATCAACAAAATGATATATGTACGCATTAACCATTTTTGAAATGCAACGCGCGCGCTCTTCAATATATAAAACGTGTCCGCTCACATATTCAAACGAAGAAAGAAAATGTCGAGGCGAACAAAAAACTATAAGTTGTAAAAAAGTAACCTCTCCAACTGGATCGAATAATGGTAAAGAAAAAAAAAAGTAAAAGAAAAGTAAAACTTGTTCTGGCTCACACATTTATATATTTTACGGGCACGTGTGTGTTTGTGTGTGGTTGAGCGAGAAAGAAAGAGAGAGAGAGAGAGAGAGAGAGAGAGAGAGAGAGAGAGAGAGAGAGAGAGAGAGAGAGAGAGAGAGAGAGAGAGAAAGGCAAGAAAGAAGGAACGAACAAAAGAACGAAAAAAGGGAAGAACCATATAAAAACAAACAACCGAGTTTGTTGTTTGAGAAAGCAGATTGGAATTCGTGGCGGTAGTTTTTGTGACTACGTGCACTCGGTAAACTGAGCAAACAAACATTACGCAAACACACGACCGACGAACATACACTCATCTATATTTTGTGTGACCATTGCATAAGTTTTTGTTTTAATTTCTTGTGTGCGGTGCGGTACAAATGGGCCAAGAGTGTGAGAGCGTGAGATCCCTTTTGCCGAACAAAATGCCGCCACCGCCGTCATCGTCGCCGAACCCCTTGGTGCCCTCCGTCGTGTGTATTTCCCTCTATCTTTTCTTTCTCGTTTAATATTTCAGTATTGTATGGGACTTTGTGCACATGCTATGATTTGTAGATATAATGCTATGTGTATGTGTGCTTGTGAAACAAAAGAATAGAAAGAAAATAACAAACTTCATTCATTTTTTCAGTGTGTCGTTGAAAACATTTCTCACTGGATTTTCATTAGTTATATATTTCGTTTTCTGCAAGGCCCCCTTCTTACCTCGCAACATCAGAATCGGGGATTGAAAAAGTGTTTACGAAAGAAAAAGAGTGGAAGCGAAAGTGACGATGAAGACGAAACAAGCAAAAGAGAAGGAAGCGTGTTTGTGCCTTAACCGATCTTTCAATTGATCATTTCTGGATGCGATGCTATTACACACATATCAACGTTACTGTGTTTTAGACAGCCAACATGCTCCATTTCAATTCTTTATTACATTTTCCCACCAACTTAGCATCACTGTCGCAATAAGGTGCAAACCCCCGACACACAGAACGACCAAATCTGAAATTCCACCGAAAACTGAAAGCTGTTTATGGCCAACAACTTAACAATTGAAATATATGGGTTTCCATCGAAGTTTTGTTGTTTGATGTGTTCAACACGATTTTCCACGAACGGAATGCTATGACATTTTTTGGAATTGAAACAAACAAAGTCTCATACACACATGTAGCCAGCCAATCCAACCATTCAAGCCATTTCAGCTATCCAACCATCTCATTCATCCAGCCAACCATGGCCAGAAAATGAAAGACAACAACAAAATCAAAACGAACTGTCAGCACAACATTGCCGCGCTGAGGTATTGCATCTTTAGCCTCAGCCAGCATATATATATATATTAGGGTGGGTCAAATTGTAAGGAGCTTTTGCTAATAAACTATAGCTCTATCTCGAATTTCGAGCTTCCGGATTTTTTCAAGTAAGTATTTATTGTGAAAAATCGATATATGGCCTAGAAAAGCCATCAAATATTTCTTATGTTTGTGTTTATGAGGGGTTTTTGAGGTCTAGAAATCCATTTATGACGTATATTTTTAGTTCTGACGGTCACCATTGGACGCTTCCCTACGAATTTTGGTATCTATCTAAATCTTAAATAGTCTAAAATGTTCAGCGTTGAAAATTAGAGTAGGTACTCATACACGATCTATATCGATTTTATTCAATTTAAGACATAAAATACGATCTTTCTTCGTTAAGGGTCCTATAAAAAATCCGAAAAGAACATACTACAGGGTGAGAAAAAATTCGGCGTCCTCCATTCGAAATAACGACTGGTAGAGGCACCCATACGATATAACGACTGGTATTGCGCTTACCATGCGTATTAACGTATAGTATCCATACATATCTATAAGAAAAAACGCATGGTAAGCATACTATCGGCCGTTATTTCCGAATGGTGGAGACACCAGTCGTTTTTTCATATGGGGGACGACGATTTTTTCGTTTATCCTACCCACTAAAATATGAAAAAAATCCCGAAAATTTAGCATTTTTGCTGTCATTTTATCTCGTAAACGCTGACAAATTTCAATATAATATCTGAAGCAAATTTGTAGCTCATGACAACGCGTTAAATTTTGATTAAGAGGTTGACTCTGCTGTCATGGGAAAAATATTCACAAAAATGGTAAGATTTGGGCTCACTTTTAACCCTTAAGCAGCGATTTCTGGGGTCGACCACTTCGACAATATTTAGGTAAAAATCATGCACCAATAGCAAAAAACCCAAAAATTGTAGGGAAGCGCCCTCTGGCGATCCCAAAAAAAATAAAATAAACGTCATACATGGATTCCTAGACCCCCAAACCCCTCGTATGCACCCATATAACAAATATTTTTTGGCTTTTTAATACTCTTTCTGGGCCATATATCGATTTGTCACAAAAAACCTACTTGAAAAAATCCGGAAGCTCGAAATTCGAGATAGAGCTATGGTCATTTGGCAAAAGTTTCTTATTATAGTCCGTAGAACACCGGTAGGATAGGTAAAACATAGCAAAATAATTTGACCCACCCTAATATATTTATATATAAATGTGCGCGCGAATTTTCAAACATTTGTGCCAAACGATACAAATACTACACACCGCCTAGACACACTTCAACATTGACAGAAAATATTGTCTTGTACATGCGTTGACGTAAATACGGCACATTCAAGCACATCCATGAGATAATCTGTTATTATAACGCAGTATTTTTTTCGTAAAAGAGAGCGGGAGGAGAACGAGAAAAAAGCCGAGCGCGCGTCAAAGTTTCGGATAATTCGTACATATCTTAATCCGTTTTTGTTTTTCATCGTCATAAAATCTTGGCACAATGGAGAAAAAAGGGGTCGTGTATGCGAAAGAGCGCGGTACTAGCGCACAAACAAAACTAATAATTAAATGCTTGGCAGCATCTCGAAGTTGCGAACTGGTGAATGCTAGTTGTATTGTAGTGCCAGTAAGAGTGAGTGAATGAGGTTGGACAAATGACTCGTTATCATATATATTTTGAGCTTAATAATCGCCAAAACGCAGCACAGCGGAACCTAACGATATCGGGAAAGCAAAAGCTGTTTTTTTCCTCTATTTCCATCTGATGAAGTAATTTCAGATGGTCTGCCGGTTATTATCTTGAAATAAATATTTTGGGGTCGTCCTATATTTGGACTGTGTGGCCTGGCTCACGACATGGCATTCGTTGTCGGTGTGTGCATAAAATGTGCAATTGGTGTTCATGCAATTTGTGGTCCTATGACTTTGATACAGTATTTTTGGTTGTAGCAGATCTCCGGGCACTTTTATCGCTATCGTTTTTGGCTCTCTCGGTGGTAGTGTAAGAGTCCAATTGTGTACGTTTCTCTCGCTCTCTCTGTGTGTTGTGCGTTTTTTGTGCACTTTCGGTATAATGTCGCCGTTTTCCTCATTGTGCGCTGCGTTTCTCTCTGTATGTTTTGTGATTTCCCGTTTTGCCTAATAACACAAACTAAATAACAATAATGAACTTACATTATGACGCCAGCTGACTTTGTACACCCAGGGATTTGATTTAATATTGCACTCAAAATATACATCGGCTCCCTCGCGTATAAAGGATGTGTTTAAATTAGTTCCAAACTCGAGAGTAACAACTGGTGTATCTGTTTGAATTTCGTTTTGTTTTCAATTTAGTCGTTGTTGTCGTTTTTTTAGTGTTGTTGTTGCGTGTATGAGGCAATGTTGTTGATTACGTTGTTTTTTTCCCATGTTGTTTTCATGTTTTATGTAGCCGAATACACGAGAAGACATGATTGTTGGTGAGAGATATGGTTTTTTTGTTGGCCCGATGATGTTGTTGTTGTTGTTGTTTTTGTTGTTGTTTGCCCATCAAGTGCAGAGCCAAGTTCCAGGTTACGTCAAGCGTTGCAAATAAGACGATCAAGATGAATACAGTTTATGCGATGAGCGTGTATGTGTACGCGTTTGTATGATACATGTAAAGAAAGAAAAGACAACAAACGAATGAGTGACTGAATGAATGAACACTTTTATACAATATGTAAATGAATAAGTAACAAGAGACTTGCTTCCCCTTTCGTGTTATTGCGAAATGAATATCATCATCTACTTTATATATTTTGTGAGCTTTTTTTTCGTATGCTATTTTCTTTTTCAACTCTTTTTTTTCCACTCGTTACTACGGTTCTCTGGCCGGTTCTCTGGCCGGTTGTCTATCTCCCGACGTCTTCAATATTATATACAGTTTCCGTCAATTTTCGCGCTCGTGTGTATTCACCTATGTGTGTGTGTGTGTGTGTGTGTTTATTGTTATGTGCATTCACATGAGTTTTTTGCATTTCGTTTGGTTCGTTCGTTCGTTGAATGAACGAACGTACGTACAAACGAACAAGCAACGGCTGAAAATTGTAAAAGCACTTGCACAATTCACACAGTGTAAAGCAACGCATATAAAAAATTCACTTCTTGTTCGTGCAATACACAGTAAAATATCAACCGCAACCAACGAAAACAATGGAAAAAGTGTAGTTGCAACGAGTCGAACGAGAAAATAAAATAACGCACACATCAAGAATGGAACGCAACGTGAGCCACAGATACACATATATACACAGTGTATTACACACACATCGGAATAGAACGAGTGAGAGAACCAACAGAGCAAACTACGAAGGAGACGTTGGGTGGGAAAAAAAGCAGCGGCATCGTGTATAAAATAACAGAAAATATTCATAAACAGAACCCATGGTAACAGTGGCAGGCAAGTGAAATAATACACAACTGTGTGCATTTTATAAAAGTGATGCGGAATAAATGTAGAATTAAAGCAGCTACAAAATATGAAAAGAATAGAGACCAAGATGAAATTGTCTGTACATTGGGCTCTCATTCGCTCGTTGGCTCTGTTGCTGTTGGCCGAGTGTTGTACTGGCTCCAGAATTACCATTGCCTTCACTTCGTTTGATTCTTTCGCACATTTGCTCGCTTGCTGGCTCATTTTCGCCAGATTTTTCCCTCTCGACTCGGCTATACAAGTGGCAAAATGATGAAACGAGTCTTACTCACATGCGGATTTTCTCGCATGTGCGCTTAAGTTCTCGCCAAGAAAAACATGATATCGAAATGAAAATAAGATCTTCTGTTGCTGCGATAGAGCGTAAAATGTATAAGTGTGTGCGTTTGTGTGTAACTGAGGTCACTGTTTTCTTCCCCACATTCCTGTCTTTTACATTCAGAGAAGATATTGCGTTCGCTGTTTGAGCTTTTTTTCCCCATGCCCTTCGTCAAACACAGCAGAGAAAATAAAGTAGAAATAATGCAAAAATGAAGAAAAACGCTCTTTCTCTTTCTTTGTGTACTCTTCGTAATTTTTTTTTTTTGCAATAAAAATAAACACAATAAAAAAGGCGGTTTTATTTCTCAAAGACATTTTTCTGTTTTTCTGTACAACTTTTGTTTTTTGTTCTGCTGGTGCTGTTACTGTCTGTGTGTGTGTGTGCATTTTTTTGTGTCTTTCTCCAGTTGTTGTATCATTTCAAGATTGTAAAACATGTACATTTGAGCACAATATTTGCGTCATCTGTTTTTTGTCTTATTTTGTGTGTTGCGCTGCGTGTGGTGGTCGCCACATTATTGGTACACATATAGGAGCTTTATATATATTTTTTTTTGTGTTCGTGTGACAAAATGGGTACTGATATTTGTGAGTTTGTGTGGTGAAGTGAGCGCGGGTTGTCGTGGAGATTCAAGAAAATTGGCAAGATTAATTTTGAATTGGGTGCAAAGTTGTTCGACGGTGTATTTTTTTCGTTGTTGTCGTTGTTGTTGTTGGGCGTCCTGTCTATTGAGAGGGGGGCCTCTTCGTGCTGCTGTGTTCGAGTCTTTCGAAGATTCAAGAGTGTGTGAATGGGCGTAAAGTGCGAACAAGAGCGAAAAAGAGACGAAACGTAAAAATGAATCATAGAGAAAACGACCCAAACAAACAAACTTATTACGAGGATTACATGAGCTTTTCGAGCTAATTTAGTTTGAATATGGTGTGACAAGACCATCGCATTACAATGGCACAAATAATATTTCTTAACTCGCGCTCATGCTCACCCACCACACACATACACTCATCTTTTGCACTCAACCACTCACTACCACACCCCCCAACTCCCTCACATGCAGGGTGTTTGGTATGCTGCAAATCGCAGCCTTTGCAAAGATAAAGTGTTATGCGGCGCACCAAAATGAACGGAAAAAATTACTTTTGTAATGATAATTTATTTTGCAAGGGGTTTGCATTTTGCCGCTCGAAGGCTCTATTTCTCTTCGTTTCAAATTAGCGAGCAATTTTTATTTTCATTCGTTTTCTTTTTTTTCGAAAAAAAAGAAAGAAATAAAGCGTATCTTTGTTTTCTTTTTCCATTTTCGGTTTTGGTGGTTCACAGCTGCAAGGCGGAATTTATCTTAAGCTTAACCACAGGAACTGATTAAGCACATTGGAATCCATCGTTATTTCAGTGCTTTGTGTGATATGCCATAGTGAACGCTCATTCCCGACTCATTCGTCCGTTCGCTTGCCTTAAATAAATACATAAAACTCGCTGTTCACAGCACAAAAGATATCATGCGGTCTTATAGGCATATTTATTTATTCGTCTTTTTTTGGTTCTGATTTCGGATTTCGTTCCGCCGACTGAACGTCGAATGCCATTTTTCCACGTCATGTGAAATGATGTAGCCCGTAAATGGAACAACAATGGAACCAATAAGAGCACACACACACGCATACATTTTGAGGGATATAAAAGCAGAATCACAAAACACACAAAATCCATAACCGAGTTTCTTGCTTTTGACTTTTGACTCTATTTAATATTTCATTCGGAGACTCCAATTAAAATTGGCTCATTGATGCGTTTGCCAAATTAGCAATTGGGATTTTTTTTGTTTGGTCGCAAAAAAAAGAAAACCCAGTTGAAATTCACGACTTTTCGTGAACCGATTGTTCCAAGATCCCGAATTGAAAACAGCACACTACCACAAATGCTGAACGAAAGGGGATATAAATAAGTAAGCGTCAATACTTGGCTTTTTTCCCTCGATCTCCCGTTTTTCATTGTCGTAATTGAAACCTCCAAAATGTACAGTGCACGAAAAATTTTAATATTTTTTCATTTTAACATGAATTCATAGAACCGAGAGTGAAAAAAGAACAACAACACCAGCACCGGCAACATGAATAGCAGCGCAGTAACATACAAATGCGTGCTTGAGCGCGCCAACACCAAGCCGAATCGACCAGAGAGTCGTAAATAAAGATAGTCCGAAGTATGTGTGTGACACAATCAAAACTTTATAACTGACTTATTTATTTTTATTTCAATTTTATTTCGCTTTCTCGTGTAAAATGGGCAAAAGTGGCTTTAGTAACGGAAATAGATGGCGCAATATTTATCAAATACGGTGGGAAGGGAGAGGAGAGTAAGCACGACAAAAAAAACTCGGCCAACAACGACGCAACAAAAAAAATTGTTCGCTGCTCGGTTTTCCCGGTTCCCAAATCATCCGTACGTTTCAATGCTCGGAAATTGGAAATTTGATTTTTTTTTTGCGTGCATTCTCCAATAAATGCAAATCCGAAACGAAGCTATCCAAAATCATTCTTCTCTTTGCCATCCGGTTTTCTATTTATTTCCTTGTGAATTTTCCAGAACATTATTTAAGAGAATTTTTTTTTTGTAAATCAACCACAGAGTCATGGCATAAATACGATGAAATCTTCTGATCAAATGCTAAAGAAAATTGCCGAAAAAACGACCAAAAGAAAATGCGAGCACAAAAAAAGCATAAAACCGGAGACGAACGGCAATTTTTGAGCCAACCAACCAGCCAATGAAATGCATTGCATGTTTCGCACGTCTCTCGCACGGAAAAGGATAAAAAATACCCAAAACGAAACAAACTGTACATTAACACCAGCTCTGTGACTGAGATGAATATAGTTTGCGTTAAGCTCATTTAATCGAAAAATGTGTATGCTTGATGGTGGTTCGATGCATAGAGGACATCCACACAAAACATACACATACGAACATTTAAACATGAACACGAGATTTCGTGTTGATTGGTTCGCAGCTACTACTAGCTAAACGAAAATTATGGAGTGTTTTGTACTTACGATAAATGTCCAATTTCCAACCGTCCTCGGTGCCTGAATCGGGTATCGATGTGTGTTCAGCACGGCATGACAAATACTTTCCTCGATCGTCAATGGTTGGAGTGAAACTCAATACGGATTGCGTGACGTTACCATCAGTAGAAATCTGTCAATTTTGTACCAAAAGCAAATGTGCATACAACAACAGCATCAAAAAAATGAGAAAGAAAAAGAGAGAAAAAACGGGGGATGAATTAAGAAACCAGTAAATCGGAGCGCAAACAAACATATGCAAATGCATGAAACGCCAGAGAATGCCAATGATAAATAAATGCGAATGCAAATGCAATTTTCAAGTTTCGAATTCATTGAAATGGTAAATGCATTTTTGGGTTTTACATAATTCGTATTACGACAATTGAATAATGACTACATCTAATTTACTAGAGTTTGTTGTTGTTGTTGATTAAATGAATGCAGAGAACTGGAGAAAATCGAATAAAAAAGAAAATTGCTCACGTTTGTGTTTACAATTCACACAACAACAACAAACAAATAAACATGACAATTAACTCGGTGTGTCCCTTATTTTCCATATGCAATTGCAATATTGAAAAGCATCTTCTTCATTTGGTCGTCCGCTCTCTATCATTCGCTTTAATAGTATATCAACAGCTGCGGCGATGACGATGGCAAATGGCATCGAAACAACAACAAAACAATTTTATAAAATAACAGCTGCTCTATCGACTGTCGAAATATATGGCTCGAAACGAAAATAGTTGCACCGTTGGTAAAAACAACAAATGGCATCGAACAAATGTCGTTAAATTTTTAGCACATTATTTAAACTTTGAACTAGAACAATAAAAAATCCATAGCGCAAATCGAATGCAACACAATGCAAACGCAATTGCAAAGTATGAGTGCAAGACAGGCGTTTGTGTTTGCTTTGTTTTTGTTTTGTCATCTCGTAAATTTATGTTATGCAATTTCCCCACAATTGGCTGCTTCTTGAAGTTTGTTGTGCAGTTTTTTTTTCACAATCGGCAGCCGTACACACTGCAAACGATTTGCATCACAACTTCCGCCCGTTCCCGGCCACAAAACGTCTCTAATCAACTAATTTATTTGGTGAGTAAAACGTCTATGTATTTTATGTATTATCCACAAATATCTCAATACATTTAAAGCCATGTTTCTTTTTTCACTCAGACTCGCCCTCTGTAGCTCGCCGTCTCAAGTGCGTGTGCTTGCCGATTATACAAAATTGCATTGTCCTACATCATAAATTTCATTTCATACATCTAATAAATATCGAACTTAATATATATTTTTAATAAAAACCCAATGGCAGCAAGTGTAGGACAACAGTTGCCAATGATATCATGATATCATTGACAGTTGGTGTGCAATATGTCAGACATGTTGTGTTAAAGCTGAGTGTTACTGCAAACTACTTCGCATCCATTGTAACAGTGGACAAAAGTCGCAATCGCTTGGCCATCGGTTCGCATACTCATTCTACCTATTTACCGTACCACATACATGCACAGAGAGTGATAGAGAGAGAGATTCTCACTCAACCGAGTACACACTTTATTCCTTGTTTCATGTGTGATTTCAGACCCGATGAACGAATATTGTGTGTTCCAAATAGTAATATAGTTCATAACAACCGTTAGCATTTATGCTCTTTTCACTTTCGCCCCCTCTTGCACATTCACAATGTATGTGTGTATTGTTGTAAAAATGGATGGGAATGGCCAACGAATTACCATTGTTGATTTTCATTTTAGCAATTCTACGGGGCAGTAGGGAAAAGTTAGACAAGGTTATGAATCAATTATTCACATCATACATAAATATTTCAAAAGTTTCTCATTTCTTTGCTATCACTCTCTTCATTCGCTAACTCACTCGGTCTTCGCCCTTTTGTATATGTTTTCGATACGAAGAGCATACTCTACACGCTTTGCTGCGGATCCTTCGATATTATACTATATATTGAATTCCATTTGCTAGGATTAATCTTTGAAGGGACGGACGGATGAATTGAAATTGGCTTGAACTGTCTATGGGAAAAATAACGCAGGCAATGAATGAATTGAATGCCTCGTCGATTATTCCAAGTTTTTGATGATTCAAGGATTGTAATGTTTTGTTAATATCTGTTTCGTAATTATTGTACGTGTATGTGTGTGTGTGGTTGCCACTGCTTCCGTCGTTACTATTTCTTCACTCTCCGTGGGAGCAATACCATCAGCATCGAAATTACGCTACACGCTCGATAATTTGACTGAAAAGTTTTTGTTTGGACTTTTCGAATCCCTTTTGACGATTCAATTTGGTTTTAAATGAGCAAAGTATGCGAAACGCATATCGCATGTGCCCAGAATAACAAGCATATGGACCATTCGGTATTTTAGCGTGTTTGTTGCCTTTTTAGCCATTTAGTTTATCTAATTCGTCTAAATGCGTCTGATATGCTATGCAGCATCAATATCAGCGGACTGTTTGTGGGTGTGTGTGTGTGTGTGTGTATCACGAGAACGAGTATGATCGTTGTTCAATGTTCATTGCTCATGGTGATTGGGTTTCAGTTTTTGCGCTTAAAGCTTTTTTGCAAACTCCATTAATAATATAGAATTTAATCGGATTCACTTTTAGAGTGCAGAAATGACAGTGACTCGAAGCTTGATGGGGAATCAACGAAGCATCCATCTAGTTTTTACCGCAACCATCACCACCACCGCCGCCATCAGTGCACCACCACAAAACCGCCTAAGCTCTCATCGCAAAACGTTACCATCAAATCAACGACATATTTAATATCAATATTCGATGATAATAATAATACTAAATTCAAAATCGAAGCTCACCGAATTGGGAATGGGAATGGGATGGAGAGGGGGATAAGTTTCGTAATGTGTGTGTACGTTGTTGTGTGTTCTGTATATGCATATTTATATATACAATATTAGAAGTGTTTGGTATGCTATTCAAGCGTACCAATGTTTTTCTTTCACAATATGATACATCCATTGAGTGAGTGAGTGAGTGAGTGAGTGAGTGAGTGAAAGAGAGTGGGTGAACTACGTTTCGTCATTTTGATATAATATACGTGCAAATGGACAAAATGCGCATCGATACTCTCAGACACACACATACACACAGACGCACACAAACGCACTCAAACATCAGCATCAGCATCACCATCATCATTCCTTGTATTGGCATCGTTCAAACGATGACGATGTATCGTCGTCACATGACGATATGCCGATAATGAAATTGATAGTTGATGTGTGCAAAATGTATGTGCCGATAATAACATCTCGTAAAATTTTATCGATTGGGACTGTCGAAATGAGAATGAGTTTGCTTCAAGTGAGAGGGATGGCGGTGGGTGCAAACAAAAAATTAAAGCCTTTTGTACACACGGCAAAACATTGAGCCACATGCAAAGCACATCCCAGCAGCATAATATAACTGCAATACATGAATGGGCCATTATGCGAAGTTTCACGCACATATTTTAATTCCAAAGCGAATCTGAATAAATACGATTTTGCTCTTTTTTTCTCTATCGCCCCTCACCAAACAACCCCATGCCTCTTTTGCGCTTCATAATGCTATTTAGCAATCATTTGCACACTTATATTGACACGATACATACGCACACACATTCCTCGAATATAGATTGATTATTATTATTATAGTATTTGTTTTGACAAAAACCAAATGCGTTTCGAAGTTTTCAAATTTACCACCAACCGGAAACTTTTCCCCCGTAACGTTAAAGGAAAACCATCAATATTAACGATTTAATAAAGTTCTACATACACACACTCCATTTCAATCGATGTTCGTTTTCTAACTTGGCATTCTTTTCGTTGGGTGTGTGAATGTGTGTGCGTTTCATTATTAATCACAAAAATGCCTAAATCACATTTACCGTGGCAAAAGTATTTATAATTCGTGTACACATACAACATCTAATCCAAAAACCAAAGAATAGGTAGGTAAAAAGCAGCATCGACATCAACTGTTATTAAAAAAAAAAAAAAAAAATCGACATCAACCGAATCGAATGTTAAATAGTATGTAATAAATACGAGCAATGGATGGTATGATGGTGGCACCTTTTGATTCTTGGCCAACTTAAAACTCAGCAAGTTTTCACTCATAATCGAATTTGGCAAAGTTCATGTTAAAGTAAATGGAAAAAGTCATTTACAGAGTCCATTTCCATGTGTTGTTGTGAATTTGCTGGTGTTACCATTGGTCCGGGTGGTCCATTTGCCGCATTGCTAATTTTCCTCTCACTGATAAGAATTTTGCACAGCCAAATGAAATTTAAAAAAAAATCATCATCATCATCAACAACAACAACACATTTCTAACAAGTCTAAGCTTTTACTCAGTCACTTGACACGCTTCGCTCTTTCGTTCATTTATTCTCTCTTTTCCCTATTTTGTTTTCTGTTGCTACAATTAAGTCATATTATTAAATACAGATGCTTTTTGTGGAAAATGAGTGAAAGAAAGAGAGAGAGGGAGAGAGAGAGAGAGAGAGAGAGAGAGAGAGAGAGAGAGAGAGAGCGAGAGAGAAAAGGTGAAATTGCAAAACCCATGGTTCTGGTTTTGAGTTGAGCTGAAATTGGTTGAATGCAAAAGTTGTTCTGTGGTTGCATGGTAGATAATTAGCATTTTGCACTAACTTAAAACCGACAAGAGTAAAAGCACACCAAATGATGGGAACGTCACAAACAAATACCAAAAAAAAACTAGTTTTCAGTGAATGTTATGTGGCAGAGAAAAACAAACAACGAAATCAAGACGAACAAAATAAAAACAACACACGTCAAAAACAACAACAAACGGCAACAACAACGATGATGATGACGGCATTAAATAATTTCTTCCTGATTATACTCAACAAATAATACTTTGCACCCATGACACAGAGCTTGAAAAGGGGTAGGTCGGATTGTATAACGAGAACGATATGGTGAAGGCTGGGGGGTAGGTGGGGTAACGGGGGACGTTGGATCGGGCAAAACGACGGTGATATGCGACTAAAACAGCAATCGCAACAACCAGCTCTTGTGCACATATAAATGAACACCGAATAAAATCTCTAGAGGCTCGTAAAGATCGAAATTGATATGATACTCGACTATGTATGTATATGCGTGTGATTGCTACAGAACGAATACAGCAGCAGCAAAACACAAGAGTAAAATATATATATAACCAAATGGATTAGATTGGGAACGAAAGCTTGGGGACTAAAACATATAAGTAACACAGACAGAAACAGAGAGTGAAACGCCTTACAGATACACACATACGAGAATGAAGAAGAAGAAGAAGAAGAAGAAGAAGAAGAAGAAAAAGAAAAAAAAATTCCAAAAAACGAATCGAGGACAATCTCGAAGAAGAAGCTGCATGCTCGAATAATAAGTATTTACGCGAGAAAACACAATGCAAAGCTTAGTTGCGTGACATCCGGTCCGGATTCAGTTATTCAATATCAACTGTATGACGACAATTCAGAAATGGCAGCAAGTGGAAGCCAAGGCAACAAACACACATCACCATCACCATCAAGAGCGGCAGTGGTGGCGACAACAACGACGACAACCAACAAAAGCAGCAGAAAAAAAAACCGAATGTAATACAAATAGAGATTGAGAAATTGTGAGTGCGCGACAAATAGCTGAATGTTGAATGCTTCCATCTTTATAGGCATCTTGACACCAGGAATAAGAATGGCTCAAACTCTTCAGCAATCACAGTGTTATGTTGCGCGCATCTTTCATTTTCTCTCGCACTCCTTTTCAGTCCTCGCTCTTGATCGTATCTCTGTGCTCCTGCTGCTGCTACCATCTTTTCAGCTACGTATTCCTCAATTCGGCTGCTTGTTATTGTTATTATTATTTTTATTGCTAATATTTAAAAACAGACAACGGTATTTTGTAAATCTCACTCGATATTATTATATCTATCTGCGTGTGTTTGTATTGTGAATGTTATAAATGTGAGTGAAGCTCCGTACACTGAGCTCAACGGCTTCTTTTGATCCATATTAATATACACCCCGTTTTACAGCTACATACACATACACACACTCACCCAGCAGACCGTAAAAGATGTGAACGAGAGCGAAACAGAGAGCGAACGAAATTGTCTATTTATTTATTTTGCAACTCTTCGTTTCGCGATAAATTGAAGTCAATCATTTTGCTGTCATCCATTTTTATTATTGACTTTAGAGAACAACGTCAATGGAGAATGTGAATAGGAAGAAAACGAAAAAGAAAGAAACGGCAAACAATACACGAAATGAAATGTGTAAATGTCAGCGTAAGATGATCTGAATGCGGATAAATTTTCGACTTTTCGACTTTTGTAACGAATTTTCTCTATTGTTCAAATGCTTTTTCAATGGTTTTTTTTCTCGGTTCCTGTCCTTTTCGGTGCCTCCCTTTTGTTTGCTGAACCGTTTTTGTTTATGTTATTGTGGCAGTTTATTTTTTTCCTTCTTCTTTTCAAAATTCGAGGATACAAGAAGAACGCAGAAAACGAAGCAAATAAGTGTTGCTAAATAATAACCATTTGAAAGTTCTGAGTACAATCGATTGTAATTAAACAAACGAAGAGACAAACCAATAAACCATAAAAGAAGTCTATTTAAAAGGCTCTAGGTGTGGGGCCGTATATATTTACCTCGTTTCGCTTATAAACGATAATATTTTTTACGAAATCGTCCCATTCGATTGCCAGTTATCCGGATTTGCCCTCTTTCACGCTATGCGTTTCGATTGGTACTGATACCGTTTACTCGCAAACACTTTATAAAATGTAATAAAACGCTCATCCGAGCAATATCGATCGTTTTGAGAGAGAGAGCATTCTTACTTTAATATATAAAATACATCGCACAACAATCACATTAAGGGCAATATATTTTAGTTCTTTCGCTCTTTTTTCTTGTCTGTTTCTCCTTCCACATGTTTCATCTTTCCACTCTTGGTATTTGTTTGGATCACTTTTTTCTACTTTATTTATTTTTTTTATTCATCTTCTTTCTCCTTCAGTGTTCTTTTTCATTTTTTTTCTTTTTCGTTCACCCTCTCTCTGGCTCAGTTTTTGAGCTCACATCATTCATTTTGAAACTCTCTAGTCGCAGCGCTCCGGCCACTGATATTTTTATCTCTCGTGACCCGTTCGGTATTGATGCAAGTTTCTTCGCTCTATTCTTATACTCAATAGGGGGAAGAAAAAAAAAACAACTACACATTGCTCAATTGACTTTTATACTCATTCTTTTCGAAGAAAGTTATTCGTTGTCTAATGTTCTGCATATTGAGAGTTTGCGGTCGGCATAGTCATCAACCAATTCGGACGCTATTCGTATGCGTTCTTCAATCCACTCGATGTATGTGCTGTTGGTTTCTTTTTTTACTTTGCTTGTTTTGTTTTATACGTACGAGTAGTTTTGTTCTCTCTCTCTCTCTCCCCCCCCCCCCTCCCCCTCTCTCTCTCTCTCTCTCTCGCTCTCTTTCTCTCTTCATTCTATCATCATGTCTCCAGACAGAGACGGAGGTCTCATTTTTATTCGGTTTTCTTTTTTGCGTCTCTCTTACTCTTTGTATTTGTCTGATTTTATTTTATTAATCTTTTTCCTGTTCTTTTTCGTCCAGTCTTTTTCCTACACATCACGAAAAACTTTATCTATTTTCTTTCAGACGATTTTCGGTGGTTATTATAAATGTATTTTGATCCTTTTGATACTTTGTTATATTCAATAAGCTAATTGATTCAAATCATGATAACAGCCATCATAGAGGAAACTGGGGTTATGCACACAACAAACACAGGAAAACCAGTTTGCCATATCTCAGTAATAAAACATCGATTAAAATTCTCTGGTTGCTCAATTTAATATAAATTATGGGGTGGGCAGCCGGAGCATAGAGCATCAACTTCTTGAAATAGGCCCATTGACAATCACTGTGGTAGAAAATATCAGTTAATTGATTCATATTTTTTTATTATGCAATTTCATGTTTCTTTAGCATTGTGGTTGTTGTTGTTGTTGTCGTCTAGTTGCAGTCATAGAGCGTATGCCATAATTGCGCGAGTGAGTGTACCGTTTTGTGTATTCGTCGTTGGTTGCATTCAGTCAACACAAAACAGGCGCGCACAGCATGCCTCCAAAATTGTTTCAACAGTCACATGAAAAGCAAAAGAATATTAGCTATATTCGGTTGATGGCAGTTCCATTATTCGTGATTTTACTCATTTTCTCATCGACTTCCGTACCACAAACAGATAGAAAGTGAGAGAACACGACACGCCCGTCAGTATTTCGCTTTTATTCAGAAAATTTAGAAATACAACAAAAAAGACGTATTTAAAATATCGTTTGAAGTGAATGTTTTCAAATGAATATGAGCAATATTATTGGAGCAAAGCTGCCAAACTCAATGACCATGTGGTGTGGAGAAACAAGGTTGATTCGATGTTGGACGTGTTTGTATTTTTGTATGTGCATCTATGCTGTGCTACGTTCATTTGGTCGTTGTGTGTTTGTGTGTCTCTCTCTGAGTTGTGTCTGCCAGACTCGGGGTCGAGCTGCCATTTCTCGATCATAATCATCTGAATAGCAGAAAACGAAGAAAGTTTTGTTTTAAGTGATGTCATTTTTGACATTAATCGCATATGTTCGCTAAACTAATGACTGTGCACAAATTGCAAATGCTTTGGGATAATTTATCATTGATATCAGACAGAACGCATTGAAGCAATACTGGGCCATCGACACACAAATGCACAGACTAATATAAATGATCGCGCGTTCACACACACACACACACACACACACACACACATCGAGTGCGAAAGACGGGTCGACATCATACGCCACATCATACCAAATATTTGTATAAGGTGTTCACTTTAATATAGTACGTGATATAGTTGAAATTAAATTATCGACTGAAAATGGATAGATGACAATGACAGCGAATGTGTGATAAAACTTATTTGAGAGAGAGAGAGAGAGAGAGAAAGAGAGAAAGAGAGAAAGAAAGAAAGAGAGAGAGAGAGAGAGAGAGAGACCAAAATAGCAGACGAAAATGAGAAACGAATAAAGAAGATGAAAGCATTTGAATTGACATTCAGATTTCCGATTCGATTTTGGGAATGTTTATATTGTGTGCACAAATGAACCTCATTTTCACTTAATTCGATGGCAATCATGGAAAGGAAAAAAAAGATCACATTATTACAAATTATTTACGGTGGAAAATTGAAAGTTTAGCCTGTTAATGTCATTGTTAACAATAAATACTTTGATTGTTGTTCCATTTTATGGAACTGTAAATAAAGCGTCTTGATCCCATCGTAAGTTCGACATAAATGCGGATAAATCGTTTTGGAATGCGTACTCTATCGTGCTTTTTTTCTCTCTCTCCTCTTTTCCGTCTACCGCACGTTGATTCATTCGTATTATTCTCAGCATTTTGTGGTCGACTGCAGTTAAATCAACGCAACAAACAAACAAACAAACAAACATTTCATGTGTGTTTTTTTTTATTTTCGAGGGCGCCAATTTCCTGTTCATACCGGTAAGATATATACATGCGAATGTGTATGATGATGTGAAGCGTAAGAGTGTATATATATACATATAATATTATACATATATTGTATATAAATGTTCGTATCCAATTTCGATTTGAGGATTTCGTTCATGTGAAAAATAACCTTTTAGCATCTTGGCAATCGAATGGAACAGAGCTACAGTAACAGGGGCAGCTGAGCTCAAGGAAAAAGGCAATAGATTAACCTTCTCTTATCAATATCGTATAAACAAGCGAAACACGAATACAAAACCGTGGTAAAGGTAAAGTGGAATGGCACAATCGAAACGAGTTAAGCATTCGCCAAATCAACGGCTTGATTGTAAAAAAGCAAACAATCTTTCTTGCATTTGGTGTATGTGTGTGTGTGTGTGTATGTTCTGCCGCTCACGCAATTTTACCATTTCGCATTTCGCATTTCGCATTTCGAGTTTCTTCGAGTTTGAGAGGTAAGTCGAATTGAAAAACCGAGATTATCGTTTAGAATTGAATTGGTGAATTGTAGATGGATGTGATTTTAGTCAATGTGTGTGTGTGTGTGTATTTGGTTGGTTTGCCGTTGTCGTTACTTTTGCTGTTGAAATGGCATTTTGCTAAAGCTATCAACTACCTCAACTGTTGTTCAGCATCAATGGCTCATGCCACCGTATACATCAATTTGGTGCATATTTTCTAGTCTCCCGCTGCAGAATTACGTTTGCTTACGTTACATCGCATTGCGATGTTGAAAGACTACAAACACTTGACTTCAATTATTTTTATGTGCGTCGTTTTTATTGTGTATGAGCAAATCGTTATTTTGCCCTTTTTTTGTTCCTCTCTCCTCCTGCCGATTATTCCTCATTCCCAAAGACCCCCGTTATGCGATGGCTTGAATCCATCTCGTAACAATTGTGATTTCCGTTTGTCTCCATCACGTTTATTTTATTACTTTATTTCCTTTGCCATTTGGTTGCTCTCAAATTGACTTCGATATTTTCATAGGACCGCAGATAATCACCTGATTTTCTACCTTTACCGTTCGCAACATTTTGATCGGTGCGTGGCTTCAACCATTTACAAACAGTGACAGTGAAATGGAGACAGAAAAAAAGACGAAAATTCTGACCGAGAATGTGTGTGTGTGATGTGCGTATTCCATACAGCGAGGGCTTTGTTTTTGTTTCCGTTTCAAAGCACTTTTGCTTGATTTTATTTTATTTTATTTTTATGGGTATATTTTATTTGTAAAATAGGTATCATGTAACTGTTTCACAATCATAGATATGCTGGTCCATGGTGGAGGTATTGATCTCTTTACCTAGAGAAATGCTTACAACGTATCGTGTATTAGTACTGAGGGCTCTTGTCAGCCGAAACGGCTATTACCTTGTCAATATTGAGACAACAAGCACAACAGCAGCGTGCACAGATGGAGATAGATAGGTAAAGATAGAGATGACAGCACGAGATGCGAATTGAAAACGACTCTCTCTTACACACACACACACACACATAACACACCGATACCGCACAGATAGAGGAAAACTAAACAAATTTGTCAAACGAAATCGACATAAAAATAACATACAATAACAACAATAACAATAACAACAAAAACAACAGCAATGAGGATGAAAATTTTGCAGACTACGCACATACACTATTCGCGCTGTAAAAATGGCACAGGAGTGAAATAAAAGAAATGCCGTAAAAAATAGTAGAAAACTTTCCAAGCTTCGCTATCACGCATTTCGTTCACTTTCAACAGTTCGTATCGTACTGTTGTTCTTTGGCAATATTTTTACGAAGCAACAGCAACAGCATCATCAAAATGAGCACACAAGAAGTTATAGCAAAATGCTCACATATCATTATCCTGACATCGAGAAAATGACAAGATGAAGCAAATGGGTGAACACAATGGTAAAAGCCGATGCAAGAAAAAGAAGAAGCACGCACAAAATGAAACAAAGACAAAAGATAAAAAGAAACACTGATGGAAAACAGGAAAAATTGCAACCGGAGATGAGGGGGTGGAGTACATGATCTCTTACTCTAGAATCTCGAAGCTGTCGGTTCTCTTTTATTCATTTCATCGCTCATCACAATCACTCTCTCGCTCTCTTTCTCTATCTCTCTGTCTGTCTTATAATATATTGAACAACATTTGAACATTTTTCGGTATGAAACCGGAGGATTGCGAGGCAAATAATGCGCAGATCGTTATGCTGCTGAGTGTTATTGCTCGATACATAGATCCTGTGCACATTACGTTACATTACACAAACAACGACACCGTAATGTCGAAATAAGCTTTTCTAGCTGTGGGCATTGTTTAAATGTACACAAAGTTGTTGTTTGCTTGTGCGATACGATTACCAATGAAAGTATCTAATTGAATTAAAATTGATATATCCAGACAGTATTGGTTTTCACTGTGTGGAATAGGCAAAGAGACAAAGGGGACGAATAGAGAAAGGAAGCGAACGATTGAGCGAACAAACGAGCATGAGCGAGAGAGCAAGAGCAAGAGTACGAACATGTAAGAGTGAACACATTTTGGGTTGAGAACAATATGCTCGTTTTGGCAGATTCGCTTGAAGGGCTTTACTCTGTTCGTATCCTATTTCAACAGCAACCGATGATAGATATTTTCTCTCTCTGTTGCAAAATGCTCATTTTCCTTTGCTTTTCATCTTTTGGTGTATTTTCTGTCACTTTCGCTTTTTCCCATGCTTTCGATTCGTTCGTTCTCGCTTTGGTTCTTTTTTTCACACTTTGCTGCTGGTTTTGGTTTTGTCAGATGTGCAACAGCATTTGCTCCTATATGTACATTGTACACACGAACACCATATCGCACATTCGACGAATCCAAATAAAACGTGTGGTCGATTTGTGTGTACGGGTTGGGCTATACATATATTTTCATCTAAATTAACCATATAGATTCTTTTACATCAAATAAGTTTTATGATTGGTGGCCTCAAGCTATTTAATGTCTTGAAGAAGGGCGAAACCCTCATTACACAGATCGAGCAAAAGTGTGTTCGAACCGAAAAACACCGCCAACACATTTTATACATATCGCAGCTTGATTAGGCAACAGCAGCAATAGCAGTAACGTTTGTTAAACAAAAAGATCTCCTTCTTTCTCTTTAACACACTAGATTTTTATCTTTAAAAAGAAAATAAATGTTGCTGGCAAAAGAGGCAACATCAACAACACTAATAACAGACTGGTAAACTTTTCATCGACGAAATAAAGAGCGAACAAAAAAAGCGTTAGGTTTGCGTATCTCTTTTCAGTCTTCGTTTTCTCATCATCATTCTTTTTTTCTATCTTGAATATTTTTTTGTCTTTCATTTGGCGCTTTTCACAGTTTATTCTTTTTTTGCCACCGCTACTGATTTCATTCCACTGAAAATTACTTTGCTAACTAACAAACACAGCATTAAAATGTTCAACCTCACGTTCGTTAGACATCGTTTCATTAGTTACACCTATTCGTGGTGAGTGTGAGTGTGAGTGTGCATGTGTGTATCAGTGTGCTGTGTATTTATGTATTTGTATTAGATTGCATGGGCTAATACCGTTGTCCCCTTTTATCTCTCATTCATTGAACATTTTCAAACAGCCATGGTATTAAACGCGTTGCAAAGCGAAAATAACAACGAGGTTTATTGAAAATATTTGCGTTGTTGCAGTCGTCTAATTCACAAAATACAACAGCGAATGAGGAACCAAAAAAATACCTTCAAATAAAAAGAAAGGAAAAGAAGAATATTTTCATGAGCAGAGGAACTACTGCTCTTTGCTATCTTTTAAAACGGAATTGTTCTGCTGTTGCTGCTAAAGTATAAGTGTGTGTAGTCGTTGTTTGCCTTCCGCACCAAATTCGAAATGGGGCAAACGTTCGTTCGTTTTCTTCACCATTCAAAAAGTGTAATATATAAATTTTCTGTTTGTTTCTTCTCAATTTCCGTTGTGTGCTTCAGAGTTTCAGTTTTCGATCACATTCGACTAGTGCGTTTGTTTCATTTCATGTTGGATTTATCCAGATCGTTGTTTCGTACGATGTCGTCGACTGAATGATGATTGAAAGCCAGAAGTATGCTTACTTATTGCCTTTCTCATGCTCTTGCACTCGCTCTCTCTTTCTCTCTCTCTCTCTCTCTCTCTCTCTCTTTCTCTCTCTTTCTCTCTCTCTCGTGTGTCGTCCTGTCTCTAATCCAAACAATCCCAATCACTCTCTATCGCCCTGATTCGAATGTACACATTTCTGGAAACCAACCATCTATTCGACTAAAACAAACGTAATCACAGTCCAGCTAAAAGTCACGTAAATTGTACTCATAATATATCATACATTCGAGACAATATTATAGAACCTATACAATTTTTGTTCATTCGAAATGTCGAGTGCTCAGGACTTGATGGTGAATGGAGCCGGAAGGCTGCTCACCACTGCTACCGAACCGCACATATTTCGAAAGTCATTAATGCTATAGAATAGGGCGCATCGTCAAGAAATTATAGATTTTTGACCTCTAACATTTTTATTAACCAGAATTGAAAAAGAAACAATTTCCAGTTGAAAAAAAATCATTTTTTTAAAAACGACGCCCCGGGCGATTTGAATTTTGCATGATAATGCCTTAGAAAATCATAGAAAATAGATGGAAATCTTAGAGAAAACTCTCTTTGTTCAAAGGAAATGAATCAAAAAACTATTACAATCTATAAAATTCGTTGAATATCATAATTCCTGCAATTTATAATTTAAATAAACTCATTTTTGTGTAAAATCGCTATAAAAAAAATGGAGAAATAACTAATTTTAACGGGTTTTCTACTTTTTTTCGTCAATTTCTGCACCTATTATAGTAGATTTGCATTGCAGTCGCTTGTTGTAATATTCGTCTTTTGAAACATATTCAAAATACCATACAGATTCGAACAAGTACTCCATCAATATCTCAATGTACTGCCGACTAATAACATAAAACTCTGGTCCATTTCATCCGTGCGTGTCGCATACTGTCACATCATTGAAAAGTTGTTTTGTCGTTTCCAAATGCAACCAAATGAATGTTTGTGTGTTTGTGAGCATCTCTGTTTCTCATATTTGAGTATCTGTGACAGTGTGCGATATGAACACTGGGATTGATGCACACTGCTTATGCTAACTGGTTCAGGGTGCAAAAGAAGAAATAGAATGAAAGAGAGAAGAGCGAATCTCATCACAGTTGTGTATAGTGTGTGATTTCAACAAAATACTGCGCACATACAAATGGATCAAAATTTTGTGTTAGTAGTCGGCAGTACATTGAGATATTGATGGAGTACTTGCGGGTACTTTTGACGTTTATCAAGTAGTAAAAATCCCCTTGCGCTTGTCTCCAGTCGTGATGCTGATTTGAACACAACTCGAAATGCATTCGGTTCACAGAAAAAAAGGATAAAAATTTCGATTTACCGTTTTGTTCTGTTAATTTTGTGAAATCATTAAGGTTAAAACAGTTTGTGGATTTCAGAACAAAATTAAATGTCTGTGGATTTCATGTCACGTTCAATAAAATTAGTTCAGATTTTAATAGTTTTTTGATTCATTTCCTTTGAACAAAGAGAGTTTTCTCTAAGAATTCCATGTATTTTCTATGATTTTCCAAGGTGTTTTCATGGAAAATTCAAATCGCCCGGAGCGTCGTATTTTTTAAAATAAATTAATTTTTTCAACTGGAAATTGTTTTAATTCTGGTTAAGAAAAATGCTAGAGGTCAAAAATCTATAAATTTTTTTTCTGACGATGTGCCCTACTATAGAATCCCACTTTCGTTTTCTCTCTTGAAATTTAATGCAATATCGTCAACAAGCCAATGGTTTTGGGGTTTGAGTTGATTCAAAATCACTAAGTTTTTCAGCCACTTTCCTTCGGTAACCGACACACACACAAACACATAAAACACGAAAAAAGAGAGCTGCCAAAACACGACACCAACACAAAAAAAAACTTTCACAACTCAATCATGGGGGAGTCAACAGAGTTTATCAATGTGTAAAAAAAAGTTTTTATCCACCGTCAAAATCCCCAAAACAGATATTAACTGATGCGTAAGTGAAAATTTATTCACAGTCAATACATTATCGGTGCTTTGTTTGTCCGATATCTTTAACACCAACTGAGATAAAAAGCAGGCGGAAAAAAAGAATATCACAACGCCTTACGTCAGCGACTCGACAAGTCTAATTAAAATTTCGAAGCCCTCCCTTCGAAAAAAATACACAGACAAACCACATACACGGCCGCAGTGGAGTACTTCCATTATTTAACCACGTGTTCAATGGAAAATCACAGTTAAAGACATGAGGCATGAAACGTTTGGATTTTTAGCAAACAAAAAACGGCCGCTCCTTAACTTTTAATACCTTGTAACACACAAAGTAAACCGTTTCATTTTAACCGAAAATGCCTCATTTATGTATTGAGGTAAAACTAATGATTTATTGACTCAATTTCATTCCATCGTAAGATCGCATGACGCTAAATATTAATCGATGGTTTTCTAAATCTGTGTGGAAATTGTTAGGTTGGCGATGCTTTTCACTTTTGCATATTTTCCCAGAACTGGTATGAAACTGCCTTGAATATTCCATCAAAGAGAGAAAAATTTATTTAGAAAAAAAAATTACATCTTGAGAGTGGCTATTCGATTTTCAACTAGCAAGAGAATCGGTCCGTTGTTTCACTCTTTCGTTCGTCCACTCTCTCGGTCACACAATTAATGACAGAGAATATGCATAGTCTTCTTGTGTGCAAATGTCTGTTTGGCCAGTTCATTTTACATGCAATATTTTATGGATCAATTCACCAAGCCACAATCATATTCTCGCATATGCAAGCACAAATTTTTCGGGCACAGTAAATTGCAATTCACCCGTAAGCATTGAGTCCATTAATTGATGATGCTGACGATGTAAAATTATCTGTTCGATGCCAGGAAGCAAATGGAAGCGAGAACACAAACGAGAAAACGTACAAACGAGAATGATAGAAAATGTGTGACGGCAACAGTTCAAACGTGAAATAAAAAAAGGCGTGTGATGAGTGTGAGTCTCTTTTATTTAAATCTTTCGAAACAATTGACGCACATATATATTAAATGGAAAATGGAATTCAATTGGCATTCTTTTGTCATCGAACGACAGTTTCAATCACATATATTGCCACCCGCACAACCGCCCACGATTGACAAGCAACGTATCATTTTGTCTCTCATCGATGGCATTCATCATGGCAAAAACCACGCAATAAATAATGATACCATTCAATGAACTGGCTAATTAAATAATTTATAACTTTGAATTAACAATTAATTAAAAACTCAAATAAAAACTACCAACGATCATGCAAACTCTGTATGTGTGGACAGAGTTAAGTCTTTTTCGCTCATTCGACAAAAACCAACGTTGGAAAAATGCAACATAGTTATGGTATTGGGCCAAAGCGGCGGCGGCCATTCAACAATTCAATCACACACTATAAACCATTGCATCATCAAACTCTCGAGGCACGGGAGAGAAAAACTCTTGTTTGCGACAAGTGTTTCTCTCCGGCCTATTTTCCCTTTTTTTATGCAGGACTATGTTGCGTTGTAGTTGTTGTTGTTGCTGGTCTTTTTATTTGTCGTTCCTCTGTTGATCTCCATTATTCTCATTGGTTTTTATTTTGCTTGTCATTTTCAATACGAAAATGTTACAAAAACAATAGTAGAAAAATGTTTTGTATATAAAGCCATTTTGATTTCATGGCTCATTTGAGCTCTCATTCGAATACATCACACACTCTGCCAAACGATATACATTGTGGATCTCTTTTACTGTTTTTCTTTCTCTCTCGCTCTATCCTTCTCTCAATCGCTGACTCGTCCGATGGTTCATTCAATCATGATGACTTTCAAATTTAAATAGGGCATAAAATGATAGAGCGGGAGGCAGAGAGAGGGCAGAACACAGAAGTATATTCACAGCAAACGGATGATGAGATTCTTTTTTTCTTCTCTCGTCAGTGTGCATTGTATTGGTGAACGATAAACGGCATGAACGTTAGTCACAACTAACTTTATTAACAAAGCAATTTTTGCTCTAAATGCTGAAATAACGTGATTTTCTAATTAAATTTAATTACATTTTGTACTACGTAGATCAAGTGAAGACTGCAATTGACCTGAATGTCGTCGCTTATACCCACTAACTGGCCCGGCCCTTCCCATCATTGCCTTTCATTACAGACATTATGCGAAATCGCCGCTCAAGTAAAACTCATCAAATGAGAAAATTTAAAGAAGAATGGCTAAGGCTCTGTCCACACTTAAAATTCAAGTACTGCATAAAAAAACAGACGCGAAAAAAATGTTCGAAGGTAAACCATGGACCAACGAATGAGATGAAGACGAGTTTAAACAAAAAAAAAAACCATACAACCAGCGAAACATGCAATAGCATTGAAAATGAAATTAAGCGATAATTACAATCTCTCGTGTATTCCGCATCGGCGTGCTGCCCTTCCACCAAGTAATCAGTGGTGCTGGACGAGAACCAACCACCTCGCACCAAAGTTGATATTCATTATCAGCTGATAATGGACGATTTTCTCCTTGTAATTTCACCCACAATGGACGTACTGTAAAATATAGAGAAAAAAATGGAGATAAAGATGAAAGCGAATCACAATTTAATATATTGCATACAGACAGAAACAAATAAAAATGAAACACCAGCAACAGCATCGCAAATGAATATTGCTGTCGCAACTCATTGTCACACGGTAAAGGAAAGAAATGGAAAAAGGAAAAGGAACCAAATGAGCTGAATCAATGGATGAATGGATGAATGGATAAATGAATGAATAAAATGAATACACAAATAGAATTGAAATTACGCAAATTAAATGCTTTTTGATTGTTCGGAGTGTGTGGGTGTGTGTGTTTGTGCGTTGTGATGTCCAATAAAAACCATTAGCCAATATACATATATCTCTGGTAACAATAGCCGTGCGATGTGTACTTTGTTCGGTGTGTTTGATACAATGATGTGATATTTTCGGGTGTGGATCGTGTTTGCACGGATTACAGGTTTATGCACGTGTGCACGCAAAAGTGAATGGTGCTACGGAATGAGCGATGAGGCTCTCCCGGATTGAATGAGCGTAAATCGCTTGAAGTTTTGACCAAACTTCGCTTTCGGCTAAAATAACACCGTAAATTCGATTGTCTATGATTATAATTGGTAGTGAATGGCATGCATATTTCAGCATTTACGCACAATTTGGTTCGAATTTATCAATTTATGTATTTATTTGTCGCTGCAGGGCTGAAAATCTCCAACCCGAAAATCCAATGCACACTTTTTTATTTTCACAATTGCTTAATGGGCGCGTTTCAATTCACGTTTCCACCGTGTAATCGAGCTGCTCAATGCACGCACATGTGATTCTATCTTTAGCGTGCTGCTGTTGCCACGTTTTTTGTTTTACTTTTGGTTTCTCTCTGCGTGTCCCTTTTTTCTCTTTCCCTCGTTCGATTTCATCAATCTCACACCACCCCTTTTTATCGCTGGTCCGCCTGTGATTTTTGCGCTATATTTTTTCGTTTTCTCTTTCACACACACACACAGAGAGAGAGAGAGAGAGAGAGAGAGAGAGAGAGAGAGAGAGAGAGAGAGAGAGAGAGAGAGAGAGAGAGATAGCATGTGGACTGCCGTGTTCACGTTTGTAAAGCTGGATGTTTTATCAGAAAACGGCCAATTAAACTGAGTTATCATTACATTAATTGGTCGCATTAAAAAGAGCTTGACGTTTTCCCTTTTATCAAATGCTCTTATTCTCCATCTCCTTTCTACTCGCGCTCTTGCCTGTATACAATTCTGATGGGCCGTTGGTGCTGATTTTTTTTTCTTTCTTTCGTGTGCGTGTAGTGCTTGTGTGCTCGAACACAATTTTCTATGTGCACTTGTAAATGGAATATTAGATGGAGCATGTGAGTGACCTATGTTATGGGAAACACATTTCATTTTCGGACGCGATGTTTGTGCTCACGATGACTCGCATATTTCGCTCTCGAATTTAATTCCAAGTTTGCTTGCTTTCCTTCAATCTTCTCCGCCACGTTTTTCTCGTCTTCTCTCTCATTCTCAATCTCAATAAATATATATGTTTTTTTTTCTATTCGAAGCGTGGCCTGATTCCTTGATGTTGCTTCCAAAACTCTAGCGGCACAACCATTTGATTTGATGGACTAAAGGCACACGGTAATAATATCTTGATGAAAGGTTGCCGTTGTGCATGAAATACTTTTTTGTTTGTGCTTAGAATGTTTTTGTGTGCGCCGCACAAAAGCAACCAACAAGAATTATGTATACGATGGGAAGCGAGAGTTGAAGAGAAAAGGGAACCGGTGAAGAAAAAACGACGAAAAAGCACACACACAGCCGATCCGAGCAGCAAAAAAAATGCACAAGAGACGTGACGACGACAACGATGTCTCTGGCTTGATGAGATATAGACGGTAGCATCGAATCAACAAATACGAATGATAGAGCACGACAAAGCGCCACAGATGATAACAGTTGAACAGGCATGCACAGGCATAAGCCCAAGTACACACACACACACACACACAGAAACACACACGCATACACTGAAGAGTGACAGAAAAATCAGGCAAACACATGAATCTTGAACCAATATTTTATTGACATAATATAATTGGAAAAGTGGCCGTTGAAAAGAAAAATTCGAAGCCGACTGATGAGGAGGCATCAACAACAGCAGGGGCAGCATCAGAGATAGCAGAGTGAAAAAATCCGAGCCGCATCATTTGTGGCAGCCACGGGCTAAAATACCCAGCAGAGAAAGAGAAAAAGAAAAGCTTACGACCTCATCCCAAAAATGTGAACGCAAAAATTATCTAAAATGGCGTCAAACGTAGTCGTAAACATGTTTTTACGCCAGCTTCTTTGTTATTCTTTCTTTTATTATTCATTTTTATACATCGTTCGTGAAATGGGTACAACGTTTTTCTTTTTTTTTCTTCCGCGTTTTTTTTGTGTAAATTCTCGAGCATTTGTGAATGTTTTCACGGTATTAGTCGCGCGTACCGCTAATACTACTGTTTAACTGGTTTTCATGGTTGCCGCTTCTGCCAAATATGATTGGAATTATACGAGGCGCTGTATTTTTCTTCTCTCGTTCTTCTCCCTTTTATTTCTAACTTTTTTGCGCGTTATATTTCATTTTTCTAGCTACATCTTTTTAAATCTGGTTTTTAATTTTTAATTTGATGGCTGTGACGGTGTCTTTGTGCCAAATGGATATCATTTGAATGTGATGTGATAGCATTCATGCTGTATTACGTTTGCTTGTGTTTGGCGTATTTTGTTGTCTATTTGTTTAAACAACAAAAAAAAAACGAATTGACACCAAACGTTCTTCACAAATTGAAAGTACGTGAAATGGGAATGCGTTTTACGCTAGCTTTTATGCGTTGTTGTCATTTGCTCATCAACGTTTCGTTATCTTCTTGCTTAAACCAAAAACCAAATATGCTTTGCTATTTCAATATCGTCGATATTTAGCTACCCGAATCACTTCATCGTACACATTTAGCCAAAACGCAGTTAGCATACAGCCATCTATGCATTGTTATTTGATGTGCTTTCTCTGCTGTCGTGCGCTCAATCTCACTTGTCTTCTTCATTCATTCGCTACCTTCATCGAACTTCATGTTATTGAACGCTGCTCTTGTTGCTGTAATTTGCTGGTTAATTTGGGAATGTGCAAGCTTGCGCTATATAAATTGATAGGATTACGTGACAGCACATAAGTATACACACACATAAACACGTTTCGATAGCGAAAAGAAGATGCGAAAAGTGAGACAGAAAAAGATATTCCAAGTTGAAAATGTCCCATATAGTTGGGTTTCATCGTATGTGCCCGCCTTTCCTCTCGCCTCCGATGTGCGTTTCTTTTCTCATTGGATTCTATATTTTTTTCTAACATTCTATCGTGCATTCTTGTCTTTCGTGTGCGCGAAATACATGTCATTTTACGTGAGCATGGTTGAATTATCGGCTGTGTGTAGTTTTCAGCACAAGCAGAACAACATTATGCAATAATGATGAGGCAAATTGCGAAAAAAAACGAAATCGTAAAAATTCGTTTTCGTACATTCGAAAAAATATTGGAGAACAAAGAGCGAGCGAGTGAGATAGAGAGTAAAATAGAACAAACAAAACAAGTAACATCAACACATGACTAGAAAAGATAGATAATCAGATGATAAGGAGGGTGTGAGAAAAAAAAATCATGTGCAATGGGGAAAAAACAAAAAAAACAGCTTGAGTAACGAAGTAAGTTGCTTTCATATTTAAAAAAAAACAACACACAAATGATAATAATAACAGCAAACATGTTTCCGTCACCGTTATTTAATCTATATATTTGGGATGGGCTACGGTGTGTTTGTGTACCGAAAGACTTATTCTTCGATACCTATAAGCTGATGCTTGTTTGTAGTTGATGCTGTTATTTGTGTGAATGTGATCGGGCCTCATAAAGAGTGATAACACATTTGAAACCGGCTAGAAAATGACACGCAACACAAAAACCATCATCATCATCCAAATCCATCGACATTGGTGCGAAATACATCATAGTGAACATCTCGGAAATCAGACTGTTCTCACTCAGATGGAGTTATGAAAAAGATGAGACAAAAAACAACAACACCAGAATATTACTAAGATATGTTCGATATTTATACTTACAATTCACATCCAACGTGATTGAGCTGACGATCGGCATGGTAACATTATTATTTGATGCCTGACATGTAAACACCATATGCAGTTGACGTCTTTCAATTTTTTGAAGATTAAGCACATTTTTTACACGATTCCCTGACAAAATGACAGACGTATCATCTAGTAGTGTCGTTTCGTGCCACCACGTTACATTCGGCAATGGTCTACCTGCAAATTGTGAAGACGGAAAAAATGAACCATTGAATGAGTAGGAAAGAGTAGAGCGGAAAAAAATTAGAAAACCAAACGAAAAAAAAATGAGAGTTGAAAAAAATGAGCGAGCGGATACGAATCACAATTTGAACAACAAGCAATGATAGAGTTCAATATGAATTCAGATTGAAAGCATACATCAAATCAGTTCGTGTATATAAAAATTTGGTTGAGTTTAAGAAAAGAACTAAGCATAAAAAAGGGCGCGCGCACACACCCACACACACATCGATGAAGTCAACGACAAAAAAAAACTTTTCTCAAGAAATGGAATGAGAAGACATCAAATAAACACGAAGCGCTCGATGAATAATGCAATAAACGCAACACGCAACATCGTTTGGCAAAAGCTTTCATAATTTCGGAAATCCGATAGCTTCATACCACTTTTTCAATGTGCCATAGACGTGGTCGCCTTCGTCATCGCAAGCGTTTCAACAAACGTGTATATGTCACACATTTGCCAAATACTAATGCTAATGCTAATGCCAACAAGCCAGCAACACCACACCAACAAAACATATGAAGAAAATCGAAGCCGAAAAAGCTCTGCAGTTATAGGCAATGTGATTATGAGCGTCGCATTTGTAGTATAAGCCAGAACGAGATGACAATCACAATCAATCAAATCGAAACGATGTTATTCCTTTCAATAAATCTGAATATGACAATTATTATCGCTTTAACTTGGGCGTAATTACGTTAAACAGAAAACCATAAAAATCTTCGATAAATCGCTTATTTCTAGTGGTATGCTTTCGATTGTCTCTGCTTGGGGGCAAAATGTGTGCAATAAGGATAGAGAGACAGAGAGCAAATACAACAACAAAAATGTTCTTTCACTTGCTGATCCATGCACTAAAATGAATATCATAAAAAAGTGCTAAGTGAAATGTGTGTACCGGCTGACATCTAGCAAAAGCCACCCCGTAGACAGAAAGAGAGAGAGAGATAGAGAGAGAGAGAGAGAGAGAGAGAGAGAGAGAGAGAGAGAGAGAGAGAGAGAGAGAGAGAGAGAGAGAGAGAGAGAGAGAGAGAAAGAGAGAGAGAGAGAGAGAGAGAGAGAAACGAAAAAATATAAACGATGCTGGAGAAAAAAAGATCGAAAGAAAACAATGAGCGTGTATTTTGGTGGTTGGAATGGGATCCTTTTTCGTTTTTCAGTTGTTCTTTAGTTAGTCAACGCTTTTTATGACTTTGACACTTATTGACAAATGTCGCATTTTCATTGCTGCCATAGCGGCAAAACTTTCGATCCATATGCATTTGCAGCGGATGAAGGCATACAGCATCCGTACTGTGAATATATATATATATTTATATTTACTATACATATATACATAAACAGACGCGCATTGAAAGCGAGTCAAAGACAGAGCATAACACAGCAACAGCAGTTCTATATCGGACGGTCGGTTGGGTAATGTTATTAGTCGGTTGTTCGGCATAGATGCTTTCAAATACCGATTATTTCGTACATGTTTTGTCACCATAATGTATTACACTGAGGTTTATACGATGTTATGATACAGCATCAGAACATCAGACGAGTTGAATAATAAAAACACGAAATAGAAACTAGTTTCAATTTTTTTAAAATTCAAAATCTCTTTTTTAAGTTGGCGGTTGGTGTTTTTTGCTCAATCTTGAACTTGTAGACACTTTGCTTTTGTCGATTCTTTACTTTATTGGCAAATGTTTTGGAAATCGTAAGCGAATATATTCCCATTGTGGCTTGTTGTATTTTAAACACGTAATTTTTAAGCAAAAAAAATGGCATTCAAGCGGATGGCAAGCGCTGAGCCATTTTCGTCACTCAACACATTGGTTTTGTGTGTCGTAAAAGCACGTTTAAACCGAAATACTCAAGCCGATGCTGTTGTATTATTAAAACCGAACAAAAGGCACGAAGAAAAAGTGAGAAGTGAACTAAATAACAAGATGAACTCAAGTGTATTTACTCAGAAGCGAACATTTCGACACACACACACACACAATTTTTTGCTTGCTAACTTGAGGTTGATTGTTAGTCATGAGAGTATGGAGACTCTCAATGCGACACTACAAGATGACTATCTGAATTCCATCAACCCCGATGTGAAACGAGTGAAAAATGTCACTCAAAACAATTTCAAATGTCGCCCATTTCCATACGTTAGGTCTTCATGTAAAATGTAGTTAATATTGTTCAAGCGACTCGCTTGTCCTATTTGTCATTCCATTTTCTAATAGACTGTATTACATGGTGAGGAAAATATGTGATATGTGTGTAGGTTCGGGTGTATGTTGTGCATACATGTGAAGGAGAGAGACACGTGAAACACCGAAAATAGCTGAAACGGAATTGCAACATACTTTATTCAGACCACCAAGTTGCAGCTCAAGCGGTTTTCAAAACACTAAAACGAAATCAAACAACAACGAAAACCAAAATATTTCATTAGCACACCTTTTTCGGAAAGTTTGGAAGACAGTAAAATACGGCAACGGGGTGTAAAAGTAAGAGAGTGAAAATGAACCGAAAAAGTGATGACATTTCCTTGTGAAAATTATATGCAACTCTGGTTCAGCACTTCGATAACTAACTACCTTATGAAGTACTTGTGGCTCCAATTTATCGTAGCTGAGAAGTCTCGAATGGCACCGACGACACCGTATCAACGCCAACACATGCAATGAAATTGGCCCCAAAACAACGAAGATGATGGGCCGATGCAAACCCTTTTCGAAAAATGGATTGTAGTTTTGAAGATATTTCATTGTGCACATAATAATTGAAAAGATCTTATGAGTTTCAAAGAGTGTGCCATACAAATAGTGACGACTGACTTGATTCGAAAGTACCGGGCCAGGGGGAGTGCAAATGATTGTAAGAGAGAAAACCACATTCAGCTGTGCCGCAGCATTGAAAATAAAGGAACCAGAAGGAACACACAAAAAATAATTCAAACCGAACTGAAATGAGCAGAAAAAGCATCGTGAAAGTGGCCAGAAAAACGCATCGAAATTGGGGAAGAGCGAAAAAAGAGAACGAGCGAAAGAGAGAGAGAGATAAAAAAAAGGGAAAAAGAAGCGAATTGAAAGCATTTCCAAATGAAACGATAAAATGTCGCCAACTAAATTCGGCAGCCAGCCATCTCTCTACTTTATTATGGTTTATTTGAATCGCTAGCTAGCGTTACATTTTTTGATGTTCTGTATTTTATTTCCTTTGCTTAACCATTTTAGTACTTCACACATACAGATCGAAGAGGAAGAGACAAAACGAGTGGAAAAAAGAGTACAGCAATATTCAAGCCATCCGTTCGACATTAACTATGTGCGATTTTATGTCTGTTGTATATGATTTTGCATCGTTTTTTTGTGCCCGTTTTGTTGTTGTTGTTATTCATTTTTTCGATTTTTTTTTTCTCTTCGCTTCGTTATTTTGAAATTCACGATTTGTTATCGTGTTAGATTTCACGCTTTTGCTGAGATGTGTTCATTGATCGTGTGCCTTTGCACGCGCGCACATCACTTTACACTTTAGCTTTATTGCTTTGGCTTTTCCGCTTCTGACAAAGCTCAAATGACAAAAAAAACTTTTTCTGTTTTTGTTGGTGTTGTTGCTTGATAACAGTGAAAAAAATCTGCGACAAAATTCCACCAGCATCAATGGCAGACATGACTCAATGGCACACGCACCAAACCGTTCTCTGAGCAAATTCACGAAAATTGAAATGTTTTTTTTTTGTTTTCATTTGCGAAAAACTGGTAAAGATATCTGAATACAAGTGTGACAGGAAATTGCGTTGATCAAGAGACAATAAAATCGCCTTTTCTCTATGAATCATTTATTGCCTCTTGCCCAAATCCTCTCTCTCTCTCTCTCTCCCTCTCTTGATGTCTAACGGAATATTTATGTCTATCGCGTTGTGTCGTATCACATTTGCCGATTTGTCGGGTTTTTCTTTAGAAAATTTTCACTTAATTGACATTTGTCCACATGGTTTTTGGGTATTCTTCGGTCAGAACTGTGAAAAACAAGTTCGATGTTTGTTGTGGTTTTCGTTTTGCTTCTGTTTTAAATTTGTCGTTGATGGCGATGATTGTCATACGCGCGAATGTTTGTGTTGAAGTTTTTTTCGTCTCTGTTTTGTATTGGTTGGCCATCCTGTTAAGCGGGTTTGTTGTTGTTGCCGCTGAGTTTTCGTTATTTTTAATGATCATCTAGTGAATGTTTGTGTTTTTGCATTTATATTTTCCATTTCTTTGCCATCGTTCCCGTTGTTCAGCGCCAAAAACCAAAACTTTTTAAAACTTTTGCTCTTTTATTCACTCTAATAATGTAAATTCGTTCGCTTTTTCTCGTTGACTACAGCATAATCGCATGTCTCTAGTGTTGGTGTGTTCTTCTGTGTTGGTTCTTGTGCTCTGGATTTTAACAAACTGCAACGCGAAATTTACTTGTACCATATCTTTCATTTCTGTCGTCCTTTTCTTCATTATCATCAACTCGGGCTGAGAGAGAGATGGAGAGAGATGGAGAGTGAGTGAGGGTGAGTGAGGGTGAGTGAGGGGCGACAAAATATGTGAAAGTCTACGCAATTTTCGTTCATTCGCATATTCACACATTTGAATTGAGTCAAAATTCAATAAATGAATGATGCTGGATCGTGAAATCAACTAACCATTTGAGAGTGACTAAGAGATGGGTTGTGTGTTTTAAAATATGATGTGAAATGATGGCCATATAATTTTGTTTCGCTTAAACCCCTTGTTTTCTTCGCATTAGTTTGTCTATTCACGTCTATATTCCAATTTTTTCCGTTGATCTTCTTCTTCCTTTTCGGTTTTTTGGTTTTATTATTTTTAATGAATTATTCATTATTTTGCAATTCAGAGAAGTAGCAGTCATGCAAACAACGCTAACAGCCAGCAGCTAACAGCCGAACCAACTAGCGAAATGATATTAAGAGGCATATATATGGAGTAAGAGTGAGAAAGAGAGAGGGGTGAGAAGCAAATTTGCTTGCCGGAGTAGAAATGGTGGCGATGGCAGCAACATTACAGCAATCTCTTGCTAGATAGGATTTCATATACACATTATGAGCAGCAATGGTTTTTATGTCTCAAAACACAGTGTGTGTGTGTATATTATGATATAGGGTTATGAAATTTGCAAAAATAAAATTGTTTGTGAGCATCGATAAGAGAAACTATGACGGCAATCATCTCTCATATATGTATATCTCTAATGGGCGCTGAGGACAAGATGTTCTCGTTGTGCGCTTTAAACGTTTTCAACATTGCCATGGTATATGATATGGCCCCAGCCTGGCCTAACGGGCCATAGCAACGCACAGAAAGTGCTCTAATTCCGTTCCTCTATCCTCTATTCGGTGAACAACGATTGAGTGCAATGAATATAATAAATATTTTTGTATGGTTTATATCTTATGCAATATGTATCTTGTGTGTGTATGAGTGCCAGTTCTCTCGTTCATTCATTTGCCTCATTCATTCAGTTTGCCACCACTGCCACCAATGCCGCCATACACTTGCTGTGCAATGCGCTCTCTCTCTCTCTCTCTCTCTCTCTCTCCGTCTCCTTCTGCTTCCTCACACGCTACGATAGAAAATATAGTTATTGTGTTTGAATTTGAGTTTGCATTCGTATCGCTCTTATGGTTCTCTATGAAAAGGCGAATGTTTCGTTTACTGTTCCGTATTTCATACATCATGTTCGCTGCTGCTGTCTATGCTGTATTTTTTTGTTATATTTTTGGAATACAAAGAATACAAGCTATGTATGAGATGCACGCATATGCTTAAATTGAATGCTCCGATCTCATTTTACTAATCCACTTAAAAGATGAAAAAGTTATGCAAATACATAAACGCGTTGCTGCCGCTGTGGCTGTCGACATTGTGTTTGCTTGCTCGCTCGATATGCTTTGCTTATTTTGCTTTCGTTCGCTTTGTTTGTCCGTGTGTCTCTTTATTTGCGTTTAAGCGGCAGATAGACACTGGGAGAGAGTGAGTGAGAGAGAGAGAGAGAGAGAGAGAGAGAGAGAGAGAGAGAAGGCGCGCGCAAATGGTGAGTACGAGAGATGGGTGCCGATTCTTTGATACACATTCAATATCAAATGTGGAATATGGCCCAAAGCATTTCTAAACAAATACAATGCACGAGAGTGTGCCGACAACAATCCAGACAAAATGCATTCTATCACACGGTTGGAAGCGTACAAAACTGTTTCGAAATCGGGTGTTTTCGGTATTGCCGTCATCATTGCCGCCAATGCAATGTCGGCAAAAGTTCGAGGTCCAGTCGAAAAACCACATCACGAAAAGTTGCACATAACCAAATAATTGTGATGTACAAATGCTCATTTCATCCAAAGTCCCAGCCGTTTGCAGTGCATCAGTTTTATACAAATATGAACTAAAACATCCCAAATGCATTCCATATCGAAATGGGTGAATAAGTGACGAGCTTAAAATGTGAAAACTAAGAGAGCGCGAAAACAAGGATTGTGCAAACAGTTGAGTTGAAATGTGAAAAATGCAAGTGCTTCATTTAATTGCAGAGCAATGGGTGCAAAGCAAACGCAATTCCATCGTACGAGAAAGGGAATTGAAAAGAAATGCAAACAGAAATGGCGAGAAGGGAAGCGAGAGAGAAAGAGACTAAAAAAAAGGGAGGCCAATAAAATTAAGCGGCATGAAGCATCAGGCATTAAGCTTCAAGGCATTCATTCACAAATAACTATTGAACGCACGAACGTGTGTTTGACTTGTGTGCGTTCATCAAACATTAATCAAAAGTAAAAATGAAGTGAAGAAGAGCAAGAGAGAGGTGAGGGAAGAAAAAAAATTCTTCGAAAGATGAAATGAAAAACGAACCATCAAAATAAATAGCCGAAACGAAAATCGTCTGTTTAACAGTGCACAAACAAAAGTATCTTCTCCATTAATCATTTCCACGCGTTGGTCGAAAAACGAAGGGAGAGAATCAACAGAGAAAAAAGTAGGTATAACTAGTGCACACTCACATAACAATCTCAACTGCTGCAAAAGCGTCAGCAAGTGTGTATGTGTGTTTTTTGTTGCTTGGAAATGTGGCGTCTGGCCATACGTTGAAATATAATAACGCACTAAGCGCTCCACATTTCGCACATTTCGCAGATTTCGCACATTTTGCACATGCAATCCAAACAGCCAATAAATAATAAATATCGAATAGGCACAAAACATCAACTTCTTTTTCGGAGAAAGGTTTTTTTATGTTGCGTTATATTCGGCATATATAAGTGAAGGGTTTGAGCACCCACAATTGATGATAGTTCATCAGTTGAACGGCAAACACAAATTTTCAACAGACCCATAACAAAAATCGACCATAATCAATGTGTAGTTTGTGTTCTGACATTTTGTATGCTGGATATTGAAATTATGAGAATGTTTATGTACTTGGGTTTGTTTGAAACTTGTAACATTCGTGTTTCCCCATCAAATCATTCATCTACATTTTTCTCCGGAGAAAATTGGTGCAACTTTTACTGTTTAATAACATCTCCGCAGCCCGCAGCGCCCAAAAACTCTAGTCGTCAAACAAAACCGAAGCAACCAAAGTTACATTAAAAACTACAACCAATTGGATTCGAATGCAATTCATATACCGAGTCACACATACACACATACAGAGAGCGAGAGAGAGAGAGAGAGAGAGAGAGAGAGAGAGAGAGAGAGAGAGAGAGAGAGAGAGAGAGAGAGAGAGAGAGAGAGAGAGAGAGAGAGAGAGAGAGAAACCGAGCGAACGAACGAGGCGACAATAAAACAAACAAACTTTTAACTACATTTGAAATACTTTCGATAAATAGTGAAAATAACGGGCACAAACACACACATACAACACCACACTACACCACATTTGTCGATGCCTTTATCTTGTCGCCCTTTTGCTGCACACAGATCAGGCTGGATGCTTTCAATGTTGCCGCATACCCACACACATTCACACACGTTTCACTTTGGTTTTGAGATATTCAATTGTCTGAGGGAAAATTGTTGCAAACTATACATGATGAAAAACCAGGGGGGGCCGCACGTACAAACGGGCCGATGCAAATGAATGAATCAAGTGTATTGGGTTTTATTTTGTACAAATTATATTTCCGTAGCACGAACATATTTGCCACACATTTATTAACTTGGTTATATTGTGCAGTGTGTTTGCTCACTCTCACCCTCTCTCTCTCTCTCTCTCTCGGTTTGTTTCACAGCTCGGACACCGCAAAAATGGATTAAAATCCATGTTACACTTGCAACTAGCTACCTATTAGTGAGGTTCTTGTTATACCATATCAAATTATTGCGTTGGCTTCTTTTTGCCCATTTTTATATGCAATTTATAATTTTATACTTTATGCATTCGCTATTTCAGCTCAATTGCCGTGCAGACCTTTTATCATCAACTATGATTATTTCCGTATAGTTGTGCGTGTTTTTTTTCGTACTCACTTTTCGAATTGTATGTATTCAGTGGCAAACTTTAACCATTTGGGGGATCTGCCTGGTGCACTATGCTCTATTTTTGTGTGTGTGTCCTTCTCTCTTTTACTCTTTGCCCGGTTGGTTATACTACAGCAATAGCAGCAGTAGAAAAAGAACCACCCGAAACGGAACCGGGTTTTCCTCATTCATTTTACAGTATCAACACCAAAATTGAAAATTAAATGCCTCAAATTACCGCACGAATTCCACTCGTTGTGTTTTTTTTTCGGTGGCTCTACCAATCTCGCACACACGCTTCACGCCACACGCAATACTCGACGAAAAATTTGATGCCGAAAAATTAATTACATACTATTATAACCAATTATATGGCACACGGTAAATTGTTTTCGACTCTTTCTCATTCACTGGGTGGTTTGCGATCGCAAAAAAAAACATACACACACCAAGAATGGTGAAATTGTTGCAAAGGCAGTATTTTAATTTATTTTTACCACTATTGGAATGAACACATACGCTTTAACAATATTTCCAATTTTAATTTTGGGTCTGCGTAAAAATCTAAATGAAATGAATCAAAACTATGGGGGGAAAAGACGGAAACTTTTTACAGATGATGTATGTTCTGAGACTGCTGACTTGCTAGCTGTTAATGATGGCTCCACACATTTACGATGCAATACAATTATGGAATCTTGATACGTTGATTCGTCGTTTATGCTTCGTTAGCCGTCATATTTGCGTTTAATTCAAACGTTTCGATCGATTAGAATGTGTCATGGATAGTCAGGCAACGATGCGTGGCTACTTTTCAAAATATCTTTCAAATACGTGAATATTTGGATTAAATTGTTTCACTTATTTTATCAACAACTTATCATGCACACATCGCAAAAAAAGTATTTTAAATTATTTGATATTATTGTACTTTTTCCGACTTTTTCCGACTTTTTCCGACTTTTTCCGACTTTTTCAGACTTTTTTGGTTTTTTGCATATTTCAAATGGGACTTATTTCAAAACTAAACAAATATTGATAGAAATTTCTGTTGAAAATGTATTTTTTATGCTTGAAACTGTCAGTGCGGCTAACCTTTTTTCCTCCACTGTACGTTTCAAAATGTGATGTGAAAAACGTTTCACTTGTTAAATGATTTCATCAATTCACTTCTGAAAAAGATGACAGAGACACACAGAGAATGGAAAAAATATTATACATACGTGGAAAATAGAATACTTTGGAGCAGTCGGAAAAAGTGTAACCGGAAAAATACGTTATGTCGTGTACGGTAAACGGAGTGAGTGAAAAATGCTAACAGTTTACAGATATGCGATATACACACACAAACACAGACATGAAATTCACAAACACAATTTCAATTCAATTCAAGCATTCATAAACTCTCAGGTCAAACGATCACACTCAACGCAAACGAAACATTGTTATGTTTGTGTTTGTGTTTGTGTTTGTGTTTGTGTCTGTGTCTGTGTCTGCCCTGTAAGTATGATGCACATTATGCACGCTGATCAAAACTTACAAGTCCCAAAATATACACACACTTATATTCACACCCATCAGAAAAATATACGTAATAAACTTTCTTTACGACTTTCATGCATATTTTCACCACTAAATGCTGTTGTTTGTACATGCAAATAGCATCGTAAACTGAACAGCAAAATCTTAAATTATTGTGCACATATGATTGTTTTTGTGTTTTTCTGCCTCGGCACAAACACGTCATGGTCGGACTGCCAGAGAGAAAGACAAAGAAAGAGAGAGATGAAACAACGCACGGAAACTGGAGTGAGAGTGCACAAAAAGTGTACATTTGCGACGAAAAAAGCATGAGGGAACAATAACGAAGCAACAACAACAAAATGTTTTACACTCAAAATACAAATGGTAAATAAAACCGAATTTCCATTGGAAATTTTATCCCCCTCAACGGAAAAAAAACAACACAACACAGAAAAAGAAGACCAACAACTATAGGAGCAGAAAATCGTCCGAAAAAAAAGGAAACTAAAACAAAAGCGAATGAAAGAAAAACGGTTGCAAAATCTGTTTTTTTTGCTTGTTTTTTTTTTCTTTGAGAGAAGCAGCCAGTGGTAGAGTGCTGCCGTTCACTTGCCCGTATAAAGATCGGAGCCGTGAAACCCATTTCTTGCACATATTTTTCATTTCTAGTTTTACTTTTTCTTAGAAATTGTTTGTTTTTGTTTTCCTTCTCTGGTTAAGGGTTCGTTTTGCTTCTATTCGCTGTCTTGGTCTATCTGTATCGCCCCCTGTCTCTGTGTCTGTATTTGTGTTCGTCTATCTTTGTCATCGTCATTCGTTTTAACGAACAACTGAGAGAAAACACATAATAAAAACAAAAGTGGAATCAGGACACATAGCGACACTAAATGCGAAATGCGAATTGTGAGCGGCGAGCATGAGCATGAGTGCGAGAGCACAACTGTACAGAATAAAAATGCGACATACGAATGAAAAAGAGATAGATGAAAACGGGTGACACAGACCGATCTTAAATGGAGAAAAGCGCAAAGAGTACAACGATATCATTAAAGGCCAGATTACATATAGAGTTGATATGTGTGTTTGTTTCACACACACACACACACACACACACACACACACACACACATTTGTGTAAGTGTGTGAGGGCCCGCGCGCATTATGATGGCTGCATTTATATGTGTGGAAAAGCGAATGTGAATTCGTAATAAAATGTATTTCCATGATATGGAAAACGTAATAAATGTTTGTAGACTTGTTGTAGTTATTATAACGATAAAATAATAAAATTAGTTGAAATGAATTGTTAGTGGAATGGAAGTGATAGAAGGCAAAGTGAACGAACGCGCAACGAATGACTGAGTGAGGAAGCAAATAAGCGAGCGAGTAAACGAGCGAATGAATGAACTAACTAAAGAAAACGGAATGAACGGAATGAAATGGGAACTGAACGCAGCATAAGTCGAAACGGTTTTGGAAGACAGGCGTCAATTTTATACGTGTTTATGCGTATATTTTCAAGCTGAATGTGAGTTGCGATTGTTGAAATTCTTATGCTCGACATCGCAATGGATATGGATGGATATGAATATGGTAAAATTGGGTTATCAGCGAGAGCATGAGATGGCCGGGGTGTGTGTATATTGGTGTGTTGATGTTGAAAATGGGTGAAAAGGCAGATGGTTTTCAACCGACAAATTCAACATATTGCCAAATAAACGGCTAAAACATACGCGAAAGCATTGCAAACGAGCGTGTTCCTTGTTGGTTTTTTCTCGACTCAATCTGTTTCGCGTGTGCGCGTGCTGTTGCGCGTCCGCAATTCGCTTCAAAACACATTTCAATACGCATCATATGGTATTTGTTTATCCATAATGTGCATGCAAATACTACGAAAGAGCACACAAATGTTCATCACCGTCAATACAGCCGAAGCAACAACAACAACAACAACAAATACAACAACGACAGAAAAAAAGAAGAATGAAACGGAAAAGAACGGAAAACATCGAAACCAAGCACACTAGCGAGCAAAAGAGCAAGCAAGCGAACTCAAATCATACTATGCATAAACTTACTATTGTGTCATATGCTGGAATGGTATAGAGACGCGGGTGGCAAAAGGTTTATTATTGCTACATCATATACAGAACATATTATCTTAGCTGAGCTTAAACAAAATACTACTATTTTGGTTCATGTTCATCGACTCAAACACTTAGTTACAATTCACAGACACATAAACAGCAAAAATTGCTTGCGGTTTTTCTTCCACTTCGGTAAATTGATAACACACAAAAAAAGACATACATACACACTGAATAGAAAGAGAAAGAGAAAGAGAATGAGTGTATGCGACATAAAGAGTGAGAAAAAGCTCCGCCAAGACACTCACGCCTTACATGCTTAAATCTGCACACACATCCATTGAATGAATGAAAATCCCGAAAGCAAACGGCAATCCTTTACAACATATTGAGCATAGCAATAGTGTAAGAGCACACAAAATATGAAGGTGGCTATGGTAAGTGTGTGTATGTATGTGTGTGTGTGTGTGTGTGAAACGAAGCCAAGTCAAATGCTGAGCGACCAATCATGAGAAATACATGAAAAATGGCGCATGAATGTAATTTATTTTCGTGTGGATGGCAATGTACATTGTACAACGATCGTTCAAGTAGCACGCTTGACGGAGTGTTTACGAAGACGAAATCACAACGCTTGTGTATGAGTATGAGAAAAAGACAAACGGCACTATAAATGAAGGAATGCTCTTGTACATAAACGTACTTATTTGGGGCGCTATAATGGCCGATGAAGGTTTACGTGAAAAATGTGTTTATACGCTTTGCTGTTACAGTTCGCTCCATCACTCTGGTTTTTTCCCTCTTTCGATTTCATCAATTTACCCGAAATATTTGCTTCGCTTAACAATATTTGGCTTGTAAATGTTGAGATTTTTCGGGTGATGCTTGTTCCGGAAAAAAACCCAAGAATTCACCAACAACAAAATGATCTTATCAAGTTAATAATCGGTGTCTGTGCTTCGATTTGAGTTGGCCGCTTAAACGTGCAGCCACACGCTTTTGCGATATGGGATCCATTGAACGACGAAGTGAACGAGCATCCATTTAACCAATGCGCGCATTTTAAACAATTATGTGCACATTGTTTGCTGAACAATACCGAACTCACTGGATTAGGTACCAAACAATATCAAAAATAACTTAGAGTATAGACTAGCGCAATAGAGTGAGGTGGAATAACAACAACAAAAACAAAAATAGAGAAAAAAAAGGAATGAAATGGTAACGATCGACGGTATTTGGTTTCCTCAGTATATTCAGCATTTCTGGCAGGCAGTCAAAGTGAACCGACAACGTCAACAACAAAAATGCTAAATGGAAAAAGTTTTCTCTCTTGAAAAAAAAAAAAAAATTGTTTGCATAACATACGCTTAGCATTGCATGAGCGTGAACATCGAAAGCATCGACCTGCAATTGCAACATATACTTTGGGCGCATATGCATCACAGCCGAGCAACAGTCAATACATTTTGCGTTTGCATTGGTTATTTGTGCATTGTTTTCACGTAAAAATGTACTTTGTTCATCCAATGGATTTCATTGATAAACACGCACATCTAAGCACAGTGAATAATATTCACTGAATATCACATCTTTTCAATTTTGCTGTTGTCTTTCTTTTTTCACCTCCTCCCTGTCCATTCTTCATTGGGCAAAAACAATAAAAAAAATACTTGGAGGTAGCAAAAATGCTGAAATAATGTGCGAATAAAAAAATGTGTGTCTATACACTTGAACTCGTATTCAAGCTTTCGCGCACGCTGTCCATGTTTTTTTCTTTGTGTTTAATCGCACACGCTTACTTTCTATCTTCGGTGTGGAAATATCCTTTTGGAATTTTTGTATTACCCTCATTGTTTCACTTGGCCGATAAATGTGCGCACAAACAAACACAGAGAGAGTGAGAGTTCCACCCGGCCACAACGAATGTGACCAAAACAAAATGAAAAAGGCAACAACAAATGACAAATATTGTGATGGTCTTGTCGACCATTATGATGATTATTCCATTATCCGTCGTTTATATTATATGTCGTTCGGTTGAAAAGTGATTACTTGATGCCATTCAAGGAGCCCATAAAGCCACTATATGATTTTAATCTCGACCGTGAAGTATATTGCTGCCGCTGTCGTCACTACCGTTGTTGTCTTTGCTGCTCAACCTCCATCCCCTCCCACATTCAAATACATTAGCGAATAATGATCACCTTTTTCGAATATGAAAGCTTTAATGCCTTTCAGGTTTTGGTGAAAACCTTGTGAAGATCTTTGTAATTCAAATGGCTTAACACATGCATTGAATTCGGGTGCTTAACTCCAAGAACCGAAGCATCTTAATTAAAAATCACTGTCTAAACGTCCCTTATTAAATATATTGTATTCATGAATATATATGCAGTATTTGGATGATTACGGTGAATCATTCATTCGATTCAGCGCTGACTAAGTGAATGGGCCGGAGTATTTAGCTTTTAGCTAAAATTCAATAGATATACTCTATATTCAGTAATGGGAATTATATTCCGGATAAACTTAATTTAGCCCGAAACCGCATTTCATGCAATTGCATTGCTTACGCTTTTGATTTAAACAAAACTGTACCGCTCATATTCTAGAGGCAATCGACAAAGATGGTAGCAAGCAAGCAACAACAACAACAACAACAAAATTATAACGGATTAAAATTCCTCTTTGTTACAAAAATACAGAGGACTTCAACGACGTTTAATAAGTATTTAATTGTTATGTGAGCATAGTGCGGAGCTGAGCATAATAGAAAATTCTTAGACACACTGCATTTTGGTTGAAGCATAGAAATTTTTTTGCTTGTAATCTGAATGTGTATGTGTGTAGATGTAGCACAACAGTGATAAAGTATGGCACCGAACACTGAGTATGGAGTACAGTACAGGGTACTATGCATTGAGCACCGCGCATACAAACACACGCTCAAAACACAAGATATTTAATAAAGAATCAACTCTTTATCTATTCCCGTTCTGATTCGTCGAAAGTAATAGCGTTTGGTGTGTACACAATGCAATTTAAAAAAAAAAGAAGAAATACATATAATTTTCATTTGGCTGTACCATCGATGTTGATGGTGTGACGGTTGTTGGTGGTAATGGTAAGATGCGCCATTGTTCATGCACACCGCTTCTCCCTCGTTTGTTCTGTGTGTGACGTGATACACATGTACGCCGAATAGTGCATTTATTCGAAAACTTGATCCACACAGTTAACCCACACACCCCTACACTCGGCAAAAACAATGCAAAGCTTTGGTGAAAATCAAAAATATTTACACACAAATGAGAGTGAAAGAGAAAGAGCTTCGCTATAAATCGAGAGTGAATGTGAAGGAAAAGAGCGAGAGGCCAAAGGGAGACGAAACATTGACAAATGAGAAGGGCGTTCAACGGAACGGCAGGGGGAATACGATAAGCGGATATGGGAAAAACTTTCAAATTGGATAGGTTAAGCATAAACAGTGTGTGTGCGTCTTCATATTCTTAAACTCTTACGTATCATGCAAAACGGAAGGAGGTATGGTGCGAGAGGATTTCGTTTTTCCTTCTACGGTTTTTTCCATTTTCTTTTTTTTATTTCATTTGGCACGTTTTTTTGTCGTGCTTTCTTTCTCCCAGGTTTTTTTTGCGTTGCTGTTGTTGCTTTTTCTTTTTTGTTCTCAATTTCAATGCATACAATCAACATTCACGAACATTGTGTACGCGTACATGATCTGTATCTGGAGCACATAGCATTAGTGACGTTCCACATATCTAGATTCACGTATCGGTATCATTTAATCGTAAAATGGAACAAAAATACGATGACGAAGAAAAAAAAACGAAACACATACCGAAATAGCAAGAGAGTGTACGCGAGAACGAACGAAAAGGAGAATAAATTGAGGCAAATGATTACACAAAGCATGAGTGACGGAACCACAGGCGTCTTTCAAAATTATGCTCAGTCATTGCACTTGCAATTTCTCCTTTGCACGTCCGGAGTCTACCATTCAAGTACAAGAGGAGGAGAGGGATAGGGAGAGTGAGAAAGCAAAAACACGCATTCTCACCGCTTCATTTGGTGTTCTGCACAAGAAGGCGAAAAAAAATTGAAAATCTCGATTCAGCAATATCCAAGCAATGTGATTCTCAATTATGGGATTAGAGCTATAATACGGAATTGCTAGGTGCATTTTGATTGCTCAATTTGAAAGTGCCATTGCAAAACGTGTTAAATTAAACAAATGCTTAATTAATAATCATTTGAATATCAATTAAGTGTCTCAAAATTGCAGCTCTCATTTGTATGTAGCGGCTACATTGTAGCCAATGCACCGCTGAACATTGCGAGTGTGAGGTTGGGAGATCTCTATCCCTGTTTCTCGCAATCTACCATGGTTCTGCTCCACCACCCCCGATCGCTCCCCCTTTTAAGCGCTCAAGCTAAATCACATGCCATTCTTCATGTAATTAAAATCCGATTCGCTGCAATTCAATAATCATATTTCTATTGCAATTGCAGAGCAATTGAAAAACGTGACATTTGAATGGCTTCTCGTGTGCTTGAGCTGAATTTTGAATGTTACACACACAAATATACAGAACACACTCACACACATTCGTGTATGCAGTGAATGCGACACAATTTGAGCGAGAGCACGCGCTTCGTTTGCAAACAAGCCAGAGAGTAAAAGAGTGAGCGGATGCGAGAAATTCACATAGATAACAGATGCCGAAAAATGAACGAACATAGCTAAACAAAAAAATGCATACAAGAAAAACAGCAAAATAAATAATCGGTGAAATACATCGAAGTGGAGTATAATTCAGAGAGTTACGTTAAAGCAGAGCTGAGCAGCAGCAGCAGCAGCAGCAGTGGTAGCGGAAAAAAGAGTAGGGCAAAACGAAAAAAGGGACAAGTTAAAAAGTGACAACAAAACACGTTACGTACGGCAAACCTATGTATGCAATACTATGCAAATGGATTCACGAGAAAGAGTCGGTGTTAGATAGGATATAGAGTAACGCGACGAAAATTCAAAGTTTCTCGCTTACACAATTTTCAGCAGTTTTCTATTGCTATTATTGCTCTAAGAGTGAAAATATTCGCTTTGTTTTTCTGCCCTAGTTAACATATGAATTAAATGCGAATTCGACGACGAGAATGAGAGAACAATAAATGCGCTATTTTGTGCGCTTCGTTCTTTACATTCAATTCTCCGTTTATCGTTGTCGTCGTCATTTTCTTCTTCTTATTCTTGCTTCTTTCGCACCCAATAAAATTGACGCACTCTTTTTCTCTCACACTCCATAATCTTGATGCCATTCTGACGCTAGCAAAAATGCCAAACGAAAGAATGAATACAGCAACATCAACAACAACAACAAAAAAATCCTCCACTTTACTATTCCTTTATAATTACATTTTCTATGCCACAAAATTCTATTAAATATTCGTTTCTCCAGTTTTGCCCGAGCTTGCCATCCATTTTTGCGCAGTAATTTGATTGGAATGCAAGCGCTAAATGAAACGAAGTGGTAGAACTTGGTAGAACTTTGGCAAAGTAGCAGCAGCAACAGCAGCAGCAGCAGCAACAACAACAAAGATGACACAGACACATAAAGAGGATGAGGTCGAATTAGATATGCGTTGAAAATGAGAGACAACCAAAGTACCCAAAGAACAGGCACACAAAAAAACCGAACGCACCATCTTAATACAACAACACACTGTAAGACACGCACACCCATAACATTCTCTACATCACACAAAACTTTTTTGGTTTCGCCTTGCCGCTTTTTGAAAACCTTTTTAGCCTCCATATTTTTTTTCTCTTACTTTTCGTCTGATGACAAGCCAATAAAAACAGAAAAAAATTATATATAAGCTCAAGATGAAACGCTGTGTGACACACACCATTTTTTTGATGGCATTGAATCAATAAAATACAAACGAGCTGACGAATTCTCAAACAGAGCATCTAATTTTCTAGTATATATTTGATGTTGCGTTGACATGAACCCAAGAAGGGTGTGGGACAGGGAGGAGGGCGAATAAATGAAAGAAATATAAAAAATGCCTCCCGATATTTGCAATCACCTGTTTGTTCGCATTCATTGTTCATAAGTTTCCGGTACGGAAAATGGCCAAAACCACCAATATCGAAAGGCAACACTAAGCACTTCCATTCTCCATGCACATCCGACCAGAGGGGATAAAAACAACAGAAACCTCGCAGCATTTATTTTTGAATAATGTAAAAAAAAAATCATTGGAAATTTAAAGAACAAAAGCGAAAAGTGAAATAAAGACCGAAATCGCATTCGATGGTATTTGAGCCTTTTGTTCGTCAATGAAATTCCAAATCGATTGCCATCCAATGGCAAGCAGCAACGTGTGACAAAGCCAAAAGAGTGTATCATGAGCTCAAGCTTCAGCTCAAACAAACAAAAGCTCAACAGTTCGCTACACTCAAAATCAGTGATGGCAGATATACAGCACATTATACCGACTCTGCACATACTGTATATACAAAATTCGATGTGCAAAGACGTTTGCACATGCACACAAAGAAGAAATGAAACGACTGTACAGCCTACAAAGATCTGAGATGCGCGCTCAGTGAACAAAAAGAGAAGCCGAGAACGAAAAAGGAGAAATGTGCACCGATACGCTGACATCGGAGTAAACGGAATAGAAGACAGACGAAACGTGCTCTTCACTCTAACGTAATGAATACGGTCAGACTATTTCTTCTTTGTGTACACGCACACAAGCGCACGTTATTCAACGGCACATGCTTTGCACATGCAGATATTTGGTATATACCACTGCATTGCACACGTTTGCACACGGTTTGCCATCACTGCTCAAAATGGCAACTAACAAAATAACAGCAATTTCAAAGAAAATCCAAAGTGATGATGACTAAGAGAGTGGCTACTGCCATAGTTCACTTTCAGTTGCGCTTGCAAAAACACACAAATACACACCAAAGCACTAATATATTCATAACTGAAGAAACAACGCATGAACAAATGGATTTCAATTCAAAGCATTAATCAATTCAAGGGTATCTCTCGCCTCGTATTTCGACCTCTTTTTTGCAAATGGATCGGGGGCTAAAAAAAATGAAACGGTTCGTGGCACGCGAAAATAACGGCAACAGCAAAATAATTTTCATTTTGTCCTGACAAAATCAAATAAAATGCCTTCGTTCGTTTCTGTGTTTGGTGCACTACGCGAACGCCTCTCTTTTAAAACAATTATTGAATCGAAATCGCTCTTTGAAAGAGGCTTTTTAATCAATCGCATCGAAGCAATTGACTATGCAATTTGCGCATTTTTTTCAAAAAGCGAACAATTGTTGAACATCAATGGGTCATAAAGTGCAGATGAAGTAGAGAGGGGGAGGGGGAGCTGAAGAATCAAGAGACATGAGCCGGACAGGTAGAATTTAATGTTTAACAAACTGCTTTACAATCACACCGTCATTTCGAATGTTGAAATTGAATTGCAATTGGGTCTTTCGTTTTGTTCACTCAGACACGCGTGTATTTGTAAAGTTTGTTGCCGGTTTGCCCGATCCACACACCATACATCTCGCACAAAAGGAAATGCACAATTACAATAAAATTTGTTATCGTTGTTTGAACAGACGCTTACTGTTTCACAAATCACGAAAATTCCAACATGCGAACGCGAATGCGTATTTGTGCATAGCTTCCATCTATATTTTCCTCTGATACATATATTTATTATGCAATTCCATTGTTAGCATGCTAGCGAAAAAGAACACACACACACACAAATGAGTACAGAATATGAATTGGACTTGTGCTCTTTTAAATCCACTCTGTGTCGTTTGCACGGATTCATGCAGCTCCAACTGGCGGAACGGCAACATTTTGCAGATTGGCAAATATCCGGTTTGGTTGGAAAAATTTTAATAATTTGACTGCTTTGTGTTTAGTTGATGTTGATGTTAATCTCTTTCTTTTCAAACTCTCTCTCTCTCTCTTACTCTCTCGAACACAATTTCTTCATTCATTTCCGCACAATGTTCGTGCTTTTCGTCGTCTTATGCTCACATTTCAAGTATCTCAGTGTAATAAAAGCACACAAAATACTTGCAGGCACTCTCATTGAAATCAAATAAAAGCGCAAGCACAAGTTCAACATTCTTGGTAAAGCGAATAGTGTGAGGAGAAATGGCAAGCAATGAAGCACGTGAATATGCAAAAAGAAATGGGTGCGAAATGCAAAGAAAAAGAGAGAGAGAGAAAAGGAGAGCGAGAGCGAGAGGGAGAGTGAGCATAACCTTACGAAGATATTTTCAGCATATAATAATGATTTCACCAAAAGTATTCCAAGCATCAGTGATATTGTATGTAGTTTGTAATAAACAGGAAAAAAAATAATATTTGAGTATACATTTTCAACGTATGATTGAACCATATGATTTAAGTGAGTCAAGTCACAGGGTGCCTATTATTTGTTCGGTTGAATTTAATTCGCGGTCAAATGTTGTATGGCAAAAGAAAAGCAGAAAGTCGCTATGAAATTTTGATTGCTTGATGATGATTTATTTCCTTACCTCCTGTCGACACGCATGTGACATTCACCGAACTGCCTTCACTGTACGGCCCAATTGTATAATGTGGAATATGCGCACCGGTTTCATCGGAAATTAATAATTTTTCGGGTGGAACTGTGAATATTTAAAAAGTATATTTACAAAATGCTGAAAATATGTGTTGGGTGTATTGGGATGTGTGGTACTGTTGGTTGGTGATGAATGCAATGTACAATGTTCATTCATTTGGTTTTGATATTCGATTTAAAATGGATCTGTGTGCATAACACTGTCCAGCCATAAACCATTAATGTATGCAAATATCATAACCAATTTACAATACCATCTCTAATAATATAAATAAATCAACTTAAAAACAACAATGGAACTCAAATGCGGCACATCAATCCGTTTGCAATCACAAATGAAATCGCTGAATGGTTTACTTCAATTATTTTAAGCCTATGGCAAATAGACATGTTTGGTTGCAACAAAATTGCTATACTACAGACATTGTCACGGAATGTACGTCTCGAATTCAACCAAATGTACACCAAATGAATGCCATTCGAGTTCCCGATGACACACAATTTAATGGCATTTTATTTTGTTGAACCGTTAACAAACAGCATAGTTATGACTTTAAATTCCAATGCATATACATATTACGCGATGTATAAAAACATAAAATTTGTTCACAACAAATTGTAAACTGAAACAATGTTGAATATGAAAATTTATTGAAAACTAGTTGAACAATAAAAAAAAGAGCACTGTGCTACTTATGGTGTCAATTGAATTGGTACCGCGTGATCGAAAAAATTGCTTTTTTATTTTGTTAAACTTACGAATAATTTTGAGTTGAACGCGCGAATTCCGGGTGGGACTTTTTTGAAAATCAACACGACATCGATAGATTCCACTATCCGAATCCTGTGCTTCATTGATAATTAGTGATGATGGTGTTGCGGATGCTTGGAAATATGCACGACTACCAAGACTCTTTTCATCCAGCCAATGGGATCCTTTTTCAAAGTCCGTAGCTCGAGCATCAAAACTAAATGCACATGACACAAATGATGGAACATAATGTGGAATATATTAGAGAACAGATAATACATCTATAATTAGTTTTTGCTTTTTCGTAAAAAGAAGCAAACAAAATTGTGAATGTAAATGGATTGGAAACAGTGGTGAAAACCACCAAAAGAAAATATACAGAAGAGTTTCGATCTCTGATGCTTTCGTCAAACCCAGCTGAGTCTCTGTCAGAAGTAATCTAATTGAGTTCGACTTGAGCACACAGTCTCATGGAAGTTCAACGCGAAGAAGCAACGAAAAAAAGAATAACAACCGAGGAATGGCAAGGAAATGAGAAAAAAAACATATTCAGCAGCAACAGAATTTGTTCTTTGTAAGTAGTTTGAAATTGAAATAAGAAACAGAAAAACGAGCCAAAGTGCTAGTTCGTAAATTCATTTTCAACGAACGAGCGGTGCAACTCGCACCATAGCCAACTTGATTGAATAAACAGAGAACAATTTCACTTGGAAATTTCACGTTCAATGATAAAGTTCAGCCCAAATACATCAATCAATTCAATGCTCATCCATTAAAAGCGGAACGCCATGGAATCGTTTCGTATAGCAACAATGTTTTCCGAAATGACATGGAGAAAAAAAAATTATGCACACACACACACACACACAACCTCACACACTCTAACATGTACGGCATGTGATGAGGAGAAAATGAGACACTAGACCATCGGGATGGGGGACCATTTTATCTAGTTATGCGATGCTTTTTCATTTGAATCAGACGGGATGAAACGTATGAATGTTCAAATGTACAAATGTGCGACCGTAACTTGAATAGATTTCAGATTGCTTCGTGCTACTTATGGTGTTACACAATTTCAAGCAGTTTACATACTAATGGATTTTCCGTGATTACATTCGCATTTTGTGAAGGTGTTCGTGTGTAGGTGTGTGTGTGTGTGTATATTTCATGTGCGTGTAGATTTGAAACTGGACGACCAGAGAAGCAGGGAAGAAGCATTGAGTTTGCTGTGTAGAAAAGCTGAGCCACAACTGAAGCAAATAAAATAGTTCTGTCAACTCTGTCAAAAGCATTTCTCAGGTCATTGTAATTTACATGACCTGTAGGATGTGTTGCAAACAATTCTAGCTACGAAATTATCTTGCGGGAAATTGAGACACATTTGCTCTTTCGCCGCTTTGAAACCGACACACACACACACAAACAGTTTACTCATAGCAAAACAACGAATATCGAATGAAGGAGGTAAAGGAAGCGTGAATGAAGCGCCAGAACGTAATTTTCGCTTGCCATTGCCGAGACGGGCATTGACAGTGCAAATGCCACACACTGGTACAGCATTAGAGCCAAGTGAATGTAGAGCCAAGTGGAGAGATGAAACGAGGAAGAGAGCAAACGAGCAAGCGATAGACATAAATTTCCTTGCCATTTATACCGTTGATTCCAAACTTTGCATAAAACTATATTTTATACATTTTCTCTGGGTCGTGTATCTTCTTGGCTCTTTTTCGGCGAGGCCGAGATAAAAAACAGAACAAAAAGCATCGCTTCCGAAGCGTTTTTTTATTCTCATCTTCAGAGCGTATGTGTTGGTGTGTGTGGTGTTGCAAGCACTCCGACTCGGCAAGAAAATAACGATATATCTAATTAAACGTATCCTTATCCCTTTATCGAGCTACAAGCGAAGAACAGTTTTCATGTAAAGCTCACATTTTCTCTCACCCACGCACGCACGCACGCGTGAGCATCTGAAAGTGTAAGATCAAAATAATTGGGAAGATGGTTAGATGAGCCATGCGAAAAAGTGAATAGTTAAACGAAAAATGCCGTTGTTTTAACGAAGCGGAAGAGTTATGTTTTCGATGTGAATCTAATTTATATCCGATTTTTTACTTTCTTCAAAATTGTCAGCTGAAAACAATGTTCAAAGGTATTTTCACCTCGAAAGGCAAAGGTACACTCAACATTCAAGCACGCAACACTCACACTCAAACCCCACTCAAAACCTACGCATTAACCTGTAGAAGATGGAACTACAAACATTTTGACTAATAATAAAATGTAAAATGCTTACCTATAAATTGGCAGTGAATATCCGTCTTTGTACCAAATTACTAATATAATTTTATCGACTTTCACTGATGGCGTTATGTTGCACGGTAAACGACCTATTGTTCCTTTGACAGCTTCAACGATGTGAATTGATTCTGTGTTGTTATTGTTGTGTTTTATAGAAAATTTGTTGGTGGTGATTACGTTTTGTGTTTGTAGCATAATTGAGTTGTTTGCCAAACGCACACGGAAACAAGTGTCGATGAAAAGCAACGACCGTTCCAAAATAAATGAAAATCAAATAAAATGGGAATAATGAATATAGTGAATTGAAGTAGAGGCACATTGACAAAAGCGAATACTATATTAATTTATAAATACAAATGTGGTGTTAATTAAAGGTGGAAAATAAATGAATCGATCGAATCCCAAGCCTTTAATTTTTGGATGAAAGTTCGATCAATTCACACCAAAAAGTGTTGCTCACTGCATTCCAAACGATTACACGGTTTTAAGCTGCTCCATATGCCCTAACGGTGTATTATTGAGAGAAATTACGGTAACAACACACCGTGTGCCATCGAAACTGGATGCTGGCAACGTTGAGAGTGCCACGAGGCAAGGAGAACCGGTTGGATAATTTCGTAAAGTATGTATAATAATGGAATCCAAAATAAATCCACCATCAAAATGTCACCTGCTTCATAACATGTTATCCCAAATTCATCCGATTTCCGAAATCGATCACACAAACTCAAAATTATTTGTTTGCCATCGTGAGGTGGTGGAGCGGGAATGAAACCAATTTATTATGATGATATTGTTGACAATCTAACTAATCCGGAGGCCAGTAATAACAATACCACTACTAAAACTATGAAGCATTTCTAGCAAAATGTTGGTGTCCGATTTGTTTATTTATTTACTTATATTCGACATTGGCAATAATTATGTCTGAAACGGGTTTGCTACTGTGACAATGTCATGGGTTGGCCAATTTTCGATGATTAAATAGTTGTCGCAAACATATAGCCGAACCGTTAACCGATACGCAAATACCTGATTAAATTCTGATTCACTTTTGAAATCGACAGCCTTCGGAATGGAATCTCAATCATTGTCAAGTATCCAGCCGGTTTCAGTCCATCAAATTTTAATTAAGTATATGGATCTGTGAACGTCAAAGTGTTTTAACTGGTTTTGATTTAAGCCCATGTTGTTCGTGCCGTTACCGTCGCCACTGTCGATGCCACTCAATGTGAGTAGACTGATTTTCGTTGTTGTGTGTGCGAATTTTGTGATGTGGTATTTGAACACCAGCACCACAAATAAATCTGTTGAAAGTTCAGAAACACCGAAAATGATTTAAACTTGAGAAGAGCTTGAGAGCTAAAATCCATTTTGCTCTTTTGCCTTCAATCTTTCCGTGCAATTTCAGCAATTGAAAGGACGAGAGAATTTCAATCTGATATCACTAGAAAATTTGAGCGATGAGCAAACGCTACCATTGCACACACACACGCAGTGCTGTAGAAGCGACAGTAAAATGGATGAAAAAAAGAAGAAAAAAGTATTGCACGTAATATAATACCTGACTACAAGTTGTTCGGTGCTTTTCCGTGTAGGAGCAAACGTAATCTATTTTTAAGAATAATGTATGTAAAAATATTTGAATAAGTTCCGAGAGCGCATATGGAAACGTAAGTCTTTTCTCGGTATGCTTCATTTTTAACCGTTATTTCAAAAACCGGGCACATCGATGATTCTCGAGAGAGTCAAACATTTGAGCGATGGGAGAAATGAATCGTTGTGGATAAAATGAGAAGTATGTATGCAGTTTCTTTACGCGCTAAAAATGATTGCGGATGGCAGTCACGAATAAACCAACTTCAATGCCCATCCCCGAAAAAATGGAGCGAAAAAAAATGAAAAAGAAGAAGAACAAGCATTAAAAAAAAGCTCGAAGACACATGGAAAACCATGAGAGCACGAAGAAGTGAAGACGTCGCATGTTGATGGTTTTCAACCAAAAATCCAGCACCCGCCACACTAAAGTAGTGCGTCACATTTAGCGTGCCCATCCAAGTCAGCTCGGCACTATGGTGAAGATCGTGCGATAAGAAAATTTATCGGAACGAAGGATACCCCAGAAGAGCAAAGCAAAGCCAGAGCACAATGAACACGGTGAACTTCTTCGTAACTCGTCGGCATTTTTCAGTATACATTTCAAAAATGTAAAATTCATTTTGCACGTACGACTGGTTCGCATCAATTTTTTAAATGCCAAGACGATTTGCGTATTTTGCATTTTCAAAAAGTCAACTTGTGTGCTTCGCACACAGGAACACTTTGTCAAAGTTCGAGAGGATTGAAAAATTCGTAAAATTGTCTTTTTGACGGTTGGTTGTTCGTTCACGCGCCAACATTGATGGTTCCATTTTTTTATAGGGATTTCAGTTGTAACCAAGTGACGTATTTTGCCGAAAGACGTAACACAATGTTGAATATCCAACCACCGTTGGCTTATAATTAATAAGTTCTTGTGCCTACGAAAAAGTATTGATCCCTTTGAGATTGCTTTCATATTATTATTTTTTTTATGGGCGCTCATAAAATGTTACAGGGTAAAAGATCAACGTTACTTTTGTATTTGCTGAGTAAGAAAGATAGCGGAGAGAGGGACACGGAGAGAGTTAAAAGAGAAACAAATAAAAACGAAACACGAAATAATCGCTTGCATGTGAAGTGATATCGTGGTTTTCCATGAATTGATATTGCATTGATTGACAGTGATTGAAACATTGCTCTTTAATGTCTTTCACGAAGCGAAACGATATCATTCAATATTGACGCTGATTCATGCATCAATGACGACAACAGCGACAACAACGTTGATAGCAACAAACGTACGATAGATTTGATGATGAGTCGAATGTTTTACGGGTTAACAACCAAAAACTGATACCAACACAAAGCTTTGTCAAGCTATGGCATTGCGAAGAATGTTTGTTGCTCGGTGTATCTCGTCGTGGGGTTTGTGGCAAATGCTTTTGGTTGCTTTTAAAGCAATTTCTAATGATCAACCACATTTTCGAGTGGATAAAACTGCTTTACATATATTTAATAAAACACCGATATGTAATTTGAATTAATTAGATTTATAGGCTTTTAGTTATGGCAATGGCCTTTGACGGTCATAACTTGTGCGTAGGTATTTTTGAACGACGGTTGCGAAAAATTGTGCGCTGTCGAAAACAATACAATTGATGTGATTTTGTTGATAACATGTATTTAATTAATTTGTTTGCATTGAATGGAATGTGTTCGATGTGTTTGTGTATGCGTCGGTCATTGACAGAAATTTTATGCAAAATGAAAAGCAATTGAATTTTATTGTGATTGCACGAATTTGTACCAGCGAGCTCCATGAGCTCACAAGCTCACGGTAGCAAAAATATAAACATTATATGTACACGCATTTCGATCTTTGATGCAAAAGTGCTCATTTTCACTGGTTGAATTACGATCTTGATGATGTTGGTATTGTGTACGATAAATTGTTTTAAAATTAATTACAAATTCTCTCCGCTATTCCGTCCATCAGCAATAACGTTTCTTTTCTCTTTCTCTCTCTCTCTCTCTCTCTCTCTCTCTCTCTCTCTCTCTTCTCTCAATCTCTTCCATCGCATACAATATGAACCGTTCATATTCATTTTGGTCGACGGAAGAGCCAAAGCTTGTTGTACAATTTTCTAAATGCAATGTGCAAGCGAATTTATATGTATGTATACATTCGTTGATGATCAGAGTATAAGCACAGCGCACAAGAGAGGTGTAATGATATTCGACTACAACATTATGCAGACAATTACACAGCATAAATGGAAAGGAGTGGAAACGCGCGCGTGAGCCCGACCAACCGCCCACCCATTCGCCCATGAATGAGCAAGCAACGACCGTGTAAGCGTGTAAGCGAGCATGTGAGACAGCTATACAAAAGGATACAGTTCGAATACCGGAGGAAACAAGAGGAGATAGCTATATTTTATTACCCATATTATCTTCGATGCTCTGTGCAATTATTGATAGTGCTACATTATTCGCAATTTCAATAAAGTAGCAAATTAACAACACATTCCATATCGTCATCATTCGATTACTGCTGCGTGCTCGGTGATGCTTAAATTTTGCCATCCTGTGTGTCTTTTTGTGCGTATACATGTCCCGACAATATTCACGCGCACACGTCAATATATCTACAATGCGTAGCGTTGTTGTTGTTGTTGTTGTTGTTGTTATTGTTATTGTTATTATTGTTGTTGTTGCTATTGTTGTACTAGTCTCGAATGTTCATTCGGTTATTTTTCGGTTGCCGCTAATTTGATTTGGTTTTGAAAATTTGAACTTCATTTTGCACTCAGCCATTTCACAATATTATGCATGTTAAACAAAAACATGCCATTTCATGATCGTAGTTCAAGTTCACATCATTTTCATTCTTTGGGTTGTGTTTTGTTGGGTATTTGATTCTTTCTTTGCTCCGTATGTTCTTTGTAAACTATAGTTTCATTCGAATTTTATGCACTGAATTCTATGAATGTGTTTGCAAAATGTTTATTAAAATTTAGATTCACTGCCACTTGTTAGTTTGTTCATATTTTTATTTTCAAAATTTTGATTGAAAACCTCATTTGATGAGCATAGCCTTTTCACATCGATATAATCCATATATTTAAGTTAGAGAGCATTTATCGCCGACGCACACACCATTCTCTGCTTAAAGCTTTTCATATATATATAGATGACCACGTTGTTATATACGTACGATATATATTTCGATCAGGAGCGTTCCAATGCTGCAATGAAAATTTAGTGATGCGAAATTTATATGCATCCGGTTTCCGGAACCAAAAAAAAAATCGTTTTCAATTTTCAATGCAAACCGTGCACACACAATAATGCCTTTGTCTCGTTTCTGAAATACTCGTTACCCCCTTCACACTGTCATTTATAAACATAAACAGGAACGCACAGTCGTACACATAAAAACACACGACCGAAAATCGACAACAACATGCATAAAAAAGACAAGCATACAACAACAACCAGCATCTATCCCGCACAGACGAACAATGGTCGCTATGTTTGCATCATTTTCATTTCGTATTTTGTGCGCAAAATATTTAAGCCATTTCAATTTTGTTGTTTTTGTTTTTTCTTCATCTCTGTGTTCATATCTCGTGCTTTTGTTTGAGGCGATAAATACAATGAATTGGTCGTAAATCCGGTCACCACCAACACCAACTATCTCATTTGTCTCTTGTGCACATATTCATGCCGACAAATGGATATTTGTTTAGGCTGTTTTCGGTGTATTTTAAACGAACGCGAACATTTTATTGCTCCGCTTTTGTTTTGAACGCAAAAGAAATCCGTCTCTCTCTCTCTCTCTCTCTCTCTCTCTTTCTACAATTTTGCATTTCAGTCCGCGACAAAAATCATTATCTATAATTAACTGATTTTTACTATCAACCCGTGACAATTGTCACCAATTCGATATTTTTTGGACACACCGTAAAAAAGATTGACCCTAAGGGGGCCCTGAATCTCCAATATAAATAAAAACTGCCACAAAATGAACAAAACAATTTGATATCAAGTTTTGGAAAATTTGATAGTATTTTATGTCGATGTGGAAAAACTCGCCAGACAAATCAATCATCGCTAAGCGTTCGCCTTTTTCACGTTCATATCAAACGATCACGAACATTGAGCTGCCTTTTATTCCATCATATTTTCCAACAATTCGATATCAACGCAAATGGATGAATTCCATGTTTGTTGGTATTGTTGCTGCTGTTTACTCCGTTCGCTTTTTTGTGCTCGTTTCGGTGATTTCTCTCGTCTAGTTGTTATGCAATTTTTACAATGCAAACCATTCGATTCGATCTCTCTCTCTCTTTCTCCCTCACACACACACACACACACACACACACACACACACCATATGCTGTGGTAAAAGAGCGCTTCGATGAGACTGATGCTACTTTTATTTTGGTTTAGCTATTTTGAAAAGCGCAGTGAGAAAGTGAGAAAAAGCACCGGACACAATACACATACAACAAAAGAGACACAGCGAATGAACAAAAAAAAGAAGAACATTTCAGTCATGTATTTGTAATTTGTTTCACAACAATACAGCGATTCACAGAGGCTATGGGATTTCGGTAACATTAATTTAGATTGGAAAACGTTACACAACCACTATCGGAATGTGAATAATATATGGTTTTCACATGGTGAGGCGTCTGTACTGCTGCTTCAGAAGGCAGCTAAAACACTATTTCAAAAGAAACAAAGCTCGAGCTGGCGAATTTGTGAGTGATGATGAAAAAAAAACAAAGGGTGAGAAAATGTAGCAGCAGTCAGCTAGTCAACGAGCCAACTTAGAGCCAGTCGATCGAGAGCGACAATAGCAACAAATCGAATTGAAAATGGAATATAATAAAATGTATTAACAGCGAATGAACGAAATAAAAACAACAACAAAACACACACAAACAAACACAAACAGGGTATTTCGCTGAAAATTGGTTTGGATACATTTTCAAAAGTGTGCATAACGCAGGGGATGCGATCGGTTTGTGTTCAAGTTGTATGGTTTGAGATGAAGTGAATAGCAAGCCATTTACAGAGAAGCTTTAGATTGTTCGCGCTCGTGAAACTAATTAAACACCAAGCTAACCAATTTTCCTTCTTTTCAGTTTCTTTTTACCGATCTCGACCATTTTTTGTGTACCACTTCCTTCTTTACCATCATTGCTGCTGCTGCTGTTGTTGTTGTTGTTGTTTCTATTCGCACTCTTTTTGCGAAGTTTTAATTAGTTTTACAGAGAAACGGTTGCCTCTGTGTGTGTGTGTGTTTTTTTCCCCACTGCTCTGACGGAATTCAATAAACACATTTAACAGTGGTGCGTATTTGGTGCAGCTGATGAGCAGCACCAATGTTTTGCCCCAGATGCATCACCACATTTAAGCTAAAATAATGCAACAGTGGCAATTGCGCGCAATGCGACGCATTTTAAAATCGTCTGATTTGTTTAAATGGATTCAATTATTTGTATTTGCATTGAAATTTTTCGGTGTCGAAACAGCTACACATTGTTTTTCTTTCTGTATGTATGTGTGAGTGTGTTGAATTCCTATTCGCTGAATTTTAATTGAATTGTGCAATATTCTGATTTTTGTATAGTTATTCGATAATTATCGAACATTGTAATTATATATAGATGTGGGGGTAATTCGTATTGGTTGATGCGATAAAGAGAAGCCACATATGAGTTCGGCTTTTCTCCGCCAATTTGCAATTAAATTCGAATCGTCTTTTACGTGTTTATTCCTTTTATTTGATTTTTTGTTCTTCTTCATCTTTATTGCTAGTTGAATTGAAACTCAAAACTTTCATTTTACTGCGCCAAAACAGAAAAAGACCAAGTGAAGAGTTTACTGAAAACACAATTCCAAAGAACTGAGCACACAAGAAGCGCATATAAGTTGACAAACCTCCAATACCAAATGGCGATTTTCCAATAAAGTGAACGATGATTTCCTATTTGCTGTGAAACTTTTTTTTTGTTGTGCATGTGTTTTGATTGTGTTTACTTTTTTCGCTCCGCACCACTCACACAGACACATTCGTACATAAATACAGTCATTTTTTTTATGTCGGATCGACCAGAAGCTCCAGTGTATTGCCAATTTTTCTCGTCTTTGATGGTCGAACCGCGTCCCCCCGCACCCATTTTCCCTCTCTTGGCTGATTTTTTTCTTTGGTGCTGCGTGTTTACGCTATATTGATGCGATACAATCAAAGCTAACCAGTTTTTGTCATCAGCCAGTAATAAATTCCTTATTACGTAGCCACAAAACCAGCACGTCATTATTTCTGCACAATATTGATATCGAATGGAAAACTATCGGTTGCATACATTTTCATATTCCAATGCATGTGAGTGTATAATTAGACTGGCCAAAATTTCATCGAAGTGATCGGATCAAACTCTCCAACCTCTCATTTTTTTCCTTTTCACTAAAAAAAACGATTGGCAAAGTTTGAACGCAGAAAAAAAAATTTTAGAGGTAGCGCAGACCGTCAGAAGGTCAACGACTCTTAATTCATGCAAATTTTTAAAATTTCACCAAAAATGTCATATTTGTCGATCGAAAACTCATGTCAAACTTATTTATTCTCAATTTTTTACATTTTAAAGTTCAAATACACGTTTTGGAGTAATTGGTACACTTTTTCGTGTACTTCTAGTGCAAAAAAGCTCAAAAATAGGCGTTCTGAGGCGAAAATTCTCGTTTTTTGACTCAAAGTGCAGAAAAAAGTGCACATTTCATATCTTTCGATGACATTTCCTGTTGATTTGTTGCAAATTAATCCGATTTGATGTACATATGATGTTTCTACGATAAATATTTCGGTAGTTATGGGCGCCCAAAGTTGTGTTTCTTTCGAATATGCGCGACTGGTCGACTTAATGTCATATAGTCCATTGCAAGAGATACTAAACCAATCTAAAAAGACTTGCATTTGACCTTATCTGACCAATTTTTGCCAAGGAATCGATTGCCGAGCGATTTGGAACGATACAAGTTCGTTTTGTAGTCGAAAAACGCACAAGTTCCGAACAAGCTTCCCAACTCGCCATTGTAGTAGTAAATTCATGTTATTTTGCATGAAAAGTGCGAACAATTCTCAATTGTTCGTAATCGTATCATTTGTAGATACATATTCGACATCATAAGTGAAAATAATCTGAAATAAATCCGTATTTTCTTCACTTTTCTTGCAAAATAACCTGTAAAATGATGAATTTAATACTGTAAAAGCTTGTTCCGAACTTGTGCCTATCTCGACTACAAAACGGACGTTTATCGTTCTAAATCGCTCGGCAATCGATTCCTTGGCAAAAATTGGTCAGATAAGGTCAAATGCAAGTCTTTCTAGATTGGTTTAGTATCTCTTGCAATGGACTATATGACATTAAGTCGACCAGTCGCGCATATTCGAAAGAAACACAACTTTGGGCGCCCATAACTACCGAAATATTTATCGTAGAAACATCATATGTACATCAAATCGGATTAATTTGCAACAAATCAACAGGAAATGTCATCGAAAGATATGAAATGTGCACTTTTTTCTGCACTTTGAGTCAAAAAACGAGAATTTTCGCCTCAGAACGCCTATTTTTGAGCTTTTTTGCACTAGAAGTACACGAAAAAGTGTACCAATTACTCCAAAACGTGTATTTGAACTTTAAAATGTAAAAAATTGAGAATAAATAAGTTTGACATGAGTTTTCGATCGACAAATATGACATTTTTGGTGAAATTTTAAAAATTTGCATGAATTAAGAGTCGTTGACCTTCTGACGGTCTGCGCTACCTCTAAAATTTTTTTTTCTGCGTTCAAACTTTGCCAATCGTTTTTTTTTAGTGAAAAGGAAAAAAATGAGAGGTTGGAGAGTTTGATCCGATCACTTCGATGAAATTTTGGCCAGTCTAGTGTATATGTTTAGTATCTGGCCCAGAAGACTGTTTAACATGAAATTCGGCTCACTTACAAGTCCCAGTTTGAAATTGGCTGAATAAAATTGAAATGTATTGTCATTTGGGCCGCGAGACTCAATGCAAGCGAGAATATGAGATTGAAAGCGGAGAAAGGAAACAGAAATGCGATTCACTAATAGTTGATTATCTGTTATGCTGACTGCGTGAGCAGGTGTGTGTGTGTGTGTTTGTGATTGTGTGAAACATGCATGACAGCTGAGGCGACCGGAGAGAATAAGAGTGCTACACGCAGTGGCATTAAATGCATATATTGTTATTTATATTGGCGAAATGAGACTGATTTAATTGGAATTCCCAGAAACGCTTTTGGAAACTTGAACGGTGTGCAAGCGAGCTAGCGAATGTATGCTGCAGTGTTGTTGTTAGTTGGAAAAAGAGAAGAACAGTGAAATAAACTGTGAGAGACAACACGTTGCTTTTATAAAAGATGAATGCTTTAACACGGCACATTTAGTTTTTGCGGTAGCCATCGGCAAGTCTGTACACAGCCACGCGTGTTTCGAATTGAATGTTGTCAGTCACGTTATCTGCTGTTTATGCACGCCGCCCTTTTTTGTTGTTCATTTTTGTATTTTTTGTTTTCAAACTGTTCAAATAAGCTGGAATTTCAATGTTTACCCTTTTTTCGATGTGATCTGTTCAGCAACACCTGACATTGCTGGGGTTTCGATTACAATTTCAGGGTTATTTATTGTATGCATTAAAACTTGTTGTTTTTATCATTGATGTTGTTGGTGTTGTTGGTGTTGTTGTTGTTGTTGTTGCTAATGCTGTTACTGATGCTATATTCGGTGTCGCTCTTCATTTTCTGTAAATACATCCGTGTGTGTATACTGTGTGATACTTCTGGTGTGAAAACAAAAAGACGATCCAAAACATTTCGACCGTTGTTCATGACACGGTTTGAATCGGTTTGTCACGTTCATTATAATTTTGATATGCGTTTTTAACGAGACAGAGGCATACAAAGAGTGGTTTATGTGTGTATATTGGTTAACAAAGAAATATTGTACATCTTACACGGAATCACAAAACAACCGAAAACAACAGAAACCGAGTTAAAGACTAAGAGACTAACAAAAGAGACCAATGACCGAAATAAAAAAATCAACACATTCATCTGGAAAGCAGAAAGCACTCATACTTGTTACATTACTTTTTTTCTGTATCGTGATTCCGTAATTCCGTAATTCCGTATGGTTTTTTCTCATCTCCTTTTTTCCAATCTTTCTTTCTCTTTCTTTCTCGCTGTCGTTCGAATATGTTGGTCGCTCTCTGGGAACTTATCGAAAATTCTCGTTTTGCGTTTTCATGCTGTATGCGCGAAAAGTTTTTAACAATTGATGCGATCAGTTTTTGTGCGTTTCACCATTTTCGGCCGAAAGCAAGAAAACGAATGAGCAAGCGACCGTATTTTTTTTCTTTGTTCGAACAAACAGAGAAAAAAGAAACCAAAAAACAAAAAAAAAATATTGTATTTTTTCTACGTTGCTGAGATTTGCTCTAATTCCTTTTCAATGTTATTTTCTAGTTGTTCTTTTTCGTATTCAGCTGTCCTGCTTCCTTTTTTCGGTATTTATTCAGCATGCTCAACACAAACTTTTTAATTTTTTAACAAATATTTCACATTTTCTGTGTGTTTTTTTCTTCTCCTTCTTCTTCTTCTTCTTCTTCTTCTATTTTTTTTTGCTCGTCTATATTTATTTTGTTCTTTTGTGCATTAATTTGTCTTCATCTTTTTCGGTTGTTTCTCACAGTGCAGCAAAAGAAAGACGATTTTTTTACTTAACGCAAACGTCTTCGTCCTACTAGCCCATGGAATTTTCGTCTTCTGCTGTTTTCCTTCTTGTTAACGGAATTTCCGTTTTATTTTGGACGCTTTAGCATTTGAACACATACATAGCATACGGTTCAACAACGAAAATCAAAAACAAACTGAAGCGAAAGTGGAATTTAATATTGTAACAATGATTGTATGTGCATGCAACGAATTTTGATCCATTGCTGAATATGCGCGCCTTTTATGTGTTTCTGTTACAACGTTGGTATATTCGGCATATGAATTTCTGAACCGAATACTTATTCTTTATCGTTTCACTTTTTTATTGTTGAGTGAGAGAGAGTGAGAAAAAAAACCATTAGATTCATTCTCGAGCATTAAGCAGCACTCACTCATTCACCTTTTTATTTTTATTAAAACTTGTGTCAGACCGAAGCCGACTGGGAGTGACTAAGTGAACGAGACTGAACGAGATCTTGCTAGTCGTTTTCACAATTCGAACGCGAACAAATAATAATATGAGCACTTTTCCTATTTGAATCCACAATTTGTTATTGAATTTCGGTGTACATTTTGTGAGACAACAACAGCACAATTTCACTTTGGCATTTCGTTTTTATGCCATTTCGACACACAAAACACGCGCACGTTCGCTTCTCGTTTTACAGGCTGATCTCACTTTTCGTCAATCGGTTCGTTCGTTCCTTTTGTTATGTTTGGAATGAATTGATGTGTCGTCGCGAGAACGCAGCAAAAATGAAAAATTTATTTAATACGATTTTATTTTAATGTTATATTTCGAAATGCGTGGCATTTTCAATATTTGGAATTTGATATTTGATTTAACAAATCATATGAATAATACGGCAAATCAAAATCACAACCCGAACAACGAAAGTGTCAAGTGTCTTTATTTTTCAATTTAATTTATCTTAAACATTTCAACGAAATTCGGTAATTTATGGAGCATATTGAATTTTTATTTAAGCACATAGTAGCTAATGTTTACGCAGCACTAATACATCTAAAATGTTCGTTAGATTCTATTGCAATGCATTTGAAATTTACAGTTGAGTAAAACCATTAGTATACACACGGTTTAGATGAAAACGTGCTCTCGCACACCCCGGAATTTTGAACACACAGTTGTTGTGCCGATACCGACAAGCGTGTTGACTCTTCAACGTACAAACTATGACTGAACCATACAACAAACGGCATGCTACTCATGAGAGAAGCGCATTCAAGCACACACACCATCCGGAGATGGGTATTTTGAACGTTTGGTTGGCACACGCTGCCTCTCAATTGCGATGCTATTGTGCTTTCGTACAACACACAACGGTTTCGGTGAATCAGTTTAGCAGGCACCACACAATCGAAGGGATGCGTATGCACGAGAGAAAATAAGTGGAGTGTCGATGTGCACGGGGCTAGAGAAATTTATATACAACAACAACAAAAACAGCAAATAATAGGGAAAACGAGATTTGATGTGGTATGTCTACGACCACGATCCGTATATATGCGTACGCTCATACTCACTCTCGGTTGACACTTACTGTTGACTCCGTGTGATAGAAAACTGATGATTTTTTGTTTTTTTTTTCTCTTGCACTCGCATTCACTTTTCACGCTTTTCTGGCTCGCAGCTTTATCCAGTCCAACACAACGGTTCAACTTAATCCCCTCCGAGTTCAATAAGTGGTCAAGAATATTCTGTGTCGATGGTGTCAAAACACAAAATATATGTTAACTTCCTCACTCTATTTTATACATCATTTAATTACAAATTTATTATTTGGAAACTTTCTTATTAACGTCACTAAAACGCGAAACAAAATTTTTGCTACGCAATCGACAGGAAAATTTGTTTAGGGCAGAAAAAAAAACAGTCGGATGTAAAATAAACGTTTTTTTTTTTGTTACAGAAAAGTGCCCACAAGAGATCTCCTTGATAATCTTGCTTGATTTCTCCATGGGTTAAAAGCTACCAAAAATTACTGAATGTGCATCAAATCAAGATTTTCAGTTGCCGATAAATAATCGAACGGGAAAAAATTCAACAATACAGCTAAGAGAGTGCGCATAATTCAAAGTTCCAAGAATTGCTCAAACCATCGAACGTATATTCTCTTGGTCGATCTTTTTCTCGCATTCCGTTTACAAAGGGATAAAAATGCATGGAAAAATATGTGAAAAGGAGGACACCATATAGAAAATGCCATTCAGAATGAAATGAAATTGGAAGAAAAGAGATACAAAAAGACGAATCAAATGCACATAACAGAAGTTGAAGACGAACTATTCTTTTGGCTTTTGCAAGATTAAAATTTCTCTGCAACTATTTTCAGTGGATTGGATTCGTGGAGCGTGTGCTTACTTGTTCGATACTTGTGTTAGTGTGCTGGTGTGCTGGTGTGCTTGTGTTTGTGGCTTTCAAAATTCTATAGAATATTCACAGAATATTTCAAAATTTCAAATGAAAATGGTATGCCGAAAATGGGAATCGAATGCATCTATGATTACACTTTGAATATTCGAACGTTTTGATTTTCAATTGGTGCGAAAATCCATAGCACTGCAAACCATATGCAACGTTACATGCCAGCAATAACATACGCATAACACATCGGTATCGTATCGATGGATTCGGAAACGGAGGGATTCGGTTTCGCAACGGCCGTTGATGTTGTCGTCGCTGTTGCCGTTTTCGAATGGTATTTGTGGGATATCAAATGAGGATGAGATGGAAAATCGCTTTTCCAATCTTTTGGTGGTTCTATCTCTAGCTGGCTGCTCCTGCAACTACTCGCTGATCTGGTTACTGCAGTTATTCACCCGTTTCGTTCGTGGGAAATAGAGTTTTCATTCATTTTAAGTGTATCTGTATGTGTTCGTATTGCAATCGTTTTGGTTGTTTCTATGCCATTGACATGATTTTGTTGCTATTTTTTACGTTTGCATGTGAACGACATTCGTTATACCATTTGCGAATATCAATAGACTATAATGCATACATTAGAGTGTTGCATGAGTGTGAATGTGAGTTTGAGTGTATGTGTGTGTGTGTGCAATTCTGCAAAACGCTAAAATTCCATCTTTGAACAAACAAATGCTGTTGCTCTCTTGCATATCTTTCGCGTGCAGGTCAAACTCTCACTTACTCGCATCGCCCAATTCACTCACCATCTCATTGAAAAACGTTGCCACGGTAAAATGCCATTGTAAAATTTTTGAATGCGTCTACGTCTACGTGGTTCGACCTAAAAAAGTACACATAAAAATTGCAGTTTACTTTCATTACACCATTGAGCTGCCATCATGGGGACGTTCATTCATCTAGCCTTTGCTAGCCTCAGCTAGCCTTTGCTAGCCTATATATGTATTTTACAACAGGAACGAAGAACATCCGAACAAAAGAGAATACAAAAACTGTGAAAAATCATATAGCAGTGTACTGAAATTTTTGCTAGCCTTTGCTAGCTTCTGCTAGCTTTCATAGTATGACTGTCCCCATGGCTGCCATACAAATCGAAAGCACCCTATACAAATGTTTCGGCTACAAATGTTATTGAAACGAGCACAACCAAATGAAATGTTCTCTCACACATCGGTGTATATAAATGTATATGCATGCGTTTGCTTCTAGCCAATTCAACAACTGAAATCAAAACTTTCTTCATGCGAACCGAGTTTTTATTGGAAACGATGCGCATAGCAGATAAACTCCTCTAAAAAAAACAAAACAACACACGACGAATAGAGTAACAATATCACCAACGACGAAGATACACGAAAACGAAACAAAAACAAAGTAAAAAACTTATTTCGAGTAGAAAATAAAAAAAAAGAAAAACCACACAGCATAAAAATAATGTGTATTTCCAAAAAATAGTTGGAATTACGATAACATTCCGATCGATTCGATTGAAGCGAAACGCATCACAACTTTTCCATCTCGGTTTGTTTTGGAGCAATTTTTTGTTTCACCCGTTCTCTAGTTACACCTCTTGCATCAACACAGCAAGACTGACTATTCCCGCACAATATATACGGGGTGGCAAATGGTAAAAATGAAACCGGTACAAAACCAGGAAATAAATGAAATGTATTGCTGCATAGCTACCGAGAAATATTCGAAGCCAAAATAAATTCAATGTAAAAGCGAGAGAAAGAGAACATTTTCGGAAAATCTTTCTCTCTCTTTTCTATTTTCAACTGTGAGCTGCTCGTATGCGAAGCCAAATTCTTTAGTAATTATTAAAATAAATGTTTGTTGACCGTGTTCTGTGCTATTATTAGCATTGTTGTCATTGTTTTGTTTACCAACAAATACGAAAAAGGACGTACCAGAGAGACAGAGAGAAAGATTTAACAAACAAACAAAAAACCAAATACATTGAAAAATAGAGCAAATCAGTAGCAAACAGAAAATCGGTAGAGAATGGGCATGTTGTCCATCAATTCACAAGAACATTTACAACAACAGCAATATAAACAGCATAAAAAACGAGAAATAGAAATGTACGAAATATAATAATATGCAATCAAGTTACCTGCCATGTGTGTACTGTACATGTTATGAGCGGTTGAGCTGTACTTGTGCTCAGTCATGTAAACTGAAATATTGCCAAATTGAGAGAACGACAATGTACGGTGCTATGGGGTATGGATGCTCCTGCTCATCTCGGCGATGGCTAGATGCACCGTTCTCTTCTACTGCCCGCTCAGTTCCATCGTCGGTATATCTTAATCCAAAGTTAAAACCATAAACATAATTTAATTTAATATATCAGATTACCTTTTCAAAAATGATATGAGGCAATCTCAAATGTTGCGAACCATTGAAATGGATTAACATGCGATCATGAGTCGGGAGACAGTTCATCGTGATACAAGACACACACGGTATACATTACATCGATGTAGTATATTGCCGATGTTTAGAGATAGAAAAGACCATGGACCAAACGCATATTAAATGTGTATGTTTGTATGACATAAACCTCGGCCACCGCAGCAAATCGAATATATGTAAGTGAGACGAATGAAGCGAGTAGGCGAGTTAGCAAGTAAGCAAAGTAAAAACTAGAATGGAATCTGGGCTGCCGACAAATGAGGAAGCGATGAGAGAAATACATTGAATACTAGTGTGGGCTTATGCTGTAGTGTGCAAGTGTGTTCCGGTGGCGATTTCACATTCGGTGATATTATGTCGGTTCGATGTCACCATATTTGAATAACAAGCAAATTGAAGTTGTTTCTTTTTGCTCATTTCATTTCCAGTTGAATTTTCATTGTCAGGCAGTAATGGCATGTGTGGCCCGTTGCCTATGTGGCTCGAATGGACGTTGACACACGGACAGAGAGCTTTTTCGCTCACACGTCCATTTTCTTTCTCCTTCTCGTTCTCTCTCTCCCCCATTTCAGTCACTAGCAGAGTCAATGTGTGTGGCTCCGTTGTCGCTTACAAGACATCTGCTTCGCCTCAAATATGAATGCGTGATCATGTATATTTGCGTGAATAGGCATAACTACATAGGGCGAGAAAAAAAACACCCCGAACGAAAGCGGCACTAATAAAATCACATATTTTCACATTTATTTTCCGTTTGTTACGGTATTGAATACAACGTGGTACATCGTACATCCACCAAACAACACGATGTCCTGAACCAAAATGCAAAAAGGATTATTAGAAGCATAGCAAATTGTATGCCATCAACTTATGCCTGTGACTCCATTGAATGGTTTGCGCTAGTGCTGGTGCTGCTGTCGACGCGCTCTGCTGCTACTGTTCTCTCGTTCTATCATTCTCTCTTTCTTTCGATGGGCAAAACCGTTCTTTATCGTTTTATTATCATTTTGTTTTCATGTATAATTCTTTCAGTTATTTGAACAGTTTTGCCAGTTTTATGCCTGATACACAACTTACCAAAGCGGAATGATTGTGTACGAAGCATGAATAAGTTGAATGAATTTTTGTTTCGGCCACGCTACTCTTGAGGTATGTTTTTCTGTGTATTGCCGCCTTTCACCATGCCGAGAGATATGCCGCCGAGTTCAATGTGCATTTACAACTGACCGAAATTTTCTTTTATCGGCTTTGTCTTTATTTTGTGCTGTACTTTTTCTTCAGTCGTTTTCACATTCGTTCAACTGAATAAAGTGAAAACGAGACGAAAATACGAAGCGAGAATTCCGGTGCATGAGCACATAAATTCGCGGAATATATATTGTTTCTCGGATTGAAAAGCTTGCACCAATTGCGCGCAGTATTCACCCAATTTTTCGTTCCGTTCATTTTCTTTGTTTTCCTCTATCTCACTCATTCTCGATTGTATTTTTCACTTGAATGTATTTGCCGCTCTTGTTCGCATTCGAAAATGGAGAAAAGCGCTGGTAATTGTATGTCAATTTGTACAATGTATGCTGTATGTTGTATGTAGTAAATGGGGTTTTGATACAACGCCAATGTGATGTGTAAGCCCATACACAATGTTTTTTTTTCTTTGGTGTGTTCATTTTACAGGAGAACATGAGAATCAGCAGCAAAAGCTGCCGAAGCAGCAGCCGTAGTCAACGTTCTGCGCCTGCTCTTTTTGGTCTATTTTCATTCGGTTTATTACTATTGCCAGAGATGTCGATTGTTGGATACCACCACACGCTCTACTATTTACCGATGATCCGGTTTTCTATCTATTCCACCATAAACCCGAAATGCCGGAGCCAGCAGCATTGATAGCGACCATTGTCGTATTGCTGTCTTACTATTACACATTACCATGATTTTCGTGGTAACGTTTTCGATTTTGTGTGTGCACTTGAAAAATGGCAAACACGGGCTCACCACCACGGCAAATCTACATGGCGGTTTTTCTTTTTCACCAACGCTCTTCAATTCGCGACTATGCTCTGTTCAGTGTTCACAATTAGACTTTAAGCTCATGTCCGACAGCTAACAACTGCAAGCATGCAAATATACACCTTGGCGCTATAAAGACTTGAGCTTAAGTCAGACAAAAACAGAACAGTCTTGAATCCGAAATCCAATGTAATGCTACGATAAATGACATATTATGTATTATAAGGTAGACAGAAGAAACGGCTTTTTTCCGCCACTTTGCTTCTGTTTTTTTAGAGCTGAATGATTTCAGTTTTCATGTTGTATTAATACGGATGCTTTGGAGACAAATGTAGGTTTTAGACCTTGAATAGTTCATTCTATGTTGATTGGCTGTTAAAATTAAACCAGAAATCCTAGAATTTACACAGGGAAAGGCCCATAAATGTGTTTGATTTATGTATGCTAGAATTTAATAATCCTCTAGATATGATGTTAATCAGTAAACAGCATTAGAAATATTAGTAAAACACACAGTGAATTAAATATAATTGACATTTAAAACTTATCTCCGAGCTAATGTTGCATTTATGAAGGAAATTCAACACATTCAAAGAACGTGCAAAGCATTTATTGTTTGGCATTTAAAATTTACCGCTTTCGAGTGTTTTATTGTTTGGTCTTTCTTTCCCTCTCTTTTCTCTCTCTCTTTCTCTCTCTCTCCTTTCATTTTTAGTTGGTTTATCTAGTGCGTTGATTCAAACCGGATCGCTTTCGGACACAAAACGGATGGCAAACGGATGGTGCGAATGTTAAAATTCCATTGTTACATTGTGCACTTTCGTAGTGTTTTTTTCCTTTTAACATTCTTGCAGGTACTTTCTGCTCGTTATAATAGTTGAAAGCATTTTTCGACAACCATCTGAAGAATGTTGTTGAAATTTGGTATGCTTGTTTGTACAATGCTCTTACGGGGAGTTTTAATTTACGACCTTAATAATAACATCAGTTGCGGAAACAAGAGAGGGAACTTGTTCAGTGTTTCCCTCACTCTTTATGTCGCGCATCTTGTTGGGGTGTTCTTCATTTCTTCTTTTCATTTTGGGGCTTTGCTCGGGTACTTGATTCACAGTTCGTTTTGCTATTTTGACGTCATTTATACCTCAAAAGTCGATGGCAACATCATTTTCCGCTTGAAGGCACGTGAGTCGAACAGCTCAAATGGTGTCAAAATATTCAGCATTCACCATCAATTACGAATTCATTTAATCACTTCAAAGACCAAAAAATCATTCGATTGCCGATTTTGGGTTCTATTTTTAAATTACGACCGGTCAAGTTTGGTTCCCACGCTTTTGCCTCAAAAGCCATCACGAAGTGAAGAGTAAAGAACAATAAGAGATAACTGAAATCGAGAGATAGACACACAAAGAGAGGAAAAAAAACAATATTGTGTGTGTGTGTACGGTACTTAAACATTTCAGTACGTAATGGCACAGTGGTAAGAAAAAGATGTCGAATAATTTTTCGATTAAAGACCAAGCAATATCTTTGCGATTAAATCGATTCTGTGCGCTTTTTATCTTATCACCTATCGATATTCGATTGAAATGCAAGCTCGTTTTCCTTCTTTTTTTAAATATTTATCAACGTAAGGTGAGATTCCAAAGAGCCAGGCATCATTGCTTCAAAATGTTTGTGCGTGTTGAACTAACTTTGAAGTGAATGAACAGATTTTCTTTGATATAAATTCGATCATGCATGCAAATCAAGACGTGAATTTGTCAATCCATTCAAGTTATTGAGGGACTTACTCGGTAAACGTCGCTTTTTGACATTAATTTTAGATTTACTTTGAAATGACACAACCAAAGCGATTTTTTTTTGTTCATTTTTATTTTTTATTGCTTTTATTGAAATTGTGACAGAAATTAAATGTTCGTATAATCTGAACATGCTCAACGATGCAGTGGTCACTTTCAAATTAAAATAATACTATCCGTTTATTGCTCAGCCATTACAAGCAGTTGAGGACAGCCTGCTTGAATTTGTCCACAATTTCTTTCTTGTCCTGAAAATATACAATACACACACATAAAATAAATACTTCAACCAAACTTATGCCGTCGTGAATTGTACTTACCTTTGGTATGGCCTTCATCAAACGACGCAATTCACGTTCAACTTTAAGTTTTAGCTTAAGAAGGCAAGCCCTATAGTAGAAAAAGAAAGAGAAATAAGCACACACATTAAATGGGGTTACACTTTCGAGTAACAGTTTTCAATGAATTGGTGGTAATGTTAATACCAAATGAAACTAACTCTTGTTTGAGTCCAGACATGACGGCACAGTCTCTGCCGTCAGAGATCAACTGCAAGGCAGTTTTTCCAATATCTTCAAACCACCACTGCAAATCTGAATTGTTGACGATAACCTCATCGACTGCACTCTATTTGAATAAAGACAAAGAAAAATTCCAAAGTTAGGAAATTACTTTTCAATTGAAAAATGTTGATTGATATCAATTATCGACTGAACATTCAAATCAAACTCACTCGAATGCATTTAATCTGGTCATTGGTGATTGGTAGACCGTCTAATAAAGCGATATGGAAAACATCCAAATCCTCCTCTGCTGTGGGAAAGGCATTTGCAAACTAAATGACAGAAACCGATTAATTTGTGGCATTCGATTTTTCTAAAGCTTGTTGCCTACACCAATTTCATTTAATGATATGAAATCTGTACTCTTTAAAATTCAGATTCAATATCAATGTTGTTAATTGTTTTTATTTGAGTCGTATGCATTACTGACTAAAGAAAGTCCTTAGGGATATTTAAGATCCTTCAGATATTTACCACTGCCACCGAGAGTATAGCGCCAAGAACCAAAAACAGCTTCATCTCGTTGAGAAAGTTCTTTTTTAATTTTCAACCCAAAACCAATTTTAAATGTGAACTCTTTGAATCGCAATCGTTTTCTGTTTTGCTTATTTAACAAACAAAAGAATTTATATGATTTTCTCGCAAAATTTCGTATGTAATTTTTAAATTAAAAATAATAATAACACGTAATCAGGCAAATCTCTTGATACGTTTTTATTATTATCAGCGAACATTATGATAACAATCAATATCATTCAACTCGAGTAAGAAAAAAAAGGGAATGTGCCTTGAGCACCATTTGTAAAAGGGGAAAAAACAAATGAAGAGTACTTTTTATAATGGGGTCTAATAAATTGGCCAGTTTTATTGAATTAAGTGAGGTGAGATGAGAATAAAAAATTATCTTAGATTACTCAGCCTCAGATGTTTGAGTTTCCAGCAAGCATTTGCCATTACTTTCTATTTGGATGTTTTGCAATTGAAAATTATTGTGGCAAATTTATCTCATTTCTTTCGACATACCTTTGTAATAGAACTCTTCAAATATCTTGGTGTAGAGAGAATGGGCAAGTGTATACGCATGTTTTGCAAATGCTATACATTTATTTCATGAATACGAACAATGAATGGTGCTCATATTTCCATTTAAACAAAAATTCATACATTCTATCGATAGATGATACAAATAAACGCAAACTCTAATTCCGTTTGTTTGTGTATTTTATGAAGGGAGACTGGAGTGTGAGTTTTCCCTATGGTTTAAACCATATAAATACCACTCTCAATATGGGCAATTCCGTTTAGTACAGCCTCTATTTTTGCTTCTTTGAAACAATCCTTCAGTTAAAATGGCTTTAGTCGAAATCATGAAGTTTGAACTTCAAACTAACAACGAAAGATTTCTACATTCAAATTCGCCACCAAATCTTGCTTTAAGTATAAAATTGTGCAAAATAACATGTGTAGAAAACCATTTTCACAAGGGTTAGTAGCACAGACCATAAAAAAACATCTGAACGATCTCAGCGCACCTTATTTTACGTACGAAATGCTATGATATGACGGTTGTTAGCTGAACTAATGCTAATAACATGTTGATGAACTGTCATCGCTGTCAGGCTCTGTAGTAGCATATACTCACAATAAACAGTCAGCCAAGGGTTAAGGAACTGACTTAGTTCAACTCAATTTGTCTACCGGCCTTTTTTTGCTTTCTCTTTCCCCATTTTGCTATTCTTCAAGTACAGCTCCGTTCAAACCTCACGAGGTTTTTAAACTATATTAATTAAATTGAATGTGATTTATTCGTATATTTCCATTAAACGTTCGCTGTCATTTTTCTAAAAATTGAAATCGCTTCACATTTAATTAAACACATTTTGTAGTAGAATGAAAATTTAAATTTAAATTGAATGATTGAAATTAACGGAAATGTATATGCATTTGGTTAAATTTTACATCATTGATAATGAATTAGTTTTTTAAATGAATGAGAGAAAATAATGAATTGAATGAATGGCATTTTTTGTACGCTTTTAATCAATTCTAGTAGTGGTGTCTATGAGAGATGTTGTTAATCTCAAGCCCATTTTATTTATTCATGTTTTTGTTTTTGAAAAATTGGTTATGGTTGTTGCTTGATTAATGAGTCCACTCGATTGGGTAATGAGTCCACTCGAAATGTACTGAAAACCAGACTCATGTGCACTTGAATGAACGTCACTCTGCGACGGCTATACCGATATGGCTCAAATTCAATGGGAAACATCCTGTAATGATTTAAAATTTGCTTTTGTCACTTTAGGATTTGAGACTCCATTCGAGAGTTATCGTGGTAACGTACATACACAGACGACGATGACGACGCCATTTTGCACCGGAGCTACCAGAACCGAGTAGGTCCCTATCCAATTCAAAAAAGTGCTAAGACAGATTTGTTCTCATGATAAACTGAGATTCTGGTCAAAATTTGAGCCCGATCGGTAATCATTTACTCGAGTGCGGTGGAGTTGAATTTTCGAGGCAAAACCAATACTTTTCCCGAGCACATTTCATGTGCGGAAAAGTAAAAAAACTAAAAAAAGAATTTTAATACATACCGGTAGGCTCATAATACTGCATAAAATAAGGTGTATAGAAAGCAAATTTGAGCTATCGCCATAAAGTCGATACCAGGCATAATGTTTCGGGGGTTTGGTCAAATGATAATTTTGGAAGATACACTGAACAAATGATTTGAAAAATTGTGAATAAAAAGCAACAGTTCATATTTTAGATGGAAGCCAAGTTGCCGTAAATTTATGGAATAGGTTAAAAAATTCGTAACATTATATTAGACCTCGATATTATGCTTTGGATTCTTTAAGGCATATTCTGTATCATAGGTTCTGACACTGCCGAATTAAGGGGGGGTCGAAAATGCGACAGGGGTCCCAAAAAAAATCGATTCTATATAGTGTAAGAAAAAGGGGTTTTTGGTTCCACTCAAATCAAAAAGGGCTACTTGTGCGTGGAATTTCAAAGTCCATTCTATCTAGTGTAAAGCCGTTTCAAAACCCATTCTATCTAGTGTAAGCTGGGTCTCAGAAAAGTTGAGGACCTCAAAAAAAAAGGTCCTCAACTCCAAAAATTCATAGAGGGTCCACGAATTCACAGGGGGTCCGAAAAGGGGGGGGTCATCTGAGACCTTGGAGGCTATGTCAGAACCTATGTTCTGTATGCTATATTCTGTATTGTGTCGGTTTGCACAGCAGCACAAAGCGAATGGAAACGGGGCTGGAAGTGGAGAATCGGATGAATCGGAGCAAGCGAGCGGGAAGTCAGAGATTTTGCCCACTTTTACTTGCTCAATAAAGTCAAGCGGAGTGCGATCAAAACCCTTTCTTACTTGCTCCACTTCCAGCCCTGAATGGAACAAGATGACAATAGCCTGTTAAAATGTATCTAAAGCCGAATCAAAATTAATCATTTTTTAAAAAATATATTCTCACATTGACGCATTCTAACCATTGTTCATGGAAATCAACACGATTATATCAAAATCGCTACAGAAAATGTTTTACATTGAGGAGGTTTTGAGAGTAAATTGTTTGCCAACGAAAAGACAAATAAAAGGATGGTGCCATGGGGACAGTCATACTATGAAAGCTAGCAGAAGCTAGCAAAGGCTAGCAAAAATTTCAGTACACTGCTATATGATTTTTCACAGTTTTTGTATTCTCTTTTGTTCGGATGTTCTTCGTTCCTGTTGTAAAATACATATATAGGCTAGCAAAGGCTAGCTGAGGCTAGCAAAGGCTAGATGAATGAACGTCCCCATGGATGGTGCTGATATGCTTTAGAAGGATGTCGAAAGTTAATACAAAGTCGATCGAATTTCATTTACCACCATCAAAAGTTACATGGATCGCAACATAAAAGACCAACTAAAATTCTGGTTACAAAATAAATGCTTAATTCAAAGGATAATTCAAGGTCAGAAAAGCTCGTTCATTTAATACAATTTATTTGACTTTTGAAAAATAAACAATTTTCTGCTTGAGGCCTTGATGTAAACAAACAAATGAAACTCCAACAGAATTGAATCGATAGTGAACGCCGTATATTTTTTTTTCAATAATTCTGATACTTCAACAAAAATGAAACAGGAGAACTTATATCAAGTCGATGTATCGAATAACAGGCAAAAAGAAAATAAAATTGAAAATATCAAAATATAATGAAAATAATAAATAAAAACGGGTTTTGAATTGGTGATGAACTCATTGAAAGAAATTGATACATATATCCACTTGAATGACTGATTTGCGAAATTTACGAACAATGCAAAAATTGAGCAACACGAACAATGTAACTGTTAGCAAATGTAACTGTTAGCACTTAACAATAGTGGCGTGAACGAACTGGCACAAATTTCTACTGATAAATACGGACAATCAATTTACCTCGAAAGGTATGATTAATAAAATTCGAAAGTAAACATACAACTAAATTTCATCCGATTTTCTTTATCAGCTATTTAATTTATACGATTGATTTATAAGCAATCTGTTCAATCGGTCAATTGAGCTAATAAAAATGAATGAAACAAGTCTATTTTAGGGAAATGATACAAACAATTAAACAACTAAATGCTCTTATAATACACGGCACACTTTTTTCGCCTCTTTCTGCAAGTAAGAGCATCGAAAATTTTATATGTTATGATAAGTTGTTTTTCATCAGTGATGACTCATCACCATTTGGTTTAAAACTAATACTTTTCCCGTCATGTGTACAGAGCACCTGATGAGTAGTCTTTTTATGATCTTTCCTTAGTTACTTGATATTTTTAGTTGGACATTCTTCAAATTGTTTGTTTACGGAATACAATTTGTTTCTAGGCTATATCTAAAAGATTGAGGTTTAATCAATCGATTTTTCATTTCTTCCGATTTTTCGCATTTAAACAAACAACCACTTCACTGATAGACACTATCTGCTCCGGGGAATAATATCTCAAGTTAAAATTATTGTATTTTTATGACTTCAGTTGTGGGATTTTTGGATTTCCTTTATATTTATTTCAGTGGTGGATTATCATACAAAATAGAACAACAATGCATTAGAGCTCCCGCCTTCAGAGGGCACCAGGGCCATTAAAAAAGGATGGACTTTGAAAAAATTCTTTCAATTTGCTAGGGTCATCACTTTTGATTTGAGTGGAACCAGAAACCCCCTTTTTTATTATATACACGGTTGCTGAAAAGTCTTTTTACCTATTTTCCACTGCCATATCTGCAATCCTGACCGAGATATTTTCTATCTGTGTCATTCAAAACTAACCTCATTCTATTGTGTTCAAACGTCATAAGTCGATTTTGGTTTATGTGTACACAGAAAAAAGTTTTACATCATGGAAATGAAGCATAATACTGTAATTGTTCTTCGTTCGGGAAAAAAATCAACAACGGAGATTGTTCGAGAGCTAAAACGACTCAAAATCAACAGACAGTTTGTGCACTACACCATCAAACGTTACAACAGAACCGGCAATGTGAATGACAGGCCAAGAAGCGGGCGTCCAAAAAGTGCAGCAGCAAAAAAAATCGTCAAGAAAGTGAGAGAACGAATTCGTCGAAAATCGAGACGAAGTGCGCAAGAAATGGCAAAAGATATGGAAATGTCGACAGAAAGCATGTAACGCATATTGAAAAAAGATCTTGGACACAAGGCGTACAAACACCAAAAAGTGCATGAACTTAGCGATAAGCAAAAAAAAGTTCGACTTGACCGAGCCAAATTGCTGCTTCGCCGGCACGATCGTGGTGAAATTCCGAACATTGTGTTTTCCGATGAGAAAAATTTCTCAATTGAGCAATTTGTAAACACTCAAAACGATCAAGTTTACCTAAAAGAAAGGTCGAGAGAAAATTTGAGCCAGCGTATGGTCACCAGAACGCAACATCCACTACAAGTTATGGTATGGGCAGCAGTAACCGAAAATGGGCTCTCTCCAATCGTTTTCATCGAGCCTGGCGTCAAAGTGAATGCGACATATTATCGGGAAATAGTCCTGGAACGTCCATCACAGTGTGGAGCAAGCGATTGTTCGAGAATGGGCCAAAATTCCAGAAGATCACATTCGTGCCGCATGTAATGCTTTCAGAAGCCGTTTGAAGGCCATAATCTAGGTATAAGGTGGTCATATTGAGTGAAAGTGACTAAAATCCAAAAAATGATTTGTTTTTCGACATTTTTGCTTTTGAAATAAATAACAATATTTTCAAACAAAAATGTTATGGTGTTTTCATTTGGTAAGAAGACTTTCCAGCAACCGTGTAGAATCAATTTGTGGAAGTGAGAATTTAGAAATATATTTCAATTAAGGGCCCCTAAATAGTTCGCGATAGGGCCCATCATACCCTTAATCTGTCACTGAATTATTTAAAATATTGTTAAATCATTTGCTTTATCAAATTGTTTTTATTAAAATATTATTATTCAAAAATTAGACATGATAAATTGTTCGTATGGGAACATGGTTTTGATCATTTCAGTCATTTGTATCAACTTTATTGGGCGTTTTTGAGGCAGTTTTGAACAACGTTCTTAAGCTCGTTCAGAGCTTCTTTTTGGGTCTGAAAAAAAAGTTTCAATGGTTCAGTACATTTCAAATCTATTCAAATTTAATATAACGTTGTAATTAATCTTTACCTCTGTCGCTGATGCGAGTATGCTCTCAATTTGTTTTTTAGTAACAACAAGCAGTTCAATGTAGCATGTCCTACAATTAAGTTGATATTTTAATAACAAGAAACAAGCGCTTGATTTTATATTAAGCTTACGGTTTTTGGGGGCCTGAAAGTGACTTGCATTGCTTAGCTCCTTCTACTGCTGCATCTTTTGCATTTTTAAGCTCTTGAATCAACGACTGCAAATCAGAATTTGAATTGATCACCTGTTCAAATCCCTCCTGTTTACATAATCAATAATTATTTAATCAGTACAATTATTATTCATTGCGTTTGAAAATTTAAAGAAAAAAAATAATTTTAATGCTCAGTTTGTTAAATATATCCGTGTGAAAACAGACTGAGCTGAGGATTACCATTGAAAAATCGTTTTCAATGTTTTTCAATACTGTTCAGTGTTTTTCAATCATTTTCAATACTTTCTCAATGATTTCAGTTTTTTCTTGTACACAAAATCGACTCGGAAATAATTGTTTTGGGTTAACCCATTGAAAAGCACTGAAACAAATCTGGAATTGCAATCATTCTGCCAAACATAGGGTGACAAAAAATTCTGAAGAGTTAGAATCAGGATTTTTCAATACTTTTCAAAACTTTTCAAATCTTTAAATATTTCAAATTCACCCCTTAACTATAGCAGCAAATGACTGCCAAACGAATAATTTGGGACTTGAAACGACTAATAGTGATTGAAAACCGTTTGAAACTTTTTGAAAATTGGCTAGCAAATGACTAGTAATCGATTGGAAAATGACTAAAAATATTGATTTTGTGCCAGCGAATGACTTACAATGATTTTTCAATAGCTATTACCAGTCTTCTTAAATAGCCTAATGTTCCAAATCAAACGAATATAGTCATTCAATGTACAAATTGACGTTACCTTAATGCATGCGATTTTGTCTTTAATACTGAAACCATCTTCCGAATCGAAATCATCTCCCAACGTTTCTAAATCATTAATTGATTCAGTTGGAAATCCGTTTGCAAACTAGAAAAAAAATGTAAAAATATGTCTTTGGTTTGGTTTGTCCAATGGTGCTTAACATTCCTATCTCGGTAATGTAAACGATGTGGTAGTCTCGCAAGACCACGCCATCTCGTTTTGCCATGATCAAATTAAACATCAATGTTTGTATTTTTGCATATTATCTCTACACAGTTCGCCACCAGGGTGGACGCAATAGCTAAGTCGAATGCTCTCTTACACAAGTAAATAACATAACAATATAGATGAATATAGATGGCGTGAATTCTATTTTCAACTAATTCATTCGAACCGTTAGGCACCATTGGGTTTGTCTACTTAAACATTTATTTCAAGTAATTAAATGAATGTTTACCACTGCAGCTGAAATAACGATGGAAAGAACCACAAGAAATTTCATTTTGATCGAAAAATCACCGTGAATTTAGTCAAACTAATGAATTAATTAATTGGTTAAAATCAAAACTGCTGATTTAAAATGCACAATTGATTCTTAATTCCTTCTAAAGCTGTTGGAATGTATTTAATAAATGGCACCAGAAGTGCTGCATTACCAATTTATACTAGTCGCATTAAAGTTCTTAGAAGCAAAGCTACTGCATTACAATGCAATGCAACAAAGTGCAATCAGCCATTCAAAGTGCATATAGGTATTGTTATCTGAAGGTAGGCAAGTGATATCAATCAATATCTAATTAATTATTGAAGTAGTTCAATGATGTTAAAATACTATCGCAACAATATGAATGACACATCAATTGATAAAATAAAGTGAAAAAATTATCAACTTGAATTATTTGCTAGGGGGTAATAACATTCATTTTCACGGAATCTATTAAAATATTAAAAATAAAAAAAAACGTTCCAATTCACTCATATTCACAAAAAATCATCATAATTGTCGATGGTGAATTCAGTGAATTCAGTGCATATCGTTGAATATTTGTGAATCTGCCGAATTTTAGTGATTTCGTGACTGCTTGCACACACAGTTGTGAAGAGAACCACTATATTAGCAGTTTTTCATAAGTGTGAAGAGCGCCACTATTAGTAACAGCTCCACTACTTACTTGAACCAGAAGTAGCGAAGTATGTGTATTGCTATCGATCTGCGGCACTTGCGTTTGCATGTGTGAATTTTGACATTATGATACCAAACAATTCACCAGAATTCACCTGAATTCACAATTATGCACGCGTATTCATTCAAATCATTTCAAATGCACATGTATTATTATTATTCGTCAAAATCCAATCGAAAATGTCCCCCTTAGATTATTTGGATAGTTGATACCAGGCGACCAATAAGTGACTCAAGTGACTCACAATAGATCACCTCAATATATGCTAAATCAATAGGAAACATTCTAAATGAATGAGAGGATCCTTTACAATTTTATTGGAATTATGTATAACGATAAACAATTTAACAGAAAACTAAACAAAACTTTGAAATTCAATGAAAATGAAGAAGAAATAATTGTATATGTATAATTCGTATATGGAACTTCACCTGAAATTTTAAGTTTTAATATTTAATAAAAAAAGGCTCTTAGTGACAAAATTCCATAATACCTCAAGGTATTAAGCTTGTAATTTGCATCTTGTAAATACTAAATATTGACGTAAATATTCTCGCATTTCATTGTTAACTATGAATAAAATTGAGTATTCTCTGAGCAATTGAAAAACTTTACATATTGAGCTCAATTGGGAAATTATTGAAATTCGAGAGCTTGGATCGTAATTAAATTACTGAATTCATATTAATCAGTTGCTGAAACAAAGCGAAACATAGTAGATTGAAAATCTCTTCATTGATTTCAATTTGGTGTAATGGGCAATAGTGGAAAGTGGAGTGGTATAAACCTCGTTGAACACAATTCAATACATTATAATCATATTTATGCATGTTATATATACAATATATTATATATTGTGCAGATTGCACATTAAGTATTTGCATCGTTTCTGACAATATACAAAATCACTAAATAATACTAATTAACATTGATAATAGTTTCACAAAATTTCATGGAAACTAATACGCTAAGTTTATACACAGAATAATATTGGAAAAATAAATCGGAATCTGTAGACGATTACATTATGTACGTTGTACAAATGCATTTAGTTCAACGATTAACAGATAAACTGACGCAAATGCACATTGAAGGTAACCAACAATACGAAAAGTTTTAAAAGAAATACAATGAAACGATAACTAATGCAACAATACGGATTTAAGTCATCGAGACTTACTTTAATTTATGACCACTTTTTACGATGAAAGCAGCTTTAAAATATTTTTGGACTTCACAAGTTTTGGACTTTCTAAAATAGCCCATAGAAACATCATTTATTCGTAAAATGTGCAAAATTGATAAATGCTTCTGATTCTAACATGTTTTGAAAAGATATGCATGTGAAATTATCGCAATGATGAAAATAATACGATAGAAACGAAAACACCTTTCATTTTGCATTTAAAAACCTAAAAGCTTATCGAATAATCTTCTATTTTATAATTATTATTATTATTATTTATTCATTTTTGTTCAACATAATATACAATTGGTTTGGTAGGGAAAAGGTATGAGCTGAGAGTATCACCATTAAAACCTACATCTTTTCTTAAGTATTTACATTTTATTATGCGTTAATATGGTTAGTAGGTTTGGGGAAGCTTTCACATACAATATTGCTGAGCAACAATTCTAAATAATTTTGTGTACGAGTTCATTGAGGTTTCATTTTGCCAGAGAATAGGGTAGAGTCTTGAAGGTTGGAGCATACTATTTTGTAAGCTTTTGTAACTATCAATTCTGTAATTACACCGTTTTAAAGTCTCATGATTAAGTTAAATTTTCGTCCAAAAAGACTTGTAAAATACCATTAGAAAAAAAAATCCTGACGATTTAGCTATAAAGTGTCAAAATCGCACATCTGAGAAAAGTCTTGAAGGATGGATCGCCCTGAAAAAGTCTCAAAAAATTAGTATAAATGAAGGAATAAACACAATATTCAATGTTATTCCATTGCTTATTTTATGTTTTTAGGATGAGACAAAACCAACAGTTTTAAACTATACATAGAAAATTTTAAAAAATCACTCATCGTCCTAATCCATCAAAATCGGATATTACAATTTGTTTCTTAATTGATTGAGTCGACGTGCTATTATTTTTCACGGAAATCAAGAGAAAACAAAAGTATTACACCGGTTCCAAGTGCTCTGGCTAAATTAAAAATTCGAAAATTCGAAGAATTCGAAATTCTGAAGATGGGTCAAATTTTATAAAATTTCATTTCATATCATTAACGTACGACGATTGCGCTTCACACTTTGACAGCAATATGACAGCGCCCCCTTGGTACTAAAAAAATTGTACACCATCACATAAGAAAGTTTGAACAGCAAATATTTACTTCTTCTCTTTCTATCGCACATTCACGTGCATAGAGTGCGTTTAATGTCCAAGGGGGAGCCACACGTTGATAGACAAAAAGAAATTTACGTGTTATTGTTGTTGTACCGCGCGACCGTCGTTAACGTATCCAATATAGGGTGGACTTCTGATCTTTTTAGAGCTAAATGGGTACTGCTATGGCTCTGAGTTAGTGTTTCCCCAGACGGGGGGGGGTCGATAGTAGACAGGGGTAGGGGGGGGGGGGCGGGTGGGGGAGGGGGGGGGGGGGGGGGGGGGGTGGGGGGGGGGGGGGGGGGTGGGGGGGGGGGGGGGGGGGGGGTGGGGGTGGGGTGGGGGGGGGGTGGGGGGGTTGGTGGTGGGGGGGGTGGGTTGTGGTTTTGTTTGTATTTTGTGGGTGTGGTTGGTGGGTGGGTAGGATGGGAAATAGTTGGGTGATTGTTGAATGGGAGTACAAAAATCTCATCAACTTGGTTAGTGGCGGACGTTTGCATAGAAGGAAAGTTTTATAATGAGGGTCATGTAATAGCTTGTAGTAAGAGTTATTGCGATTTTTATTCAAAAAATTAATTAAATTGAGTTAAGTAAAAAAAAATTAGAATATGGTAGAATTGTTTAATGCTATGACCATAGGAGGAACAAGGGGCGGACCACTATCAACTTCCACAAATTTTTTTGGTGGGGCATAAAAGGAAACAAGGCTGGTTATCGTACATTACCCTCATTGGCACGTGGGTTTGAGGTTATCTCGGTCGTACTGGAAGCTACGGAATCGTAATGGAGCGCAAGAACCGCACGCTTTTATTTCCTAACCCTTCTGTGACCTTTATTCTGCACGGTGGTGTTGCCAGGTATCATATGGCATAAAAGAAAGAGCGCTTATGTGAGGTTTAATCTAACAGTCTCCGGATGTGCCTAGACCCAAATATCGTTTCGACCAGGTTTGGTGTGGGTCTTTGTGTACCTCAATGCATGAGGGTGGTCGATGGAGATTTCGGTGCCCGTAGAATACCAGACATCGTGCATTGTTCCACGATCTGTAGCTCCCGAGATCAAAGGCTGGTGCAAGTTTGACTCGGCATGTTTTTGTTTCCAAAGTTTTATGGGAGTGCCAGAGGTAATCTATGGTTAGGGCCCTGTTACGTTATCGAAGTCTTCCGATAGTATCATGAGTGACAGATTTGTTTTCATTGATGGGGATAAGGTTCCGTTTGGCCGAGTGGTGAGTTGTGGTTTTAGCTGATTCGACCGGATAACAGCGAAATGTCAAACCATGCAAGATTGTTTTTTATAATACCCTCGGGTTCTGACTTAACCAACACAACTCATAATTCTAGGTACGAAAATAACAACCAGACTCCACAGTTCGGAGTATTCCCCGCTTTAAATTGTAATGCACACATTTCTTAAGTGTGTAAAACACAAGCTAAATTGCAAAGAGATGAATGCGTAGGGAAAGATACTACACGATTCACCTCTCTTCCCCTTCCGCAACATTAACGTTGTCCTGATGCCCTGAAATAGATTGAAGGTATAGGATCTCCGCTTACCAAACCTCATATAAATAAAGAAACACTCAATCTTACACTAGTCCATTGATCCATCATTCAATTTACTTTACTTTTTTATTTATCACAACCGCAACATCACGTACCAAAACCCAATGAGTGTTTGTATTTACACCACACAAAAAATTATCCAAAACACATATTTACATTTAAATGCGTACTCCAGTCCTTAATACCCCAGACCCCCCCTAGCGTTCTTTCCTAATTCATGGCACTTTTTCAGATTACACCTAAACCTCTGGTCCCCATTCCCACGCACCACCCCTCTCTCCTATTCCCACTGGCACTTATTTCTCATCTCCCCCTTCCTAGGTCCGCCCCTCCAGACTCTGTACAACCCCGTAACTCGCCAGGCTTTCAATGAATACTTCTGACTATCTACTCACCTTCATCAGGCGTCTAGTTAAACCCATTGCCCACTCCATGATCTCAATTATTTTGCCTCAACTTCATTGCATAAATCATTAAAATGGGAATTTTGAATCTCGCCTGTCCCCACGCTCCAAGTATTTTGACTTAGCGTCTCAGAACACAAACGCCTGAATAAACCCCCAATCCCTACCTGTTACCACTTACAGTCCATTCCGTACCAGAGATCTGTATTTGTTTTTTTCTAATTCTTCCACTAAGGTCTCGCCACCCTCATTCTCCATAGTACCGCTCCTGGCGGTTAATTTGCCTAGATTGTCGTGAGTTAACCTAGTCGTCCTGGAGGGTATCCGGCAGTTCCGTTTTCCCGCGGTCGGGCGACAAGATTGCTGCTGACCATTATGGATTCCATTGGGGACACGATAGCAGTACACCAAAATATCCCGTCATAGGTATTAGGGCAATATCCATTGGAGTCAAGACAATACCTTGGTCAGGCCCTTCTTGGCAACCCTTGCTAGGCCCGAATTCGACCCAAAGCCTAATCGCGCGGACCCAACAGTGAGTTGCTTAACCGCGAATTTTCGAACGTAGTCTCCCTACGTCCTCTCGCCCCCCCCCCCCCCCTCTGTCTCCTTAAGACCGTATTTACAATTGACCCGCGTTTGTATTAGGTTATCTCCAGACTCCATCGCAGTGAGCAGCCGCCCATGACGTGTGTAGAGATTATCACCGCTCCTTCTGTGGAATCTATTGTCACACAAATACACTACGGTTCACCACACATGTCAAGTCCCACTACGAGAATGGCCACCTACCAAGCCTTATCTTGACAGAACCCAGGCCAGTAGTGACCTTCATCGAACCCCCCTCCTCCACCCACAATACCCTTTCCCAATCCCATTCTGGTCAACCGGGTCACTTTTTTCAGTCTCATTCAACGACAGACCTGTGGTTTATCATTGGTGGACTGTACACCAACATCATTAAGGAACCATCGAAATCCCCGGCTAGCATGCAGGCGAGGTCCCTAAGGTCCCCCAACCTGAGCTTTAGTATCATCATGTATTTCGAAGCCGAACTTTCAATCTCAAAACCATCTTTTTTAAGGCGTGCACACTTTTAATACTGGAACTAGCAACCCACCATGGCTCAGTACGAATGAAATACCAAAACGGAGTTAATAGTACGCTTAAACCTTTACTTTTTTTATTTACGTCATAACACCATACGTCCAAAACACTCTTACACAAAAGCATGTAGATACCAACTTTTTCTATCAATAAGTACACTCTATTTGTTTATCATCGGTATACCCAAACCCCTCCATAGTATAACCCAAAAAACTTCTCGCGCCCAAAAACCTAATTGGCGTTGAGTCTCAACCCGTAATCCCACTAATACCCCCCATCGTAAGGATTGAGCACCCCTGGTGACTAGAGTCAGCCCTAGAACGCCCCTTAAAGTAAAACCAAACGTATCAAGTTGCTCCCTCTCGAATATCCCCTGCTTGTGAGCACCCCTTTCTCAGCCATTTAGATGTGCACTGCCACCTTAGTAACACCCTCCCCCTAAAAAGAACTATAGAAGAATAAGACAA